>OX453272.1:45057645-45215145 GCA_949710005.1 Ricordea florida
CCACAGACTGACGGCCAGTAGAGCCAGCTCTCTACGAGTGGAGCTGGAGGACTGGAGTAGAAATAGAGTGTATGCTAAATATGGCAAGTTTAGCATTGGTGATGAGCAGGCGCAGTATCGACTAACAGTGGGCTCATATTCAGGATCAGCGGGAGATTCGTTAGCATGGCATAATAATATGGCGTTTAGTACAAAAGACAGAGATCATGACACGTACAGCGCAAACTGTGCTGTAGAATACACTGGTGCCTGGTGGTATAATGCCTGCCATTCCTCTAATCTAAACGGTCAATACCTAGGAAAGAAGAAGGACAATAGAGGAGCCAGGTGGAGCAAGTTTAGGGATTCCTTGTCTCTTAAGTTTACTGAAATGAAACTAAGGCCATTATCATAGATTGAACCTAAACAAACTTTCCTTAATGGTAAAATCTCATTTGTTCTATTATAATTTCTCTCCAAGTTAAGGGTACAAAGATCGCATAATTATAAAACACGCTTTTCGCTACAGTAGATTAAGGTGATGGTAGTAACGCGTAGATTTTTCCATTAGATGCGTGCATCGTGAACTGTGTAACATTAATAGCATCGAATCAAAGCAGATGCTGACAAATAGCCGACGTTTTCTGAAATCTCGAACAAACAACTCCTCTCTAGAGCCGAAGAAAGGGAAAGTTGAGATATTTCTATTTAATATTCCCAGAGACAAAACGGATCTATATTAGTTTAGTATAAATACTCAGGTGATTATACAAAATCGCGCGCTCTGATTGGTTCGCTATCTCGGATTATCAGCCGATAATCACCTCGACGAACAAAATGGCTGCCAGTCGTTCGCACGCTTTTGATGGAATAAAATTTTTTCGTGTTGTAAAATGCTTTTCTTTTCTTTTTTGATATAATCACCTGTGTATTTATACTAAAACAATTATTCGCCTCAGGCTCAGTGATTCTCGGTGAATATTCACCGAGAATCACTTCGCCTTCGGCGAATAATTGTTAAATAACATTGTTCTCTAGGGAGAGGGGGGTGGTTTACTGTTCAGCTGAAACAGAAGTTGTGACAAGTTGTGATTGATAATGCAAATATTTATAAACGAGTGTTAAGAACGTTAATAGATCGAATCCTACTTTGTCCTTACGCCAATGTTTAGGAATAAATAACTACAATAACGAGATGGATGCAAATCAACCAAAACAACGCTTTATTCACTTACCAACTACAAATACGACTCCCGCAAAACCTCGCAAAGGTAGTTTTAAAAGAACCCGTAATGGGTTTTTCGTGTCAGGGCTTAATAGACCACAATTATTGTATAACAAGAAATTGAGATAATCAACCAAGTTGACAAAGTAATTTATACCACCGTAAGGTAAAAAGGGGGTGCAGACGTTTCAAGCGTTGGCCCTTCGTCAGAGCGAATTATTGTATTCATTTTGTCATTGTATAAACACAGGAGCCCATGAAAGGCTCCATATCATTAGTATTATTATTTCTATTATTACTATTATACACGTGACGACTTTAAGACCAATCATGGCTCAAGCATACCAGCATGTACACACACACTGCAAACATTTCCACGTGAGTGGGTTTATGGCATAAGTGCACTAAGGGATGAACCATTATATTTTTGAGGAGGGAGGGGTGGTTTGGCAACTTTGTCTTGTTAAAACGTTTTCCCCCCTTTGGAATGCGCAAGAATTTTTTTAGCGTCTTAACATGCAAATGTCCTTCTTTTTTAGCTTGGCTTACCGCGCATGAATTTTTTTTGGTCACTGCCCGACCCCCCTCCCCCCCCCCTCCAATCCAAAGAAATGTGGAGTATTACAGTTTGAGACAAGTGGCTATACGGGCGTTAAACAATTAATCTTTACACAAGAAAAAAGGTATAGAAGCCAGTATCTGCATTCATGGAAAACAGGTCTAGTTTGTTGTTATATTTAGGATTTGAGCTAAGATATTGTAAGTTAAGATAAAAGCAATATTTGTAATATATGTAAGAGTAGGACTAGTATATTGTAAGTTAAGATAAAAGGAACATTTGTGATATCTTATTGTAAATTAAAGATTTTAGATTTTTATTGTACTAATTTGTTTGATTTTTTATTATTATTTGATTGAATATATTATTGTAAGTTAATGATAAGTTTTTAGATTTTTATTGTACTGATTGAATTTTTACCGTCTATAAACAAAACGATGACGACGATCTGCTTTCATTTCTACTGATGGCCCGATATCAAGCAAAAACAAGAGACTCACCCTTCATAAAAACATATACATTAGCCGTCGCTTTAATTACAGTCAAAAAAGATAAGGGAATATTAACACGTTCAGGGGCGGATCCAGGAATTTTTGACTGGGGGGGGTCCAAACTTTGGTTCAGAACCACGTGTTTCTCCATCCGTGAACGCCGGTCGCCGTTGGCGCGGGAAATACTGCTTTGCGAGCAGAGGCGAACAGATCATAAGAAGGTACCCAAAAACAATTACATTTTTTAATTTCCCTGAAATTTACTTTAGTGATAAAAATACAACGCGCGTTTCATTAATAAAATATCAGCCAGTTAAAAAGTGATATACGGTCCAGTCGATGTAAGAATTTTAGTCTCAAACAAGCATCAGGTCTGATAGGGGGCGTCCGGATCCCCCGGACCCTCCCCCTGGATCCGCCACTGACGTTTTAATAGCAGTGTTTGACTTGGTTGGTCAACGCTGGATATATTCGCTAAAAGACCATTTGTATGATCGAGGCATTGTAAATTTGGGGCGATACTCTGCTCTTAGAACACTTTTAGAACAGTAGAACATACAACTAAACAAATAACACAGGCTCTTAAAAAAGCTGTGATCAAAAGAAATTAAAGGCTCTTAAGAGCTGCTGGTCCCCATTGACCGATTTCATTAATCAAGACAAACTGAATGTTAGTTATCAGGCTTTAAGCCAAGCTAGACGCAGGTCGACCGAAAATCTGTCTTACAGATTTGTAACATTAAACTTGTAAAGGCGTCCAATTAACAAATGAATTATTTATGTTAACCCTGTATACCTTATAGTGTTTTTTAATCTACTCTCAAAATACGGAACCTATTTTAAATAAAAAAAGAACAAAAGAACATAGGCTGGTGATAACCCCATCATCTCTTTGTTTTGCTTTGTACCAATCGTAGCCGTGGTGGTTTACGTCGCACAAGCATCAACACCGAAATTGAAAACGGGTTTCACATCATTACTTGTTTGTGCTTATCAACTTTACCTTAAATCCAGGCTTTTCTGTTTAAGTCGCGGAACATCCGAGAAGAGGTCAAGCGTGTTATAAAACTGAAATAAAGACATTCACTTCAGAAGATAAAGATCAGGACAAGAATCCAACGTTTCCCCCACCCCACTCCACCTCCAAAAATAATAATGATAAAAATAAAGAATAAGTAAATAAAACTGTCCAGCTTAACGTAGGCAGGTGTAAAAGAAATCTAGAATCTTTATTAGATTTATCTGGGATATATATAATACATGATACCATACTACAACATTGTGATATGAAGTGCAAAGATCTTAGCAGTGAGAGGTGTATTGCAAAGCTAGGTATTATCATGACTCCTTCATGGCCCCAAACTTAGTTTTATCTTGATTTAATTAATTTCTTTTTTTAGTAATATTAGAGCGGTCTCTAAGGTAGCCTAGTGTATCAGCTCTAAGAGCTTGGAAGATCCTAAACGCGCAATTTTATTGGTATTTGTCTTACTCGTATCACGCACCCACTTTTAAAAGTCGTATTGTACAAGGGTAATGTTAATATTTTTTTGTTCTCTGGACGTTAGTTTCAGTTAAGAACCCAGATTCATCTGCAACAAAAAGGGGCTATTTTTCTCCATGCTTGAAGTCTTGTAGCGGTTCTTTAGATAGCAGGAGCATTTGAAAATGTATTGTGACAGTGCGTGAGTATCTTTCGCCGTTTTGGTCTTCGTGACATCACTAGTGCATCTCTTTTACTTATTCCGAGGCTCTTAAAATGTTTCTCTCGAGATGGGCTTAAAACGCAAACCTTTCGAGGATATTTCATTCATTAAATATCTTTCTACCACAGTACACATACCGTATACTCTCTAATAAGCCCCCGCCTTTCCAATTAGCCCCCACCCCCTCTACAGCGTCAATTTCATAATAAGCCCCCTTCTCTAATAAGTCTCCCTCTCCTCCCCTCGAATTCTTTGTAATAAACGCACGCCGCAAAATATGGTTTTAAAAGCTGATTTTACTCTTGAGCTTTACATTGCCAACTTCAGACTTCATATAAGCTAGTTTTGGCGCTGTCTTGCAAATTTCTGATTGCAGGGCCTTGATAACTGCTTTTGACTTGCATATTGCACTATACGTTCCTGGAACAGCAAGTCTGTCTTTAAGCGCACGAGCACAAGTCGGAGAGAACTCGAGGTTACATCCTTCTCGTGCACGTGTTAGAAATTTACACAGTAGAAAAGACAATTTAGTTCAAAGGTGGCTAACAAGCGTGGTTTCACCTGGGAGTTGATCAGGACCAAAGCGATAGATTCCAACAGTCGAAATGGTCGAAGACGAGCCTAATACTATGTACTACTTAATAAAATTATCAGGGGTGCCTTATCAGATATGAAAACAGGAGGCGTAACCGAGTGTTTTGCACTGATAAAGCACGAAATGCGAGTTTATTGAATGAATTCAAAACCTTTTTATGTAGGCCTATTCATTATTACACTTAACTTTGGATTCAGTTGGTGTATTTTGACCAAGAAAGCTAAACGCAAATGATATCCGTGTCTATATCATCATCATCATCATCATAAACTTTATTTATACACGGTAAAAACATCAGTACAATGATTAAAAAATAATAAAAAAAATGATTTACATGTTTGCCGTGTGGGAGTACGAGGTAGACTTAAGGCCGCGATTGATTTCGCTTTTAAACGATTGAAAGGATCGAATTGCTCTGACTTCTTGTGGAAGATTATTCCATAACAATGCCCCACTGTAGCAGAAACTGCGTTTTAGCTAATCAGGACGGGGCTTGGGTAGAGTAAATTTACAATCCTTATCCCTTAGTTCGCAATTTGAGCTGAATGGTGTAAACAAGCCTTGAAGGTATTCCGGAGTCTGATTATTAAACGTTTTAAACATAAGCTTCATTTTGAATTTCATCCTTCTAGTAGAAAGGTCATCCCAGCCAAGTCTAGCGCGAAGGGAAGTAGCACTAGAATAATAATCAGACTTTGTGATAACCCGAACAGCGCGATTTTGTAGTTTTTGAAGCTTGTCTTGTCTTGTCATTGCTAAGACCGTCACAAACGGGAGAGCAGTAGTCGAAATATGGTTCAATAAGTGCTGAGCGATAAATAAGTACAGCTTTGTCTTCACTTATAAAGGGCCTTAACCTTTTAAGAGTACCTATACCTGAGGAAATAGACTTAGTAATTTCATTAACATGTTTAGACCATGACAAATGTTGGCCGGTCAATGTAAACTCCCAAGGATTTGGTGTCACAAACTCTGATTATTTCATGCCCTTCAATTTGTATTTTTAATGGTGAATAACGGTGTTAGCAATATTTAGGCTTAGTCTATTCGCTCTCAGCCAATCATGAAGGTTACATAGTTCGCTATTTACTAGAGTTTCAAGCTCCAATAAACCACTGGCAGCAATGCTGATACTTGAGTCGTCAGCATACATTCGAGGTATGGATCTAGTCAGACCGTTTGGCAAGTCATTAATGTATATCAAGAATAGAAGAGGGCCAATAAGACTTCCCTGGGGGACTCCACAGGTGACAGCAAGTGCAGCAGATAACTCACCATTAACTAAACATTTTTGATGGCGATCACTGACTCAGATAAGAGTCAAACCACTTCAAGGCGTCATGCTCATCTCCGTAACTGACTAACTTGCTTAGGGATCTTATGGTCTATCGTGTCGAACGCTTTATGTAAATCAATGAAAATTACCCTATTGATGAAACCGTTATCTATATTGACAGACCAGCTGTTAGTAGCTTCAAGCAAAGCTGATAGTGTACTATGAAGTGATCTGAAGCCAGACTGACAATTAGCTAAAAGATGGTTATCATTCATTAATAAGGTACTTGTAGAATTGACCATAGATTATTCTTTCAAATACTTTAGCAACGGCAGGGTTAATCGAAATTGGCCGATAATTGTTGACATCTTCTCTATCGCCCTTTTTAAAAACTGGGGTAACTCTGGTTAACTTCCAGTCTAAAGGAACTATACCAGAACAAAGAGACCGGTTAAAAATGTATTTTAAAAAAGGCGCTAAAATGCGTGCGGCTAATTTATGTAGTCTGGAAGGCACATTGTCCATACCAGTCGCTTTCTGGACCTCAAGATTTTCCAATAATTTTAGGACTTCACTAACTCTACAACTATTAAAGGAGAATATTTTGTTGGTTGGATTAAGATAGTATTCAGGTTCGTTGATAGCCAGATGTGTTTGACCAAATCATGCCAAACGTTTGCGAAATGGTGATTAAATGATTCTGGCGTAGAACTAATTTTGTTTTCTCCAATAGTGGTTTCAGCAATGCCTTTTTTTATGTATTGGCGAGAGCTCAATTCATTAATTAGCTGCCATGTTTTACGAGGATCTTTTCTTTTGTTAACTAGGTTAGCGTCATAGTATTTTCGTTTAGTAGCTTTAATTGAATTGTTAACCTCATTTCTCGCAGCCTTGTAAGCCGCCCAGCTTGACAGATCTTTTCTTTGTTCGGCCTTTTTTTTAGAAAATCCTTTTTGCGCATTTTCAGTACTAACTGATACGTAATCCAGGGAGAGTTCTTGTTTCTAGTTCTTTTTGTCTTTAGGGGGGCATGCTTGTCAGTACAGTCCAAAAACTCATTTTTCCGAAACTCCCATATTTTATTAGGGTCAGAGAAAAGACTGATAGCATCTCATTGCCTTTGTTTGACGTCAAATAGAAATTCTTCCTTGTTGAAGTTCTCAAAACTTCGTATAGATATAAAGACACTCATAAACAATTTCTTTTGTATTTTCCTTTTATTATTAATGAATTTTTCAAATACTGTATACAAAATTTATTAAAACTGAGTGCGATTTTAGAAGACTGGCATTTTGACGTTCGAGTTTTTAATAATCCCCCCCCCCCCCTCTATGATAAAGCTCCCGTTCTACAAACCCCAGAATTAATGAGCCCACACCCTTCCCCCCCGGGGCTTATTAGAGCGTTAACGGTATATGAAATTTTCATGTTCTTCATCTTTTACGGGCACAGTACTTACTTACTTAATTAATACTCTTCGTTCCTAGTGGAACATAGGTCCTCAACTAGAGCACGCCACCTAACCCTATTCCGTGCAGTGCCCTTTGCCTCATTCCACGTTAGATGTTTTCTCTCCAACTCTGCCAATCTCGTTCGTCGCCAGGTGTGCTGGGGTCTCCCTCTCTTTCGCTTCCCCTGTGGGTTCCACTCCAGTGCTCTCTTGACTACATGTCCATCTGGTCTCCTCAAGGTGTGGTCGATCCAGCCCCAAGCTCTTTGTCTTATCTCTTGCTCTATCGGTTGCTGCCCTGTTTGGCTCCTTGTTGCTGATTTTCATAGGCCACCAAATCCGCAAGATGTTCCTCAGACTCTAATTGATGAACACTTGCAACTTCTACTCCAATCCCTTAGTCAGCCTCCAGGTGTCAGAACCATATAAGAGCACCGCCTTCACATTTGACTCAAAGACTCTCAGCTTGGTCTTGGTTGTTCGTGCTGTGGATCGCCATATTGGTCTCAGCATCGCAAATTCCTGTCTTGCCTTTCCAATTCGTGCCTGAATGTCCTTGTCAGCGCCTCCCTTCTTGCTTACAATGCTCCCAAGGTTTGGGCACAGTACGAATTCACAAATTACCAGTTGGCTTGATAGCTCAGTTGGTTAGAGCGTTGCACCGGATTCGCAATGTGATCAAGGTCTTACCTTGGTGACTGTACGGTAGAAAAAGGGTCACCAATGCAAATTAAAAATATTGCTGCAAGCTAAAAATTTTTACATGTAAATTAGAAATTGTAAATGCAAATTAAAAATTGTACATGTAACTTGTTATGCCCCTATCAGTGTTAAGCCCGACGGGGTAGGGGGTGGTCGAGCTAACCACGGAAATTTGATAGCGAGGTTGGTCCCCAGGGTAGGAATTTTGACCGTTCGTGAACCCCGGGGAGGGGAACTTTGACATGAGCTTTCGGCCATCTTGGAAAATGCGCAGAATGTATTTAGGATGGCTTTACGTACAGCGTGTCGGAGCAGTGGCTGAAAGAAAGGTGAGTGATATATGTACAGTATTTTGCTGCTATTAAAGCAAATATTGTCGTTTTAATTTTTGTGCTACAGATTTGAAGGATATTTGATCACATTCACCTACCCCTGGGTGGGGATTTTGACCAGTTATTTTGTCCCGAGGGTGGGGAATTTGACTTTTTCAAAGAAAATGCCAACATCCCCACCCCTTACCCGACCACCCCTACCCGGGCTGATCATTGATATTGGCACAAATGTCTTTGTTTCAATTTGCAAAAGTAGGACAATTACACAGCATGGCAGAGAAGGCGAAAGCTTTGTAGAACCGCTACGTGGATTATAGTTGCACTTACCCCTGGAAAAGCTCCAGTTCTGATAAAATTCAAAGGCATTAGACGTTCACTGAACCTGACTTCAGCTCCGGAAACCGCGGGGGAAACGTCTCGATAAAATGCAATAAAATGTAAAGTTGTAGCTGTATTTAGCGTTGCATTCCTGGTATTTTCGGATTCTCTTTCAGGTTTTTGAATTTTATTTTAGAAAAAGAAACGAGATATATTTAGATTCATAAAAAGCAACGTGATCATTTTCAGTAAATCGTCAGTTCGAGAGCAGGGATGATTTTTCTGTGAAGACCTTCCTTTTTGTGAGCTTGTTAGGAAATTACGTTGATCTCACTGGATCATCGTCCCAGAAAAGAGTGTAAACTGTTGTAGATCAGAACTTATTACTACTCGAGCATCTGTGCTAATTTTCCTCGTCAATGTGAAGACAATGTCCACTTTACATTGGGAAAAGCTTATATGGCGAGTGCGAGACCGGAATAATAAAACGTGTGACCACACCATTGTACAATTGGTTTGTATTCCGCGGTATATTCATATTTCCAATGCAAAGCCAGAATGGTTGATTTGAGGGAATGATCTAACAGGTATCCACTCGTTTCTTACCCAATAGTTCTCTGTCCGAATTCGAACGATTCGTTCCCAAAGCCCGGTTGATCCCTACCCATCTCTTTGGAAACTCAGTCGAGAAAGTGAACTTGAATGAAAGATCGTCGGGAAGGAACACATTAGAAGTTACAATTTTATAATTTAGTTCTGAATAAGTCGACAAAGTCACTTAAACTTCTTTCATAACTAAGCCAAAACTTTACTTAATATTGTATCACTTCCTGGAAACGAAGGTGGATTTGGACTTCCGTTTTAATCCATGAGCACATGGGCTGTTGTTTAAACCTAATATACATAAACATACTTGGGTACGAAACAACGACTTAGACCAGGTAAGAATCGTCTCAGCTGGGTACGAAACGACCTTCGATGGACCGTTTCAGCTTGTGCATTTTTGTTTTCCCATTTCAGACCATATGACGGTTCTCAAGAGATTTGCATTTTGTTTCTTTAGAAATTATGTATACATATGCACGTGAATAAGGGGCTTAGGAGCGTTTGAAAGAAATTGTTCCCTGGAGTAACATTACGTGGTCAGTGAAATGGGAAAACAAAATGTACATGCTAAAAGGGTCTATTGTCGGCATTGCGACGTAGTCCATTTGTTTGGTAAAAAGCTTTCAACTTCAGTGGTTTTTGCCACTTTCACAGGAACGTGATGTCATCAGTGTGTTGGGCACGTTTTTTAAGCACGTGCAAGCTAGAGTGACACACCCAACCGCTAAACGGGTTGTTTCGAATACTAATAATATACATGCGAAAATTTCAGCATGCTCATTGGCTGAAAGCACGTCAATTAATCCCAAGCAGTGCAGAAAATTAAAATTGATTGCAAAAAGTTGAAATTGAGTGCAGAAAGTTGAAATTAAATTGGTTGACAGGAAAGTCGCGAAAGCGCAACAACACAAAATGGCGGACAGGTTAGGAGAAAGTACTACAAATTGCACTCGCCCTACGGGCTCGTGCAATTTGGTTAGCCTTTGAAAAATTTACTCGTGCTGATTTATCCCAAATTGCACGCGAAATCATGTGATTACCTATACAAATAAGGCACGAAACAGTCCCAAAAAACAGTGAATGTTGCAATAGATCTAAAAAAAAGTACAAACCAGAAAACAAGGTGGAGGTCAAGGAGATTGAAATCAGTGTTATATTTCGATGACCACAATGTCATAGTCATAATCGTAGCGAGATTGAAACAGTTACGCAACAGCTTTATAAATGTATGCAAGTTTATTAGGAATTTGTAATGCAAATAAGAAAATTTGTAATTAATTCATGTGAAGCCTGGCAGATTTTCTAGAAAATCTGTTAATATTTTTGATAAAATCGTTTGGTTTTTGCTCTCTCAAGTTACTGGAACATTACAGTGACTCCACCGAAATTTTCCTTACATGAGCTTCTTTGCAAATTTTGAAGCAAATGAGCAAAGTAAACACTCAGCCAGTTATCCACTTGCGACAATTCACTTAGAGTTTTCTAATTGTAACTTCTGCTCAGCCTTTTCTTTTCATTAAAACATTTTTATCTTATTGGAAAGTAATTAAGAAATTGGCTTTTCGGCCACGATGTATTCAGTTTGCTGGTGTGTGAACAGGGCAAAATCAGCTCAGACAACATATTCTTCTTCGCCGGTTGTTATTTTGTCATAATGGCTTTATCTACTGCAAAACAAATATCTTTTATCACACTTAAACTCGTGCTAGCTTTCTGCTAATGTTCTTTGCAAAACGCTTAATTTATCGTTAAAAATGTTTAGTTTCCTGGGAATATTAGTTATCTTTTAGCAGCTAATTGATGGAAGAATGGCTCGCGGAAGCCAACGAGACAAGGCGGCGTGCTGCAACGCTTCTGCATAAACGTTCAATTCAGTCGCGATTATTTTGTTCCACACTCTCACTCTTGAAACTAATTCACTTTATTTTTGTCTTAAACTTCCTCTTTTGCTCTAGGTGTGCCGCCTTCGCCTGGAGCAAACCGCCATCAGAATGAAAACATTAAAACCATTCAATTGCACTTATCTTAAAACGGCTGAAAGCTATGGTACGAGTGCCATTTTGGCAAGGCTCGGATCTGTTAGATGAATTTGTTTTAAACGTTCACAAAAGCGCTATCAAAGCTCCAACTAAGTCTACCTGGTTTTCTCCTATAATGAAAATGCCAGTGGCTAGTTTGAAAGTTTTGAAACTCCAAATCCGTCTCTGGCAGCATATACTGTCGGATGTGGTATTGATAGATGTACAGGCAACAATTAAAAAGTGACGCCACAGCGGTAGTGATGGAATTAATTTCCTATTAAAATCGATTGAGTCACCGTAAAATCGCCAACCCGGAAAAATTATCACCAGTTGGGGAATTACAAACGACATGAAGGGCCAGAAAGTTTTGCGGAAGGCCGTCTCAGAATGTAACGAATACAGTTGGCCAAAAGCTGCGAAAACTTGTAAGCGGCACGAAAATTCACTGTTTACCTGGCTCGATCAAGCGACAAAGCTGAAACTTGGGGGTTGTAAAGTTGCATCGGACCCATTTAAGACCTTGACTTACCATGATGGAGTGCAATTCAGCGACAACAACAATGGCAAACTATTCAAACCAATCCTTCACGGAAATGAAGCGCTGAAAATTATCTCGTCAAAAACGAAGATTTTTCGACGCTCGTTATCGGAAACTTGTAAGAGCATCACTGTAGTGAATTCTGAACGTGTTGGTAGAGGTACAACAAAGGAAGAAGTAATACACGAAGAACGATTTGCAGCTGTTTTAAGCCCGGAAGACTACATATACCAAACATATGCGCCTTATAGAAGGAGAAAAGCTATCTGCGAGGAGATAGAAAGATGTATTATTCAAGACGGTGTTGCTTTGAGGTCCTTACGCAGAGATCTTATCGTCGCTGTGAATCTCTCGAACTGGCATCTTCTGTAACCATCTGCAGAAAAAAACTTATATACATAATCTTCCCGGTGTGAAATAGACGCTTCCAAAAACTAAAACTTTCTGGGAGCTGCGTAAAAGATTCATCCAAACGCGCAAGTCTGTGGGCGTCGGAAGGCTCCCTATTTAAGGAACAACCACATTTAAAAGGGTCGGTTCATAAGAAGACCACTCTGAGATTAGAGATAATGGAAGTACTGGGATTTTGTGAAAGTTTGGGAGTACATTTTCCCGAATATAATATAAACAATACAGTAACTCGTAATAGAAATATATACAATAATGAAAAAGCCATTGAAATATTGTGTATAAGACACTCTGAACAAACGTAGTCTAATGCAGAGTGAATGAAAGATTTTTCTTTGTTATTTTTCTTTTTGTCACTTTCCTAAAAAAACGCCCGAGGTAACAAACAGTTCGTAGGTTGTCTGACTCTTAAGATGTGGGCCACCACTGAATAGCAGCGAGATCATTATTGTATCTTTTGTGTGGTTAACCAAAGCGGGCCGGCTGAGACTGAAGTCGAGGAAGAAATAAACCGTGCAAGTAAATCGTCCATCCGTACCGCCGAAAAACAAAAGAAAACAAACACGATCTGCACATCAGACGTGTGAGCGCGCTTGCTACAAAACGAATGCGATAAACGACTCGCTTAGCTCTGGTCTGGCAAAGGAAATCGTTGCTAACATAATTGGTCGATTTTCAAGTCTTAAAAAAAGCATTTTATTGAAGTCACCTTCCTCAGTATAGGGAAGATTACAAGTGTTTAACCTCAGTGTAAATAACTGATATGCTTTAGCTTTCAATAAACTGTAAAATGTTCTGTTTGATTTTACTGGGCGCAATTTTCCAAGGCGATTTAGAGTATAGTCTTGTAAACTTGAATGTCAAACATTTTAAACAAAGTTACCAGTTACAAAGTTATCTGTGTTTTATTATTTCAATTTTCACTGACTGGCGGATTGACAAATGTTACTCATTTTATAGATCCACGTACCAGACAATCGTGATACTAGAATAGAAAATCAGTCAAGATCCTGAAGTTTCCTGCAGCCTGTTATTATTTTTGGAGAATTTTCCTCCAAATTTGGCTTCAAATAAACGGCATTTGCCCAGCTAAATGAAGTATCCAACCGTTTTCATAATACGTGCTTAGTCCATAAAAAAAGAAACAGGATAAAAAAGATCTAGGCATGTTTAGCGCAAAGCATTATGTTGGTTTATTTTCCTCAATCAAAAATTACTGATTTGACCCACCCATATAACATAGAGTTCATATCTTTGCTCCGACGACGAAAGACGAAATCGAGTAGAGAAAGGAGCTTTTAACACTGTGTAAGGTAATTTGCTGAAAACGATATTTTTTAAAGGGTAACAGACTTGCATTCGAAATTCTTGTGCGACTCCGATCCCATATAGAGTCAGTCTAACATAAACAACAAAGACAATAATAATAATAATAATAATAATAATAATAACAGGAGCCCATTAATGGGCTCCTGATAATAATAATAATAATAATAATAATAATAATAATAATAACAATGGTAATAACACTAGTAGTAAAGATAACAATAGTAATATTGATGATGAAAATAATAATGGTAATAACAAATGTTTATCTGACGCTGCAGAGGATAATTATGAAAAAATCCACGGGGCTTACAATAGCTGCTCAATGAAACAATATTAAGCGAAAAAGAAAAAAAAAATCAGCAACAAACAAACAATAATACATCGGTAGGGCCATACAGTATTCATCAGCCTGTTAAGTTGCTTATTTCGCTGAAAATGGAGTAGCTCCGGTTCTTTACTGTGTGTCCCTGTCTTTTTAGAAACAGACGAATGAACTGGCACGCTCTGAGCATGACGTTGATTTGGCAGCAATGCATTGTTTGCAGTCAGTTCAGTTGGATTTCATCCTCAATTCACCTGGTCCAAGTTTACACGGAAACGTACGAGGACAATACCGGAGTTCAAAGAGTAACCTTATGTAACAAATGGATATGACATTGCACCTGTATCGCAAGACCATTGGTTCAAATTCCGTCCAAGTCTGAATGTTTTTAAGTCTTAACTTCGCAACTGCTTAAATTGCGAACGCAGCTACTTTAAAACTGCGATGATCTCTCACTTATTTAACTTTTCTTCTGCAGTTCACAGATATGAAATTTGCATTAATTCACATTTAGAAGGGTTTAATAGTATATAGATAGATACTTATAACATATGAGTGTAAAAAAAGTTAAAAAGTACAAAGGCTGAAAATAAATTATTTTGAATTGGTAATATACCGTGCATAGAATCGTTACTTTTCAAGCGCCTTTAGGTTCAGGCATTAGTAACAAATAATAGTGTTCTTTGCTCTATTTAATTTAAAAGTACAATATAAAGTTCTCTAATGCTGGATATCATATGAATGTTGTTCTTTTGCATCAGCTTTTCTGTGGAGGCGATAGCTAGAGCTTACGACTGAAAATCACATTAAAACGTCTTCTTAACGTCTCCTTCGCTCTCGTTGATCACAGGGCAGTGACGATCTAGATCTATCATCGTCAATTCCGTATATACATGCTATTTCTACGCTACCCTACGTTCACTGAATTAGGGTCTATTTTAATTCCCTTCTTACTGTGTATAGCTAAGACCATCGAGGCAACTGAGGATGCAAATTCATGGCTAAAATAGAACACCAAAGAACTGCGCATGTATCAAGCTTTTAAGAAAAGCTTCAGGCTAATTGTGACCCGCCCAGTGCCAAAAACCATTCATGTACGAACTGTCGCGTTCCCAACCCCGAGTGCGGTGAGCCACGTAACGCCGTTTCAACCAGTGTGTGAGAGATTCTAAAACTTGATTTATTAACAATTCGCCCTCATGGCACGAGGTAGAAAACTAGTGATACAAGGGAAGTGAAAAAAGAACAGGCGAGAACACTTCCTAGAAACAAACAAGAAAACTTACGCTGTTCCGCTCCGGGCGTGCAAATGTTCCCAATCGGACTAAGATAGTGGTAGAACGAAACGAAAAGCAATACTGAACGTAGTGTGACTGTTAAATTGCGCGATTATGAAAGTGATTACATGTGAGAGGAAAACTCGTAGGGCGTCTAAAATTACAATCAGTAAATGAATCAAGTAACAAACGCAAACGAAAGCGCGGCGTGACACGCATGACGAGCGTCACACGAATATGTTGTAACTGACTAAAGAGGTTTGCTTGAGTAAGCCCCCCACCCCCTCCCCCCTCCCCCTGGAGCGAGATTCATAACGGAACGACAATTTGATTTTGTTTCGTGTTTACACGATGACTATGAAACTCATCGGATGTTACAATTAACTTCAATTACACATGCGCTAACCGTTTCAATACACTGAAATGCGATTTTCATACGGAATCGAGTTGTCATACGCATTCTTCGATCGTTTACATGATACCGGGGAGATATTTCGTACCAGAACGAGATTTCGTGTAAAAACCGGGAGAACTCCCTTCGGTATGGTCCCGTATGAGTCACTCCTGGTTTCATGTAAACGAATACAGGGCTATAACAGGGTGTAGGAGTGAACTCGCGCCGGGGTGAAAGTCGCCCTGGTATTATGTATACCGCCACCATAACCTAGCTTGGGAAAATGGACGGGTATAGAATTAATTCCCACAGCCATGCATGTACAATGCGCAAAGTAGTTCTAATGAGCGTACGTGATTGAACCCACAAATGTTGAATTCCTAGTGGCTTGTAAATAGTTTCTTAATGGGAAGTTTTTTTAACAAAAAGTAGTTTATGTTCCGTTTCTCACCCACAATGTTCAGGAATTGGCGCCCATATTTTCCCGTCCTGCCCGGATTAGCGTAATTTACTACTTACTGGCTGTCAAAAACCCGACCGTGTTATTTCGATACGTGAATTCCATACCAAAGAAACGTTTTCAAATACCATTGTTTTGCTTAATATACTTCCTTTATCTTATGATAAACTTTAAATGCTTCTAACCTTTTGAAGCCCAAATTAACAGTAGAAACTGTTCTTAGTGAGTGAGAAAGATATACACGTAGTAAAGCAATAGAGTACATTTTCTTTGGGTCAAATATGTTTCTGGCCCTATACTCAAACTCATATTTTGCCGGAGCCGCTAATTGAGGATTAAAATGAGTCTGAGAAGGGCACAAACCTTATTTATGTCCAAGAAAATGAACTTTATTACTATTAGAATCATTTCTGATGGGGAGACGTTACTCGAGGATTATAGTGCACGATCAAGAAAGACACTGGCAGACGGGACTTTCAAAGAAGCCGCCCCTAGAATCTGGAACATTTTATCGCGGAAGGACATCAGGAAACAGGACAACTATTAAATTTTTAAGAAAGCTGAAGACTTATTATTTTAACCTTGCATATAATTTCTAACTAAACATAGTTATATATTAATTTTACTCTCTCCTTTTATCAAATTTAATGAAACATATACCATTCTCTTAGTTATAATTATTGATAGTAATAGGTTAAGGCAGGAGCCCGTTACTGGCTCCTGGTTAAGTACTAAATAATTTTAAAAGTGTAGTTAAGTTATTGATATTTGAAAAGATAGTTGAATAATGGGGCGATGTCGGCGAATCCGGTCAATTTTAATATATTCGCTAGGCGGATTGGTCATGACCATGCGTCAGTGCATTCCCTCTTTGATCTTCGGGCCGTCGCACATTCTTCAGAAGATTCGCTCCCCTTAGGATGAATAACAACACGAACAACCAGTCCTAGGAACCAGTCCTCCCCCAGATTCGCGAAAAGTGTGCCTATACATCCATACAGAATCACAAATATTACAAATTCGCCTGGATTAGGGTGCATTCTCCTTCGTCGAACGCCAAACACATTAAAACCCGAATCATTTAATTGAACTTTAGGCAAGAAGGCAGAATAAAAGTGTTCTTAAAACGTATCGTCTTCCTACTTAAAAGTGCAAAGTGTCGATGATTTCTTGGTGAATATGGAGCCTTATTGGCTTCAGTTAATAATTTGGTCAGTTTGTTATCCTTGTTGCTGAGGGCAGCGGTGAAAACCTTGTCACATATGCCCTCGCTATAGGACATAATAGTTGGAATACCAGCTTCATCATAAGATAGACTGGAGCAAATGATTGATAATGTCCTTTTTTGGACCTGCTCCATCTCACACGGTAAATACTTGGGCAGAACATAAAAGAAAACACGCCGCGCTGCACAAACAGGGATTGAACTTATACATGTGGCATAAAAGAGGACAAAATCCTTACATGGAAGCTTTGTCCGTTAAAGCTGAACTAGGAAATAAAAACGTTTAGACACCTTCTTTACACCAATCACAGCAGACCAATGTGATATACAATGCTGCACCGGGAACAGTCGACCCCATCGCCTGAAGAAGACTAGCAGTAAGAAGTCGAAACGTCGCGACCACCAACCAAGTGACTCCGTCGTGAGACCATAGAACTAATTTATATTATCACCTTCTTTACTGTTTTGTTAACGTCCTCATTCCATGATAAATCGCTTGTAATTATCACACCCAGCAGCTTTGCGCTTCTAACTACTTCAAGCTGGTTACCATTTACAAGAATAGGATGAGCCAGGCTGCTTTATGGTGAAGAAGATTCTAAGGTTTTTACATTTTTCGCTGTTCAGTTGAACCTTATTATCTAAGGACCACTGAGCTATACTGTCTGCTTAACAAATAGTAAACGGTTCAGCGTGTACTATCGAGTTGCAGTTGTAGGCAGGAGGTTGCTAAGCACGAGAGAAGTGTAAGAGTCGCACGAGGCGATAGCCGAGGTCGACTCTAGCTTCTTGAATGACCAATGAGAGCGCGCGCTTTGCTTAGGTTACGTTATGAGAAAGAGAGACTGGTCTCAGCTCTTTTTTCAAATCCTCAACTTTCTTTTTCTTGGGTAGTAAACCAATCAGAACGCTCGAAATGCACTATTCACTTGTTTGGTATATGCTAAATATTATGTCGCGTACCCCATCTCACGTTTTCTTAAAAAGCTCTCCTTTTAACAGGTTTTATAGTAAAGTATAGTATAGTATAGCTAAGTATTTCATTTTTTTAACATAGCTAGTCTCTGAGCACCACTCAATACTCTTGGCAAATAAAGCACAGCTTCAAGGGCGCGTATTCACGTTATGCTAGCCGGATTAAAAAGTCGAAAGAGTCGTCATGCAGCGAGCATTTTTTTCTAATTTTTTTACTTTACCGAGGAAAATAATTTCTTCAGGTTATTCAAGATGAACGTATCGATAAATGACACATTAAGTTTAACTCACAGATTCGTTTTGATAAAAAGAATGTTAAAAACTATCGAGGACAATATTCTGCATGTTTGGTTAAAGGGGAAGCCATTTGATGTGATGGCCTCTCTTATCATTTCCAAACTAGCTCGCAGAAGCTTACTGGTGATCAGATGGCTCGATCTCTATCCGATTGGCCTCGGGCAATAAGCTTTTCGAGAAAATAGGGCGCGGGACTGCATTAATAATAGCCAATGACATAGCTCCTTATAACCACTCCAACTCTACTGCTTTGCAACCTAAGGACAATATTCTGCATGTTTGGTTAAAGGGGAAGCCATTTGATGTGATGGCCTCTCTTATCATTTCCAAACTAGCTCGCAGAAGCTTACTGGTGATCAGATGGCTCGATCTCTATCCGATTGGCCTCGGGCAATAAGCTTTTCGAGAAAATAGGGCGCGGGACTGCATTAATAATAGCCAATGACATAGCTCCTTATAACCACTCCAACTCTACTGCTTTGCAACCTAAGGAAACAGACTTCACGGTGCGAGCGCAAGCGCGAAGCCGCGTGATGCGAGAAACGCGGAGGCGTGCATGGGATTTCCTCCCTTCACCCATCTCCTCGTTTTTTTTCAATTCATTTGCACAATCGTTTCGCTGGCCGAGTGGGGGGGATCTTCAAACTTCTGGTTATGGAGATCTGACCAAATTTTTTTTAAGACTTGTTGTTACACGTTGTAAAATTTCATACGCAAAGTGCAGAACTAAGAGCAAAGTGCCAGATAAGATTTATTTCGGTCAGTCTACACATTCACTAATTAAAAATCTATCAAAATATGACGCAGATCATTTGGACTCCTATCTTCCAAAAAGCTCTTACGACATAAACAACGTTCGAAGGATCTATACCAGTAGTAATTATTCACGACAATTTTTTTTATCTTGACTTCTACTTTTTATTTAAAAATAAAAATACATCTAAGCTAAGTTCGTTTTACCTGTTGTATTTCTTATTATGTGCACAGCGTAGTCAGTTTGCTAATCAGTGGTCATGGAGGGACATTTTTTAACATTCAAATCTCTGTTCCTATAAACCGCAATGTATCTGACATACTTAACTATTTTTGGAGTCGGCGTTTACCAGATCCTGATGCAAGTTATAATGATTATATAGCAACAGCATTTTCTAAATCAGCATTTTGGGACTGAAGTATCAACTCTAAAAACGGACATTAAATACTACTGCTAATCGCTTTCGCAGTTGTTCACTGTTGATAATATACTATAAAATATTCCTTTTCATTTGCTTATTCCAAGAAAACACAAACCGGCCTGACAACGTCCATACATATGCAGACAATATTGAATCTTGCTTGTTTTCTTATCTTGCGTCAGCATAGAGTTCATTAACTTGGAAGGCAGCCGCCTTCCGTGCTGTTTGGTTCTTTACATTAGGAATCTGTCTTTCAGGGTTTCCTGTATTACCATTGTTTTTCTCATTTTGTGTAAACTTCGTCCTTCGTAAAATATCCCTTTTTCCATCTCCTCGCAAATACTTCCTCTTCGTGTGGTATTTCTAAAGGACTCAAGACGCATTTCATCAAAACGTTGGTCAAACTCTATGTCATCATCGCTGGCCTTTCCCTTGTGGATTTTGGATGGTGCTTTATATGAAGCGAGTCCTTGCCCGAGCCAGTCTTCATCAACTGACATTCCTATTCTCAAGGCTCTTTTATTCCTTGTTGTCTTTTCATCTACACTTCCCCACTTCTTAGAGACTTTTAAGCTGGCATGGAAAAGTCGATTCCTCAGACTCTGACGAGAAAGCTTGCCTTTACTCATGGGTTGCCTTTCACCAACGTCAGTAGAGAAGACGCTTTTGGCTTTAGCTTTATCGTCATGGTCTGTAGTATGGTCTTCTGATATTGTTTTGACGCGAGCCGCTTCTTTGAATTTCTGCCTTCGAGAAATCGTGTTTTCCATTCTTAAATCCACCTGTTCCCAATACAAAACGCTTCCCTTGCTTTCCAACGTTCCTTTATTTTAATTATCCGTGATCCATGGAAACTGGCACTTTTGTTAATGAAATTTCTCCATTTGCTTTTCTGCTAATGATACAGCGAGGCGGGAAGCATTGACACTAATTTCCAAACTAAATCCTAGCGTTGCATCATTTACAGATTAATGTATCGGCGCAGAGAAAACAAGAAAGTAATTATTTAATACTTATGCTTGTTTGGATGTGCGTTTTGCCTTAAAAGGTTGAATGCGATAAGAAACTAAATTTCATTAGTTAGAAAGACGCGATAACATCTCACACTTATCGTAAAGTCAGCAGAGGTTCTCCTAAAAGGACGTCGATATTCATGCAGCGTCAAATGTTCATTATCACTGGATACTTTTAATTTGCTTGTGTCATTTGGTAAGGGGTAGGAAACCATCGAAGTGGTGACAATGAACACTCCAAATCCGGTCAAAGTGAAAATCACTTATCCACATATCAACAAACTGAACGCTATAAACACATGTTAAGATCGTTATTGGACGCATGCGTTGACAGGTGTATTTGTTTGAGAACCGCAGACCGCTCTAGACGATCGTTAACAACATAGTAAGTCCAAGGTTACTATCGGCTCCGATGCTTTCTTTGTTACTTGTTATCCGTGACACTTATGATTCACCATCCCAATACCTCGTGAATCCACGACGATCTACGAGCTAACAATGACTGACTTTCTTTGAAGGAGGGAATAGGGAGCGATAGTTATCACTGATTTTAGTTTTGATGAACATAAACGTAAAACACGTCTAGAGGAAACGTATGTGAGCGTATTGTACCACCAGGCTTAACGGGCACGGCGCGGCGTGTTCAATATGTTTGATTTGACGATCGATCTTATGTACATCTATCGACCATATCAACATGTGTCAAAGGAGTAATCGTCTGTACTTTCGGAAAATCGAAGATAATTCCGAGAAAATCCATGGACTAACCAAATAGTTTTTATCTGATCTCAGATATTCAAAGATTAGCTCCAAGGCAACAGCAGCTAATTTGATACAAAGAAGTGAAATGGTGCACGTTTCTATTCTAATTATAACGCGACAGCAGGTGCCATGTGAAAATGTTTTCATGCGCTCGCTCCCAGTTCCCCCCTTAGTGTAGACTGAAATGATTACTGGAGTATTCAATCATATAGAAAGGAAATAGAAGCTAAGACTGAAGAGGTAGTGTATTTTAATCTCAACTGATTCTTCAGATTTTTATTTCGCTTGCTCTTGAATAATTACTCTCTTAGTATGGATTGCATTAAATAATTACTGGAGTATTTAATCATATTGTAAGACAAAAGACAATGGATTTTACTTGATGTTTTTCAATGTAAGAATGCTTGAAAATATTCTTACTTCAAATACACTACTACATTAAATTTAAATATAATTTTGTAAAAACATTCTGGAAAAAAATAGGAATTGACCGTGCACATTTCTTACAGGATGTAGACAATAAAAATTAAGACATTTCTCGAGAGGTAAAAAACATTACTAGGCTCACCACGAAATATTGCGTGCAGAAGACATTGAATCAGATAATACAACTTAAAAATCGATCGCCATCACGAATGGCAGTAGAGCCTGAAGGCAGAGAACAAAAAGACTGCACGTGGATACCTGAATGTTGAACTTGACATGAAGAAAACAAATTTATACGTTAAATCATTTCAATGTACTCATACAGCTATGAATGAGCCAAAGTGATTGTTTACATTAATATTGTATTTGGTATGAAGAGAACATTTATTGCATTGCTACAGTATATGGGTCAGTTTTAGCCAATATAACTCAAATAATCTATCATTCAATTTCATCCTTACCACATACAAGAGAGCTTCTGTTTCTAACTGACTAAAAGCAATTCAAAGAATTTTCAAGCTTAGTGTAATATAACTTTTAAAATACTAATTTATGTCTTAGACCCAACATCAAGGTTTCTATTCATATCCTAGTATGATGGTAACAAAATAGTTAGCAATATGTTGATAGTCAGTAAAGATTTCTGTACTCGACATAAGAGAGCGGATGATTGATTGCCAAACCGACCCGCTCAAACTCGTCGGAACAAGGCAAATGAGATCAATAGGAAAAAGACGCATGAAATCAAGCAGTATGACGTATTTTGGATATCGCGATTGGCAGAAAAAAGCGCCAATTATTGTATCTACAATTCCTTCTTCTAACTCAGATCACTCTTCTATTTATCTTACCCGGACAGCTATAAAAGAAATTCTATGCTTCTCAGCAGTTTCATCCCCCTCTACCTCTCCTAAAATTACAATGCTGGGCATTACATTTTCGACTCTACATGTTTAATACCTGATGAAACACTACATCTCGTTATTTGTTTCTAATTCGATTTTTTCCCGGAAAATCGTGGACGTAGATTGCAAAATTGAACACTCTCACTACAAGTTCCAGTTTTTAACACTTACTATTACGAATGCGTTTTAGTTTCTGAGCTGAAAACGTATTCGGAAATCGGTTTTACGAAATATAAGGAAACCAATTAGAATGACAGTACAGTGCATGAGCTATTTATTAACCAGGATTGTCAAGATGGCTGGATATTCAGCACGTTCCACTTTCTGCGTAAATGTCCATCAACACTCGACAAAAAAACGAAACCAATATTTAGGAAAGACTCTTGCCTTTACCTTGAAATTATAAAAGAGAGATTTATCAATTGTAATGAATTAAACGGGAAATGTTATCTCTGTATCATCACCAACCGACTTTTAATAAGAATATTTGATCTGCTTGACACCTTCCATTGTCGCCCTGGCCAAGTTGGCAGGCTATCACTGGCCTGTTTTACAAGCGCAGGGTTCTTAAAGATCGTTAAAAAATATCACACATGGCTGCAAAGAGCAAGTGGGAAGCTCTTTGTTTAATTTATGACCTTCATCGCTGGACATTTGTGGCAAGTTAGTGCTGGCTAAGATAGCTACTTGACGCCAAAAATCTACTGAGGAGTTCTAAACTTCATTTTGCAACTGAGCTAGTTTGACTGACATGAATCTATTTAACAATTAGATCATGAGCTCGAGAGCGAATAATTTAATTGTTTTAGTAAAAATCATAATAAACGAATCATGCGTCATACTAAATCTTGTTGCGAAACCTCGCTAAAGCTCGAAGACGTCGCACGACCTTCAACCAAGTGCAGAACGGCTAATAGTGTGCAGCAGCTCAGCCAATCAGACTGCGGCATTTACATAAGTATACCAGTAGACGTTTCCGTAATAAACGATGGGGCTGCTTCATGACAAAGCTCACCCCGGCGCGAGTTTCATACCGGGACCATTATTTAAGCTTGTCTCATGTTTACATCATGACTATAAATAAACGTTAAAATTTAATTGACTTGAATTACACTTGCTTTATCCGACCCTGTACAAAAAAACTGAAAGCCGATTGGTTTCATATAGAATCGAGTGGTAGTTTTTCCTTTTCTTTAGGGGCTTTAAGCAAACAGGACGGCAACGTCTTGGACCACACTGCTTGGAAAATAGATCTCTGTTGCTGATATATCGTTCGCGCCTGTTTTGATAAAAAAAAAAAAAAAATTGCGTTATTACTCCCTCCAGCAAACTAGTAGAATGCCTACCGTTTTTTCTCTCCAGGAATTCTTCAAAGCTAATTTAACCTCTTCCGCTCACGTTTTCCACAAAACCTGGAAAATTTCCATTTCATGTTGTTGTGTTGATACCTACGAGACTGTATTTCCTACATTCATATTCATTGTTTTCCTCATTCACGCTGTTGTTCGAAGGCGCACTAGCTGACGTTCCTGTCGAGATTACATACCAGGGAACGGGATTTTCACTCTGTCATAGAAACTGGAGTGAACTCGCTCCAGTATGATAGTTTATGATTCACCCCGTCATGGTGTTTCATGAAAAACGAATACCGAGCTACAACCAGGAACCGGAGTGGACTCGGGCCGGGATGAAAATCGTCCCGGTATCATGTAAACACCCATTAATGACACTATTACAGGTAATACATTCATGCCCTATATTTTGGAGCCGTTCTTCCAGACCTATTTGAGTTTTCAATCGATAATTACACGAGAACGTTTGCAGCAAAAAATCTTATACTTCTACATGTTGTTTCTTACTTGATGCTTTGTTTACATGATTTTTTTCAGCAGGATATCTTGAAAAGCAGAAGAGATACAACGCTTTAAATGTTTGGTGTATATAGGACATGAATTTATTATCCTATTATACTAGAAATTTCAATGTGAAAGTGAGTGCTTGCGAGGGGAAGTGGTTTGGAATAGAGGAGGGATAAGCAGAAAATTAGTTTAGTTCAAGATCCTCTCGATATTCCCGTAGTATAAAGGTGGTGGTATTTGGAAGGAGATATGGTGGCAACTGTTTATTTATGCTCTAACGCTTTGGTATGTGTAAATCGTGTAAATCGTGTTTTTGGAACATTTGTACAATTTTAGTGTGAAAGGTGTGAAATACTGTTAGGACACAATTGAAACTGCGACATCAGTATTAGAAAGGAATGAACAATTTAATTCAGAGAATACCGGTACATTAATAATGACATTTAAGCGCCACTGTAACTGTAAGATCTTGGTATAAACACTTCTCAGATATTTAAGGTAAAAGTGACTTCAAGAAGGTAATAACAATAACGAAGAAGTCCAGTTCATTCTGGGAACAAAACAGTTGCATAAAATCTAAGGTCGACTGCTGTGCCTCCTCGGGCGACAGACTTTTTGACTTAACGGTCAAAGATTTAGCCTCAACGGGCGAGCTAGTAACCTCGTGCTTCCCCTTGATGCGCTCTGAACTCACTTTAACGACAGATCTGTTTTCCAATTGACCTTTCACGAATATCTCCGAAGACAGGCAAGCTGGAGGCGGTAATTCACTCAGAGGGCAAGTCTCTTTATCTGGCGATTGCCCCATTTGAAGTGAATCGAGGAACAAATCATTTCCATGAAGCAAGACGCAATCGATTTTTTCACACCTCCATTGCTGAATTGGCCTCAACTGATCGCATACTAAGGCAGACAAACTCATAAAAACTTCCTCTCGTCCTCGCGATTCATCACTAAACTGATCGTGACCTTGATGAATACTTCCCCTGGGCATTTAGAAACATGTAGGCAATCGAAATAAGGAAAAACCCTTCCCTTTCAACTCTTCGGAACTTGTCAACCGCCAGCAAGACGTGAAGTGTGAAGAAATGTGCAGAAGAAATCATTGTGACGTCACACAACGAAAACGCCAAACTGCGCATGCCCCGAATCTGACATCCGAAAAATCGAGATTTTTCACCGCTCATATGATATGGAACACCGCTGACCCTCTCAAATAGTGTGCTGTCTCGCTAAGGCTCGCCAGCAATTACAAAAGTGACCATCAAATACGCAAACTCAATTCCCCATCTGCAACATTATTTATTCACTATTCAATATTAGACAGCACATTGTACACTGTGTGTACAGTACTGTGAATTTCTTTTTACTACAAGAATAGTACAACTAGATTTTCGTTATAAAGTTACCTTTACTGAAGTTGCTAGGCACTCCGCCATACTTATTTTCTATTGCAGTTAAATAAAAGTGAATATCTCATACATGTACTTGCTATTATAAGAAATGTATATCAGTTCTTTGGAAAATAAAATAAGTTAAAGCTGAATAATTGTAGTTTTACCATAAAAAGCAAAATGTGAATATAATTGGTAAGATTTGAGGACGGTTCTATGTGTAACAGACAAAGTATTTTTGTTACGAATTAAACTTAAAATGGGACAATTTTACATAGTTATTGGCAGAACAGTCCACCGTCCAAAAATTAAAATACTTTTGAAACGCCCTGAAATAATATGCAAAATTCATTGGAATAATTGTATTTTTTTAAGATTTTGTACACAGACGAGCAAAGCTCTAAAGCTTGGCCTTTCCACGAGCTTGAACAACATCAAGTGCTTCTTTGAAGAGTCGCAGAAACAGGTCAACGTTCTCTGGGTAGGAATTGTGCCCCATAAAACCTACACGCCAAACCTATAAAAAGACAGTCAGTCAGCACGGGCAGTGAATCATGGAAGCCTTTACAAAATATCCCGAGGGGGTAGTGAATCATGTAAGCCTTTACAAAATATCCCGAGGGGTAGTGAATCATGCAAGCCTTTACAAAATATCCCGAGGGGTAGTGAATCATGCAAGCCTTTACAAAATATCCCGAGGGGTAGTGAATCATGTAAGCCTTTACAAAATATCCCGAGGGGTAGTGAATCATGTCAGCCTTTACAAAATATCCCGAGGGGTAGTGAATCATGTAAGCCTTGACAAAATATCCCGAGGGGTAGTGAATCATGTAAGCCTTTACAAAATATCCCGAGGGGTAGTGAATCATGCAAGCCTTTACAAAATATCCCGAGGGGTAGTGAATCATGTAAGCCTTTACAAAATATCCCGAGGGGTAGTGAATCATGTAAGCCTTTACAAAATATCCCGAGGGGTGGTGAATCATGCAAGCCTTTACAAAATATCCCGAGGGGTAGTGAATCATGTAAGCCTTTACAAAATATCCCGAGGGGGTAGTGAATAATGTAAGCCTTAACAGAATATCCCGAGGGGTAGTGAATCATGTAAGCCTTAACAAAATATCCCGAGGGGTAGTGAATCATGTTTAAGAAATAGAAAACATGTACCGTGTTTTTATCGAGTTATAGAAACACGAGTGAAAGTTTGGGAGAACGAGAAATGCTGTGGGAACACGAGCCGCAGGCGAGTGTTTCCACAGCTTTTTCGAGTTCTCCCAAACTTTCACGAGTGTTTATAACTCGATAGAAACACGAAGAACTTGTTTTCTATTTCTTTTAGAAAACACTGCGACGAAAAAAAGAAAAGCAACTTGTTAGCTTTGATTATCAAAATGTAAATTCTCTTTGCTCGTGTCATCATTACGTCAACAGCTCGTGCTAGTTCTGTGTTTCTATCGAGTTTTAGTATCACCCAACTAGTGGACTAATGCAAATGCCGCAATCTGATTGGCTACGCTACTAGTGGTCTATTAGTAATAGTCCTCGAGTAGCGAAATTCGTGGCGCTTTCTTTTGTTTTATTCCCAAATAAATCTTTCTTTCAACTTTCTTTTATTATTGCTTTGTCTGTCCGACTAGTTGGGTGATACTAAAACAATTAGACCCTTCGCCCTCAAGGGCTACGGATCAATAGCCCATTCGGCTTCGCCTCATGGGCTATTGACCCGTAGCCCTTGCGGGCGAAGGGTCTAATTGTTAATTAGTATAAATCTACTAGCGTTCTATCACAAATGCCGCGCTCTGATTGGCTACGCTACCCACTATCTATTCTGTGATAGATAGTGAGTAGCGTAATGGCGGCTGCTTCTTCACGTTTTCGAAGTGCCCGTGAAGAAGATTTAGACAGTTTACTGGTCGAGGCTGTTCCAGAAAAGACAAAGTTTTGAACGACTAGTAGATTTATACTAAAACAATTAGATTATGAGCTCGAGATTTCTATGCGTGATAGTTGACTCGGGCTGCGCCCTCGTCAACTATCACGCGATAGAAATCTCGAGCTCATAATCTAATTGTTTAATACAAACACGAATTGTAACCAATCAGCGCGCGTATTTCCTTAGGACTGTTTTCTAAAAGCCTTTACAAAATATCCCGAGGGGTTGTGAATCATGTAAGCCTTAACAAAATATCCCGAGGGGTAGTGAATCATGTAAGCCTTTACAAAATATCCCGAGGGGTAGTGAATCATGTAAGCCTTTACAAAATATCCCGAGGGGTAGTGAATAATGTAAGCCTTAACAGAATATCCCGAGGGGTAGTGAATCATGTAAGCCTTTACAAAATATCCCGAGGGGTAGTGAATCATGTAAGCCTTTGCAAAATATCCCGAGATCTTCTGATTACCCACACCCCCCCCCCCCTCCCCAGCGAGGAGATCTCGGGATATTTTGTAAAGGCTTACATGATTCATTACCCCTCGGGCGGTGTCAGCACAGTCGTAAAACTGATGCATGCGCACTTGTATACTGTATGTGAACGTCCAAGGTATTCAAAAAAGGTGAAATAACGAAGATAGCATACTTTGATCCATTTTCATTATTTCACAACCCTTTCAGTCACTTAAGCTAATATCGTAGCATTAAGAGAGATGTTTGTCCCATGAACCTAGTCTAATGGTCTCGCTCTAGCGAGTCTCCAGCAGCTCAGTGGTGGAGCGTCCGAACCAGTTATCGGAAGGTAGTAGGTTCGACTCGTGTTCGGAGAACTCGGATTTTCCTTTTCCGAGTTTGTCAGTGTGGCAGTGCCGAAAAGTACATTCTTCACAACCACTGAATGCATACCATATTGGCCGGGTTCGTTTTCTTCATTTCTTTAGACCAAAAAAAACCAGACACTGGCTGATATACAAAAATCCTAGACTACCAAAACCTAACCAATACCCATTTTAAATATGAGAGTTTGACTAACAGTCTCCTTTTTAAAAATATAAAATAAAACCAAGCACACAAATTAAAGGGTGAGAGTGAAAAAGCACTTATTCACTAACCTTTCCAACTGTTGGACCCATTCCTCCAACAATTTCAAGCTTATACCTGTAAAACGATAAAAACAGGATCTTTAAATGTAAAATGTTACTTTAGGATGTGAAATAGAAGTGAAGTGAACAAAAGCACGCAGGGACTGCTACAACATCGTATATAGGCATTCGGCTTCAGTTACTTTTTCATTTTCATTTCATTTTATAGTTTTCTCCATACAGTAGATTAAGTTATTGTTGAACCCCAGAATAGTGCTACATACAGTACTGTAACTTTTGAGGAACAAGGCCCTGAAAGCAAGTCAAAGATTTGTAGATATATGTGTATGTTGCTGTAATCGCAGGAAGGCACATGCAATTCCCTTACTTTTGCATCAGATATTCTGGGACAGCTTTCCAGTCAGGAAATCCTTCAGGGATTTTAATACTTGTCACTGTTGGGAGTCGGTGGGCCTAGTAAAGTAAAGGTAATATATCTACTTGACACTTTCTTTCAAGCAAATGGTTATTCCTGACATAGATCACTTGTCACTGCTCTCCATCCATTAGTAAAAATTATTGATAGAAATTTTATTAGGGATTGAAGACAGATGTCTGCCTTGTGATTAATTCCTTTATTCTCGCTGCAGTTTGATGATTCCTTTTTGTACTGATAGAGTGGAGAGAAGATATGTGATAAAGTGTTAAGGTCATTTCACATTATTATTTTGTCTATGCTGGTTCTACTGTCACTGTGACTTCTATTATATTACCACTTGAATGCCATTAAACAACTACAAAAGAAAATCATATGAACTTACCAGGGATTAAAGTTGAAGGAAACAGACAGACAGACAGACATACAAACAAACAGAATTAAATGTGCTACAGTATACCTTATCTGGCACGAACATCTCTAAGCCCATCCTTTCGAGTCCAGCCCAGAAATGTTCAATTGTGTCTTTATGTCGCTGCCATGAATTCTCAATTCCCTGATCAACAAAAACAAAAGTTACTGTGGCTGTTAATGGATTAATTAATTTCCTAATACCACACACCTTGGCTCAAATGTAACTTAATAAAGGCACATTGCATTGCCACCACATATTCAATCTCAATTAACTTCGTCCATGGGAGATGCTTAACCTAAGGGTGTTTTATGATACCTGCAGCTCTGACTGATGTGAATGTCTCACAAGGAGTTACTAATGATGAAAGGGTTAAATCAAAATTAATTCTTATTAATAAGAAGAGGCTACTCACTTCCTCTGCCAGTATGGCCAGACTTTCTCTCAGGGCATAAATCAGGTTTATTGCTGCAGTGTGATGGTACCTAAAACCAAAGACATTCTAAGTACGTAATTTTTAATATATCTATTACAGAAAAACATTTCACATCCAACATGTACAGTATTTCTAAACAATCTTCCTGCATGAGCAAAGTAAAAATAAGAAAATTCTTGCAATTTGTTGCTGGTAATTGGATCAACAATTCCCAAATTATGACAAAGGCAAAGAATTTATGCATAATACATACTGATAAATGAAAGTTTTGGAATTTTATCACTTCTGAGATTGCAAACTTTTTTTGGTTTAACATATGCTACCCACTTCAGATTAAGAGAGAGACAGTCCATCAGACGACTGAACCCCTCCCCCACCCCCTCCCCACCCCTCAACCCATTCCTGAAGAGGAAGGAGAGCCTCCATTCAGTAAATAATGCCATGTATGTTTCTGCTATAGCAATACTAAACATTTTGTTACTGTAAGGTAACTGTTGAATTATAAGCTATAATTATACATTTTGAAAATTATCATACATATAGCTTATACTGTACACATGGAAAACTATTTTTAGAATATGCAGTTGGATCGCTGAGCCGAGGAAAGTAACAACAAGCTCGGATTTTCAGGATTTATTGAAGTAAGTAATCTGAAGCTATCAAAAGATGATATGATGACAATGAATGACTAAAATTATCGAAATCACTAGCAAAACAGAACTCAAATGAAATGACGATCGCGGAAATGAAAAGACTTACGTTGTCCAAGCTTGTTTGAAATGAAACATTTAACAAAATATAACTTTAAGCGTCCATAAACCTCATTGACTGACTGATGAATTTCCCGTACACGTTTCAATGTCACATGTGTTAGCATTGACCTTTGTACCTCACGTTCTGGTCACGCTCCGCTCGTTTCAACGCGCGAAACATTCCCCCCCGCAATGGGAAATGATAATTTTCCATTCTAGTCATTAAACCCTTCTGCAGGACAGATGACGCAGAGTTTCGTAATTGGACGCACATAGCTGCCAGTTGTCGTCTGCACCTTAACATTTCTAACTGCGCCATCTCGTCCGGGAAATACTTCAATTATTCTTCCAGCAGTCCACTTTCCGCGAACTGCATTGGGGTCAGCGACGATGACGTAATCGTCGACTTTAACATTTCGTACGCGGGTGTTCCACTTACGTCTCGGAACAAGGTGAGGAAGTACATCCCTTGACCATCTTTTCCAAAATGCATCTACAATTCTTTGGCAGAATTCGAATCGGTGTCGTGGATTTGCTGTCTCGCGGAATGGGCCTTGAGGGACTGTGCTTGAAGCTCTGCCCAGGAGGATGTCGTTTGGGCAAAGGTACATTCCATCGTTGGGGTCTTGTGGTAGTCTACCAATGGGTCGTTGATTCAGGAGATTGGCAACTTCAAGTACACAGGTGTACAATTCAAAGGGTGTCAAGGTGGCATCACCTATGACCTTTTTCAAGGCAACCTTTGTGGACTTCACCAGAGCTTCTGAGCATCCATTTTGGTGAGGGGCCAAAGGCGTAGTAAATTGCCATTTCATCCCTCTCTCGGCACAATATTCTTTTAGCTTACTGGACTCCCATCCTTGTATCATCAGACGTAGCTCACGCTCTGCACCTATCATCTGTGAACCGTTGTCTGAGATGATCAGCTTTGGGTAACCGCGATACGAGAAGAACCTTCTAAGAACTTGCAGAAACTCTTGGGTACTTGCATCTATGGCGACTTCGCAATGCACGGCTCGAGTATTCAGACAGGTGAATATAACCCCATAATGTTTAGCTGTCTTGTTCCGACCAACTTTAACTTTGATAGGCCCAAAATAATCGCATGACGTATACATGAATGGCGGCGTGAAGGGTTGCAGTCGACATGAGGGCAGATCAGCCATGTACTGGTTCTCAGCCTTTGCTTCAAATTTTCGGCAGAAGGTACACCGACGTTTCACTTCCTTGGATAAGTTGTGCCCCCTGATAATCCAGTATTTTCTTCGGGCCTTGGCCGTAGTAGCAGCGACACCTGGATGACCAAATTGATGTGCTTCACGGGTGACTAGCAGCGATATCCAATGCTTGTATGGCAAAAGAACAGGGCTTCTGTTATCGTACGATAGTAGGGAGAGGTCAACGCGACCGCCAACTCTGACAATTCCCTTTTCATCTTTGAAAGCAGTTAGCGTTTTAAAGTCTCCCTTTTCCAACCTCTGAGTCAGACCAGACTGCGCCACCTTTATCCAGTACTCCTCTGCTTCGTCGAGCTCTGTAGCCAGTAGTGGACCCGTTTTCATCTCTTCGCTAAGTGCCTTTGATTTCAGAAAGAGGTTGTTACAGAACCTGCGAGCATAGGCTGTCACTCGTAGAAGCTTTTTCCAACTTGAGTAGTCTTCACACTTGAAGATGGGTGGGAGCACGGTCACCGGACAGGTGATGAGGACTTTCCTTCTTTCTTTATCAACTTCTTCCTTATCGACTGTTCCCTTCTCCTTTGGCCACAGTTCTTCTTCTAACTGCAGAAACTCCGGACCGCTCAGCCATCTGCCGTTCATTTCACTAGGCGTGATACCCTTCGTAACATCATCAGCCACATTAAGGCTGGTAGGACAATGTGACCAGTCCGATGGCGTAGAATTGGTTTGTATCTCTGCTACTCGAGAAGATACAAACGGCTTGTAACTACGAGATTCACCTTGAATCCAGGAGAGTACAACTCTGCTGTCGGTCAGATAACGGACTCCTTGAAATTTGAAGCGTGATTCTTCTAAGATGGTTTTACTTAGACGACTTGCAAGCACTGCTGCCTGAAGCTCCAGGCGTGGAATGGTTAGCTCCTTTAGTGGCGCAACTCTCGATTTGGCAGCAATGAAGCGAGCGCCAAACTTCCCGTCCTTTAATCTCCATCTTGTATACGCACAGGTGCCAAAGGCCAGCCTTGATGCATCACAAAACACAACCAGCTGTGGATCTCCAATGGCTTCAGTTGGAGTCAGGCAGCGGTTGAACTTCACATGGTTGAGGGCGATCATTTCTTCAAAAAGCTTTATCCATTTTTGTCTGGTTGCACACGGAACAGCATCGTCCCATCCCAGTCCAAGCTTCCACAGCTGCTGCATAGCGACTTTAGACTTTATAATAACAGCAGCTCCTGCCCCAATGGGATCATAAACGCCAGCCAGTTTGCTCAGGATGGTTCTTTTCGTCAGAATCAATGGCACTGATACGGCCGTATTACCTGTAGGTGCTCCTTCACTTCCACATTTAATCATGATCTTGAAAGAGAACTTGTCGTCCTCTGGCAGCCAGACAGTTCCTGGGACTTTCTCGGTTTCTGTTTCGCCACCCAGAACTACTTCCTTTGGTTTAACTTTTTCATTGATTACTTTATTCGAAATCCATCTCTTTACGGTAAAGCCACCTGTACCAAGGATCTCATCTACGTTTGATGTCAGCATTTTCACCTCTTCTACACTGTGAGCAGAGTCGCAAATGTCATCAACGTAGGCATTCTTTGTTATCGCGTCTGCTGCTTTGGGGTGGTTCTCCTTGTGAAGCCTAGCTGTCTTGCGCATTGCTGTGATTGCCATCGTAGGCGCAGGGCGATCTCCAAACGTGAGGACATTCTTCACGTAAACGTCTGGTTTTCGATTGACTTCGTAGTTTCTCCAGACAAATCTGTGCACATGTTGATCCAGTGGAGGGATGGCGATCATGTGATACATCTTTGTGATGTCTCCACAGACAGCAACTTGATTCTCCCGAAACCGTAGCAAGACACCAAACAGACTGTTTAGAAGATCTGGTCCCTTGAACCAATAATCATTTAGCGTGTGACCCTTGAAAGAAGCTGAGCTGTTAAACACGATTCGGATAGGGGTGGTTTTCTTCTCCGGTCGAATAACTGCATGATGCGAGACATAATGCACTGGGCCATTCCACTCTTCAATTTCTTTCCTTGACAGCTTTCTGGCAAAGTTCATTTCCTCCATTTCTTTGATCTGCTTGTCATACATCCTGGCATGTTCTGGATTCTTTTTTAGACGTCGCTCTGTCGACTCCAACTTTTTAACAACTTGTGAATAGTTGTCCGGCAAAGAATTTGGGTCTCTTTTCCAAGGATACTTCATGATCCACTTGTTTTCGTGCAACTCACATGATTCTTCTATCAGCTTCAACTCTGCTGCCTCATCTGGTGACATCTTGGCTGCTTCACATGTACATGGGGACACAGCCACTCCCATGCTTTCAGTTTTCCAAAATTCGGTTAGATCTATCGGATCAGCAAGGCGAACGTGAAGGACTTGTTTCACTTCCGGTAAGCTGTTTTCCGAGTTAGATCCAAATACAACCCATCCTAAAGGACTCCTGCGCGCTACAAGACCCGCCTTTGCTCTCGTTTCTCCTAGATGGAAGAGAGGATAGTTGATCCCGATCAAAAGATCAATAGGTCCAGTCTTACGACGAAGATTTGCAGAGGGTATTCCAAGGACTGTTTCCATCTTCTTTAGATCAAGGCTTGCGGTGTCCTCTGAAATCTCTGGGATCCCTATTGCCTGGATCGTCTGTATCGTTTTGTCATTAACTCCATAGATTGGCACTTTGTAAAGCTTTGTGTCAAGGTCTTCTTCTACTCCTCCCACTTTCGTGATTACAATTCTCACAGGGCTGCCCTCCAGTTCCAGCTGTTCAGCAAAACTACTTCGAATCATGCTGACTTGTGCCCCGCTGTCAAAGAAAACACTTGCTTCAGTGGTTTTGGCATTCTTTCCTTTTATGAAACCAGATACTATGGGAAGAATAGTCTTGCTTGCGTCCTGGACAGATGAAACTTGCAGACCTTCCGAGCCGTCGTGTTCAGTATGCAGTAACTTGTGGTGGAATTTCTTACACAATGTTCCGTCTCGTCGTCTCTCTTTGCATTCTTCTTTACGCAAGCAGTTTGCTGACGTGTGCCCTTTACTCGACTTCAAGCATGAAAAACAGCCTCTTTGCTCCTTTACAACCTTCCATCGTTCGTCGGGCGTCATCGCCTTGAATCTTGCACACTGGTCCACATAGTGCCTACCTCGGCACACATAACACCATTGGTGCTGTTTGCTTCTGTTAATTCCAGCTTCGCTTGAAGTATCGTAACTCTCGCCACGGTTGTTTGATGTAACAGTATGAACAGATGAACGGGAAGGAGGGCCACTCTTGCGTATCACGGCACCAGAGCGTAAGCGAGCGGTTAACTCCTCTTCCATCCAGTTTAACAGATTTGCCATTGAAGGTTCAAGTTTTTGTAGGTACATGTGCCGCGCCCAGACTTTGAGGTCGTCTTTCGTCATTTTTCTTTCAATTAAAGAAATTATGTGGGTGTTGTCAACATCTTGGGGTCGCTTTACTTCTTTAAGGATGTTAAAGGATCGCCTTAAAAGATTGACGAGATCGCAGAACCGATGATCTTCCCCTGGCTGTATGGCTCTAAACCTTTCCAGATCGGCTGTTACGGTGTCGGAGACAACTCTCGGATCGCCATAGTTTTGATCGAGGTACTTCCATGCGGCTGATAGATCGGAACTTATGCCCTCCACTAACCTGGCCGGCTCTGTTCCTAAACATGAACGAAGAATGGCAATAGCATCTCTTTCACAACAACGATTTTCCACCGCGTGCTTAAAATCCTCCTTGAAAATAAAATATTTGCGTACGTCACCATGAAAATAAGGCAACTTCGGCTTCTCGTGTTTCATAATCGACGGCTTGATTGTTGTCACATTCATCGCCTTCCCCGGGGTGCTCTCTTCGTGTATTTCATTATCACCATCCTGCACCGAAACGATTGAGTGATTTGTATTATCCGAACTACTTCCAGCTTCATTTGGGTTAATCACACCAAAACTTTCAACACCGGGAGCTTGCTGCTTCTCCTTTTCTCTTTCGACAGATTCCACATACTCGTTAACTTCTATGACAGATCTTGTGTACTTGTCTGCGCATTCCTCCATCCACATTTCGGCTTCTTCGTAATCGTCGTCGCTTAAAAACAGTGTGAAGTCTTCATGCTTCTTCGTCAAATCGGAATGGGCATTCTTGGCATCGTCAAAAGCCTTTAAAACTTCTCTCGGTGGCCGCTTTGCATTCATCAGCGTGTGGACCGCGTTCAAATTTCTCGTCAACAAACTCTTGGCAGCACGCCGCATATTCTTTGCTTTCTCAAAAGCTTCTTTGTCCGACATCGTAAATTTCAGCTTTAACTTTCCGACTCCTCAGCGACGGCCAGTGTAACCTTCAGATAGTGGATCGCTGAGCCGAGGAAAGTAACAACAAGCTCGGATTTTCAGGATTTATTGAAGTAAGTAATCTGAAGCTATCAAAAGATGATATGATGACAATGAATGACTAAAATTATCGAAATCACTAGCAAAACAGAACTCAAATGAAATGACGATCGCGGAAATGAAAAGACTTACGTTGTCCAAGCTTGTTTGAAATGAAACATTTAACAAAATATAACTTTAAGCGTCCATAAACCTCATTGACTGACTGATGAATTTCCCGTACACGTTTCAATGTCACATGTGTTAGCATTGACCTTTGTACCTCACGTTCTGGTCACGCTCCGCTCGTTTCAACGCGCGAAACAGCAGTATTAATAAAATGTTAACTCAAATTTTGTGAACAAAGCAGGGCACTTTCTCACCAATATGAATAAATGTTAATAAATTCACTCAATCCCATCTTCCACGGCCCTTCTCCTCCCCCTCCCAGTGCCTCATCTCAATTCTAAATATTAACGTAGATTTTCAAACATTATTTAATAATATTGTCACCTCCTTGGACTGCCGTCACAGCCCCAGTAGTTTCCAAGCTCGTTGATATCCAAATAAAACGATGGCACTTTTGTTTTGCGGCTGTTGACCTTGGCCCTGAATAGTTCATTATATAGCAAATGAAAGCACATCATTATGTGGTTTAAATGGATTGGAAGCAACAGGAGAGAATTTAAAGGATGGTCAGCACTAGTCAACAAAAAACCAATCTGAAAAGCATCATCATCATTATCATCATCATTCTTATAATTAACATATCTTTAAATTCTGTTTTTCTTTTTTCCACTACTTGGACTTAGTTTTAAACTTTTGCTGAATATCTCTTCCTTTAGTTATGCTCATTTAGCTTAGAGAGGCAACATATTTTTTTTGTGTTCATAACTGCCAATGTTCACTATTGAGTGATTCCAGAAATTATCTGCACCCAACTATGGATGGCTTCTATACTTTACATGTAACTCCCCCTTCCCCTGCCTCAAGAAATCCCAAAATGCATTGTCCCCATGCCTTTAGGATATCACTTTAAAGAATCTTCCCCAGCTTGCCTAAGGAATTTCAAAAAGCTGTCTGTGACGTAGGTACAGTGTGTGGATATTTTCTGAGGTTGACCATTATCCTAAAACATGACTATTTAAAAAGTAGCGAATATGCCAATAATCTTGTATCCCATTACTTACAAGGCTCTAGGGCTGAAAGTGATTGGTGATACACCTGGTGGTGCTCCAAGGCACTTCTGTGAACCACTGTAAACCACATCCAAATCCCAGTCATCAGTGAAGAATGGAGTTCCACCAAGTGATGCAACAGTGTCAACTATTACTAAAGAGTTGTACCTGCAAAGCACATGTACTGTAAGGTTAACATCACTTGACCGAAGAGTGCATGGGGTATGAGTACATGAATGGTTCTGGGCTGATTATTATTTTTTTGCATAAGAGTTCAAGAACTTAACACTCCAAAGTCAAAAAAAAATTCTTCTATAAGCCCTCCAAACACAATTAATTTTTCATACACCTCTGAAAGCATCAGCCATCTTTCTCTTACAATCTCCCAAGTTTAATACAGGCCTTCTGATATTACGCAATGGTGCGATTTTGCACAATCGACCTCAAATCGCATCCGATCGCACAATTCCCGAAAAATCGCATAATTCAAAAAATAACGCACAATGTTCATAAAATAAACCATGAATCAACAAGTTTCTTTGGAATTCCTGCAAAAATACGCCATTTTCAAGATGATTTACCTTGGAAAAAGGCTAACAAGACTCTTTCACCTTCGATTTCGTATTCATTCGAAGTTAAGGCGTTATTTTGAATGTCAAGGACCTGGTACGAGTCTCATTCTTAAAGAGTCGCCTATTGGTGTAACACAAACACGCCCCTTGTTCAGATTAGCCAATCTGAATGGCTGTAATTTCCGGCCGTTTACCTGCACGGCGGACTACCCCCACGGGTGATTTTTGCCAAAAGGAAAAAGGGAATCGTCAGAACTCGCACTTGCAGATAACCCGCACACAAAAACAAAAGAAAGTTATGCAAAACAGTTAGAGAACTCACAAAATTTGAAGCGATGGAGCGCTTTGAAAATTGCTCTGAGCCTTTCAGGCATTTTTTAATTGAACTCCTTTTTCTCGTAATTGAGTCGTGGAAACACTTATCGTATCGTATTAGAATCGAAGAAAACTTTATTCCTTGTTTTTTGCTTAACAAAATACTTTTCAGCATGCTATTAGCAAGATTTCAGAACCACTGAAAACTATTGAGAATTGAACAAAGTTGTAAAATTCGGTTCGCAATTTCCTCAAGAAACAATATCTCGGGATCTTCCGGGTCTTAGAAATTGCTTGAAACGGGATGCATCGAGTATTTTGGTATTATTTCTATCCTTGCAGGAGCCCATTACCCCGATCCTGGGCTGTTGATCCTTATCAGTGTTTTGTTTACATGCGTGCCGACAATTATATTTTTATCGCCTTGAACTAATTATGCGGCGCTATGAATTAAACAGATCACTGAAACTTTTATTTATCTCAGGTTCTACTTAGTCTAAAAAATCACTTGAAACGGGAATATACTCCGCAACGTAAGGCAGTGCTAGCTAGGAATATTTCGCTGATGCGTTGAGTATTCTTACATTATTTTTTTATCACAGACAATGTTAGGTTTGCACTGCATGTGTGTCGACAGACGTCAGCATCGTGTTTCAGTTTAGCTCCACCTCGTTCCCAGGGTTCTCTCCTACTCGGGGGCCGAGTGGGAGAGGACCCTGGGAACAAGGTTGAGTTTAGCTTTGTGTTTTACACAATAAAATTGTTTCATATAAAGCAGAAACGCATTCAAAATGTCTTAAGAGCAGCAAAAAAGTGTTTTTCTTATCCTGAAACCTTATAAAACAAGCTTAAAATTGCTCAGAAAAAAATTGCACAACCTTCATTATTTATCGCATAATTGGCCTCTGTAATCGCATAATCTGCCCTGCAAATTTCGCATAATTTGCATTTTTTTATCGCACCCTATCAGAAAGCCTGTTAATACTAATTCAGAAAATGTAAATTTGTATTGGTAATCAATGGTTTTGAGTGCAATTAATTTGTATTATACTGTAAATGCATGATATCGAGCACAAGTAAATTTTGAACAGATCAAGCCTGAAGGACAGGTGCAATTTGTTGTCTTAACTAATTTTGAACTTCTGCACTAAATTTTAACTTTCTGCACTAAATTTAAACTTTCGGGGGCTTTTTGGATTACTGACCTGCAGCCTCTCAGCTTGATCTCAATCAGCACATGAAATTTTTACATGTACATGTATTTTACTATGGATACAATTGTCTGGCTCTTACTTGTGGCACAAGCGTCCAATACCATCGAGTGGTTGACAAATTCCAGATGATGACTCACTGTGGACAAGGAATACTGCTACAGGCTTGTGCTCTTTTAGACCCTAGGAAAAAAGCACAAATTAACATCGGCAAGATTAATTAAGCTATTTCTGAATGTGAAGTTAACAGGGTTGAGCACTTACTGTAATTTTGACAGGAATATTAATTAATATTGTAATAAACATTATTTCAGCATGCATTATTTGTTTTTAATAAAAATGGAAGAAGCCGAAATTGGGTATAAACACTACATTGCAATGTTAAGCAGATAAAAAAAAAAGCATGTAAGTGAAAAATCAAGAATTTTGGAGCAAAAGGAATGTATATTGTACCTACCATGATTCTCCATTTGAACTCAGTAAAACAATCTTGTTTTTACTTACTGTTGTTTTCTTATCGTTAGGTATTTCAAGATGTGGCCTTACTTCTTAAAATAAACCTACAGTACATACAGTAATCATCAACAGAAATCTCCTTACAAAATATACAAAAAACTTACTACAATATTACTAAAGACCTGATTGCTAATGTATGTTTTTATGACCACCAACTATACCTGTTCTATTTCAGCATAAGTGAAGTATTCTCCAGGTTGTTTTTTGATCACCCTTACGTCACATCCTATTAACAAAGGAAGCAAAAAATATATACTCAACAACACTTATACAACATGGCTGGTTCAGTCAGCAGGCAAGATGAAAAGAATTATCAGTTATGATTGGCTACTCAAGCCATAAAGATGAGCCTACACGTATCTTGCCCACTCAGGATTTCCCACTTTGTACCAGCAACCAAAACAAAATAAAATGACCATATGACAAATCCTTATTTGCTCAAGATTTTTTGTGTTTTTACATAGCTTATCTATATCTCAGTCATCACAAAATGCAAATGAGAGAATTTGGCTACCATTGACCTTGGGCTTGGTCAATAACACATTTATAAAATAATTTACTATCATTAGTTAAATATTTAGAAAGATATGTTGAAGAATTAAGGACATGGCAACCACACCATTGATAAAATAGCAGAAGACCTAAAATTTTACTGACCTAGTCTAAATCGAATCCATATGAATAACTGCTGTCAGTTGTAATTTGGCAATTGAAGTGTACTGGACTGGTTTAATATTAGGGGTGAATTTAAGTTTGGTAATTGAAATTATGTTTTAATTATAACTTCATCCATTATGGTAATTAATATTTAGTACTGCTGATAAAATGGTGGAATATAAAACACAAGTAAATTTTTCCTACTGAAAAAATTATGTAAGCCCATATAGGGCAAATACAATTTGTTGTCTTTGGAAAATTTATTTTAGGAGTGTCTGTTAAAACAAAATTCAAGAGCTCAATTACCTGATCACAATATACATACAGAAAGTTAATTTCAAATGTCTGCACTCAATTTCAACTTTCAGCACTATTTGGGATAATTTAACTGGCAGGATCTCAGCCAATCCCCCCATTAAAGTTTTCAAAACCCCTGTCAAGATAACAATTCTCCCTAGTGTGGCACCCATATACAATTCATCCAGTATCAATGAAGAGAATGTATTAACCACAGTTCACTATTGGTGATAATTTCAAAATATACATGTATTCTCATCATTGCAGTTCATAATATTTTCAAGGAAATGATATCACTAAGAGAAAAAGCAGGATAATCCATATAAGAACTTTAATGGGGTTTAAATACAAGACATAAAAAGATTTCTTTAAACGACACTTCACAACATAAGTTACCATTATGAAATTGGTCAAGTAAATGGTTTACACGTGTTAAAGAGATCAATAGAATTTAGAATGCCCAGTTTATCATGAAGTTGTTAAAACATAATGTAAATGTGGCACGCTGGGTAGAGCAATCTTATGCCAATTTAACGTATAAACAAACATCAGAGGGGACTTCCCGTAGCCGCTGGGAAACTGGTGTACATGAGGATTGGTGAAATGTGCCTAGTGAATATAGCCAGGAAAAAGGGTAAGATAACGCGAAATCATTACCAAACCAGACAAACGACGTACTTCCGTTAAGATAATCGATCAACCAAACTAAATGAGAAAACACAACCTGTGGATCGGATCATCTCATACAATTATAGGATTATTACTGGGGCTAGCTTGCAATTATGACAACAGTAACTAGTAACTGGACTATAATGCATCTATCTATCTTTATTAGAATAACTACGAGTATTTATATGTAAAACAGCATTCCGATTGCCGGTGTTCAATTCCCATGTATGGAAATATAACAGAAAAGGAGTTTACACGTTGAGCAATCTTACGCACATTAGATTTTACCTGAGGGTATGCCGATTACACTGATTGTTACGCAAGTGTTGTTATCACGCTATGTCACGATCAGTCACACTTGTAACACTTTGCTACAGCTACAAGTCGTTTCGCTGCATATCGAAGTCGTTTAGCTACATATCAAAGTCGATTCGCTGCGAAGGACGCGTCGTTTCGCTTCACATTAAAGAGTTTCCCTTTGTAAAAAAAAAGTTGAGACGTTACTCACATGAAGTTGTTTTTGTCAAGGTAATTATCACTCTGAAACAGTAATAATGTTTCAGTATAATCTTTCTCGCCAGCCTGAGTATGTGCTTTCGCTAAGCCTTAAAGTCGATAGGTTTACGTTAAGGATAGTTCTAATAGTGTTAATTGTAAAAATTGTTGCTCAAATTTAATAAATAAAGAAATATTAATTTTGAATTAGACAAGGTCTCGTTCTCGTCATTCCACTGAAAGTGGGACTTTCTATATCGGACAACATAACTTAGAGAATTCGGGTAAAATCATGTTATATGAAGAGTTCGATCAAAACACGAAGTTTCAGTCGGGAGCATATCATTATTTCCACTCAAAACGAATATTTACAAGAATTAAGCTGCAGCGAAACGACTTCCATATGCAGCGAAACAACTCGTAGTGAAACGACTTTGTAGCAAAGCGACCATACACGTTTGAAAATCCCTTTTACTGACCGAGTGGCATCAATGATCTGGAAGACCAAACGGGCAACATTTGTTTTCAAATTTTCAGCAGGTTTATACAAATATAGTATGACCAAACAAGAAAGCACCTATGTACGTGTTAGCAAATATACAAATCGCAAGAAAAAATATTCTTAAACAGGATGAATGAAATTGCTGCAGTTGATGACTAATTAAAATGGCTGGTTTACAAACCTTGCCGTTCGGCGATTTCTTGTGCTCTGGATCCCCACATACCATTAACACCAACTAAAATTGGCTCCCCTCGTTCTACTAGGTTCATAATAGAAGCTTCCATCGCAGCATGCCCTGCCCCAGTGATCGCCAACGTGTATTCATTGCTGGTTTGAAACACGTATTGAAGACCGGCTTTGGCTTCGTCCATTACGTGGTAAAAATCAGCTTGCATGTGGCCCAAGAGAGGCATTGCAGAAGCATTGTAGATTCTCATCGAAGGATTCGATGGCCCAGGGCCAAAAAGGATTTTTGTGGGAACATTCAACGGGGTAAGAAGTTGACTCGGAACGGGAATTTTTGGCTTAACGTCGGCCATATTGCTGGCTGTGGCGATCGACAATGCCCTCAGTTCCACGCGAAGCGGTACCCTAGCCGCCGCTCCAAACAATCGAACAAATTTCGTAGCACTCATAGTGAATGAAACCACTGTACGTGTTCTGCTGGTATTGAATGAAATAAACACCGGCAATGTTGTATATCAATACAATCGCACGTGACGCACTTGGGAGGGAAAGGTCAATACCATAACAAGAGAAACCAGATCAACGGGTCAAGCCAGTTATAAACAACGTTTATTCAGACCTAGAAATAGTTAAAAACGACTCCTTGTTAAATATTTAAGGCCCAAAGAGGCATAAAACTCGTTAAAGGCTGTAAGTCAACGAAATTGCGGTTATAAACGAAGAATTTTTCTTGGGAATTTGCATTCTCGGATGTCAGCAGTCGATGACATCGCAAAAGTTTGAGGGCGTTTAGGGGGTGTGACTATAATCACGAAATCGTCTCGTTCCTCTGGTTCCCAGAATCTCTGGAGGAAAAATGTCTTCATCGAAGGAATAATGGAACGTGCAATGATTATTATTCGAGATTTAAGACTGTAACCGTCAAATGAAAGGTAATTTTATTCTAAAAAGGGCCAAAAAGGAAATGGTTGAGATCGAACAGTTCCGCTTTTACTGAACCGTGAGAATATTCAATGACGAAAATTCAGTACACCATTGGTCGTGTTTTTTTTTCACCGTTTCCGGTTCTTTCAGCATTCAGTTGGCAGTGAATGAAGCCACGTACATATTGCAGCTTTGGAGATGGGAAGGCCTGAGCGTTGATTCAAGGTTGTTCCCTCTTTGAAAAAGAAAGAAAATAGAGACCAAATAAGCTAATTAACTGGATTTTCATATCACCCCGTACATCATCATGCATGCTCCAACTTCCTTGCTTCGTTTTTCGGCACAAAAAGTGGTTTCACGTGCATTATCGTTAAAAATTAATGCTGCTACAGCATGCATAACAAATTATTGAGTAAAACGGAAATCTAGCCAAAACGAGTTCAATATTCGATCAGGGAGGTATTGCATTAAGGATCGCGATATTTCCGTTGCTTTTGCCTCGTCATGGCTTCTCCTTGAGTAGCTGTCTACCTTTCAAATTTCGAAACCAAACAAACCAAAAACTATTAGTGGACTACATTCTTTCTGAGAATTCTATTTTTGCCCTGTTTTCCCTCAGCCATGGTCGAAGTTTCTCATTAGCATTTTTGTTCCGTGTCTCTGTTTCGATAAGCCAGTAAATAATGCAATGAGAAAATAGAAAAGCTCCGAACCGTCCACAATGATATGGAAATCAAGTGAAACCCTCTTAATTCTCGTTTTCCTTTTTTCTGTTAGCTTTTTATACGCTTTGAATAGATCGTTTTTTAAACATATTTAGATTAGTTTCAAACCAACATTTTTCACTCAAAAACCTCCAGTTGTTACAAAGCATTATTATTCCCACTGTTACAGGAAGCGCGGGTCACGTTCATGCATGTGTACATGTGACAATATCAACTTTGTTCCACATGTCAGTCACTGGAAATTTCGCTGACTGCACCAATACACCCACAATGAAGGATGACATCATGTGTATTAGATATCAAACATTTCTGGCTGCATTATCCATATAAACCCTGAGAGTTATCATGAATATATAATTTCATGCTACCAAATCAGCAAAAATCCAACTATAAAGCACATGAGAATAAAGCAATTGATCATTTGCAGATGCTTTCTAATAATAATTTATGTTGGCACCTGTGTAAAGACCAGTAGAAGTGGACACAGGGAAAGAAACAGCTTGTTGGACAAGCCAGTGCCTCGGAACTTTTTTGAAAGTGAATTTCTAAGTCTAAAATTTATGTTCCCTGAAATAAATGCAAAGCAGGTTTTTTTGGTATCAGGCATATTCATGTTTGGTTTAAAACAATGTGAAAATTTCCTTTGTTTCTTACATTGTTAAAACACTTTTGTCTCTTTTTTTATTTTTAGTGGTTCATTTACATCAAATTGAACAATTAGAGAATAGCCTTTTTTGAAAAAAATTATGACTACCAGTACATTATATCAATTGTCAGTCAGAATATAGTAGCATTGTATGGGATCAACACACCCAGTTTTGGTGACTACAAAAAAACTGCTTACAAACTGAAAAAGCCATCTCCTTGACACAGAAAACAAATATCATGTATTGTTTCAATAGTGTGGTATAAAATCAAACTGGTAAATGGCCAAAGTCCAGTTCCTCCATATGTTTGACAATAAAACACACAACTTGAACTTTAAATCTCACTTGTTTTAAATCAATTCAATATCTTTGAATTGATCGCTATTTCATTTTTTCTATCATCACCCATTTGCTTGATAATGTATTTAAATTGCAAGATGTTAAGTAATGGTACCCCCTATGAGCAAAATAATTCACATAGGCCTGGTCACCTGCCAACACAAATGATCTTATGAATTTAAGTTTATCTTTTCTTCTGTCTGCATTTTTACTTGTACTTATGACACCTACTCTACACTAGAATTTACCTAAAGTTAAAGATTACCGGTATATATGTTGCATGTTAAAATGAGTTTCAGGTCAAAATGGTTCCAAATTAGTTTGATTTGTTTTTTTTTTCCTTTGTTTCAGATTAATTTTCATAATCCTTCCCTAATCTGAAACAAAGGAAAAAAACAAATCAGTCTAGTCTGGAACCAATTTTGATTTGTGGTTCAATTTTATCCTTGGTTCAAATTTTATTTTCTTTTGTTTCGAACTTATTATCATCTAATTACTTCAACTAAAACAAAAGAAAACAAACTTTGAACCAAGGATAAAATTGAACCACAACATATACATAAACAAACTGTAAGTCTCAGTACTAATCCATTCAAGAGATCAATGACATCTGCATGTACAATTTTCTGAATAACTGTGCTAATGCATGGTCATACATGTATTTACTCTTTTATAACTTTCAACTTAATAGAAATACTACTGTTTATACATGAAGCCGTGAGCAGTAATTCTTGTCCAGCTTTAACAGGAAGTTCCTCCTTGAGAACAATAACAGCCTGTCTCCACTGAGATCCTGGGTAAGCTTCACTGTATGTGGACAGCGTATGAGACCTGCTGATGTGCAATGAAAACCAGTAAGGTATAGCATGCACCATACCAGATTTAGTTACTTTGATTCTTTGTTCTGCTCTTGTTTCAAGCAGAGACAACAATTGGTGTTCATCTTGAAATTTCTGCTTGAAATCTAAGCTAAAAAGTTCTATTTGATCAGTGACTGCCGTAAAACAAAGAGTTGCAAGATCAATATCAATGTGGGTTGTCACTTGAAATTCATTCATAAACTGTCCTATATCAAGTCCAAGTGTTTTGTCTTGGCTGAGAACATGACAGTTAGCAAACAAGAATTGGGATTCTATGCACATACAGTGCACAGTGAAACCCATTGGAATGACTTGAAAGTCTTCCTGACTCAGAAGACATCCTCGTGAAAATACTACATCCTCAATAACTTGCTGCCGCAAAACTCCAGAAGGTTCCACTATATCACTAACCAAAATGGACCACATCCTTCCATGTTTGACAATCTCTTCAAGCTTTACTGGACCATATTCAATGACAGAAAGTAGACCATTCTCAAGCAAGATGCATTTAAGCCACACACTGTCAAATGGATTTGAAATCAGAACACAATCAGCTCCTGCTCTCGCAGCAAAAAAGACAGACAAGGTAGGTCCATAACTGACATCAAGAACTTTACATTCATCAGAATTCTTAGATGTTTGGTCATTGCTGTTATCACTGGGATAAGTTAACGATGAAAGTGTTTTTTTCTTATGAACAGCATCAGAAATGGCCATATTGAAGGTATCGTTAAAGACTTCATCGTTAAGGCGGCGCATGTACGATGGTGGAATAACTGTCATTAGTTTAGTGAAAAATCTGTGTGAAGTTGGCCCATTAGCCTTCTCCTGCTCTGCCTCACCTACTGGTACTTCACAAGCTTCTTGGGTACTACCTGCCATTTTAACTCCAAGAAATTCAAATCTCAAACACTCCTGTGACAAACTACCAGTTATGGATATAGTATCTCCTTTGGCAACAAGAGAGCTTACACTTGGTACTTCACTATTACATGAATATACTGGGAAGATAGCTTGTTCCCAACAGAGAGAATCATCTTCAGGTCCAGTCGACAAGGTGATTTCCTCATCTAAATGCAAATCAAACCAAACAGCAATGGCATCCAACCGACCTGCCTGTTTAGCTGCAACTTCAAACCTCAAGACCTTGTCCTGATGCAGACTCCTTGGATTATTAAAAGCATACTCTGCCACTTTAAATGGATGAGAGAGACATGTAAATCCTCCTCTTAAGCTTCTCAAACTCTCTGTACTGTACGGTTCCAGTGGGTCAAAATTTGTTTTAAAGAATTTATTATCCTCCTTTTGTGGCATTCGCTCACCACCAATGATGCTCCTTGGTGGCACTTTGATCCCACACATCAAAGGTTTGATGAAGGTGTGATTTCTGATGTCTTCACACATAATTAACACAGCATAAATGACAGCACCAGCTGGAATGACTTTGGACACTTCATTTATGCCAGAGCTACAAGGTTCTGGAGCTATTAGCAAGTTATTCCATGCATGTTCAATGGTGGAAAGGATTCCCTCTCCAAGGAGGCCACAGTCCAAAGTCTCTGTGACAACAAGAGATACACGTTGTGGAATGTCCTTGCCTATTTCCAATTCAGTTGATTTCTTATGCATCATGTGAATCAAGCTTTCCATGCAGTTAGCCTTCAGCACATCATGAGCCATTTCATACATGGTTTTCGACATTTCACACGCGTATACTTCCTTAGCGCCACTCTGAACCGCAAACATGCTAAGAATTCCACTGCCACTGCCAATATCGAGAACGATATCATGTCCTTTACCAATTGCCTTGGTAATGGCTTGCTTGTAAGCCAGATTTCTTTTCTTGTCATTTAGCATCCTAAAATGCCATCTTTCCACCAGCAAATTTGCTACATTTTCAAGATTTTCTCTGGCTCTATCGTGCCCTGGTTCGACTTGCAATGCTTTTCTAAAGCAAGATGCCGCTTGGTCAGTAAATCCAAACTTCAACAAAGTCGCCCCGGTGTTATTGAGAATTGTCACACTTTCTGAGTAAAGCTTAAGTGATTCTTGAATGCAAACGAACAATTTATCCAGCTCATGACGAGACTCGAGTAATTCCATCCAGTGCCGCAAAGCAATGGCGAATTCCTCCTCAAACGAAGGTTTCAACGATGGTTCAATATGGGCGAGGAAAACAAAATGTGCCATAGCTTCTCCGTATTGCTCACGGCTCAGACAGACCTTGGCGGCCTTAAGATGCTTCGAATGCTCTTTTTTCACCTCCATTTCCACTTTAAAGTGTAGAATTAAACATTAAACTGCGCGTGCTGATGATATGAAACGGCCGCCATTTTGACTTTATCTAAAGCTCCTGCTGACCTTTCACAGGCTCACAATGAAGAAGGAGCGGCCGCGTGTCTTGTTGCTATGGAAATCCATGGACGCTTATACAAAACCTACGGACCATTGTCTCCCTATGTAAACGGAGGAAGTACCTTGCATTGAGAATACTGTAAACTATGGCTTCTCATCCCAATCCTCTTGCATTTATTCCTGATTATGTTGAGAGGAAGGGTTCTCTCTTCCTTCGATCTGATCACATGGATTATTCAAGGCCCACTCTTGTATCAAACTGGTGAGTAAATTTTACGGTAGTCACATTTCTGAATCGAACGCAAGGTCCAGTACAATAGCCCTGCTGTGAATTATGTTATATTTCAGTGAAAACATTTCTTTAAACCAAACTTAAGCATAGACATTGTACTTGCAATTGCTGCTGTAGAAAAATTCAGCTTATTTCTTTTAAGGCTGTGCCTTATACACTGTACGGGATCGCACTTGCGCTGACCCATGACCATACATGATTTTAAAAGCCGGGCGTTTGTTCACTTACGAAACTCTAGTTTTGGGGTAATTTTGTTTCGGCGAGTCGGTCTTGAGCTGTCGTCGTCCACACTAGGCCGCAAATTCTTCATGGCGACACGAAAAGCTAGTCGATATAGTGTAAAGCATATAGCCACAATCTTCCTTACAGTTTTTAAAATTGAATTGTAAATTAACGATTTTCAGGCATCAAGCGAGAGAAGCTGAACCGAAAGGCTATGACATTAAAGACTATCAACCTCAGAAAAGAAATCTCCACAATTCCACATACCATCGCATTGGAAATGTAACAGATGGGGTGAGTTTGGCGAATGGCGCGGTTTCTAGACGATGTTTAACAGATTTGTGTAAACCAGATGTTATCATTGTATGCATGTGGGGAATGCCAAATTTATTTCTTTTGGAATATTTCAGTCTTTTCCGAATACGACGAGTCATGACCAAATGGAACAAGCCGTCAAATATAAGAAGGACTTCGAAACGAGGGACACAAGGCGACAGATGATCGACATAACCACGTTTAATGACATAAACTTCCAGAGGTAATAATTTAATTTCTGTCGTCGACTCAAAGTGAACTTCAAATTATTTTCTTTGATTAATGAATTAAAATAAATACATGTAGTTCTTTCGAAGGATTGCATTGAAATGGTCTTATATTACCATACATGAATGTCCATGTTCTCTAAACCTAGATCTAGCTGCGCACTCACGAATCACCCGTGAACGATTTCAAAGATGATACAGTACTTACTCATACTCGGTTATTGTTTGAATAGAGGATTTAATTAGTTCTTAAAGGTACAGTATATGACAATATTGCTTAGGTTTATTGGGAATTCCAAAGATTTTCTTTGGCAAGATTTCTGCAGAGGCCCTTACTTCAGTGCATGCTGCAGATGAATTGTTTAGGGTAATGCACATGCAAACATTTTTTGTTATTGCAGAATGAAACAGTACGGCTACAGCATGCATAATGAAGTAGGGACCTGTGCGGAAATCATTCCTTTTCTTCTATTGTTAGCTCACCACTGGCAACCATAAACAGAGCCAGCTTAAATTAATTAACCTATGCACATTCCTTCATGCTGTGCACGATGTTTCTCGAGGGCAATCGTATGCTGAGTTGAACTTTTCAGTTGTAGACGTTAATTACAAATTGCCTGTTAATCAAATTCTTTGCTTAAAACACCATTTTTTGTTACTGAAAGTTTCACCACACCATGTTACAGGTGCAGTTTTAAATGCATTAATTCCAGCCATTACAGAGGACTTTAGTTTAAACATTTCCCGGGGGACCCCGCTAGTTGTCTCATGCTGACGTGTTCAAAGTGAGCCTGTGCAGTTGCAAATTGCTGCGCGGGCCCTGATATCCAAATCTTGTTTTTCTTTTTTTTTTTTTAAATTTTATGATGTATGGTTCCCTTAGTCAAAATCTATATTGATGAAGAATAATGATCTCTTAATAGAGACACAGGGGCTCCTGAGAGAGGGTTTGGTAGTGTGCTGCCAAGACATCCACAAGATCATGGAAAGAGGTACATGCAATTACTGATATGTAAATAAGTCAGATGTGCATTGTTAATGCTCTGGATTTAAAAAGTGTTTGATTTGCTATAACTTCAAGTAATTCTATATTAGTTAGTGAAGTAACATTCCATGACATAGCTTACACTTGTTCCCATACGATTTAGAACGGTCAAAGGCCCAATGCCAACAATGTCGAGTTGAAGATTCCACTGTTTTATTCCCTCACACCTGGTGATTACACAGTCTGAAAACTATAGCTGTCTGCAGTCTGGGTCAAAAACAAGGGGCGTACCCATAAATTGATGTCACATGATTATGTTGTGAAACTAGTTTAACATTAAAAAACACAACGCCAAAAAACAAACATTCGTTCCAAAACAACACTGTGCACCTTTAAGATCATTATATTACTATGAATATTGCTAGAACTCCAACCTGTTCTGATAAATCCTGGTGACAGCGTGTATCACCTATCGGGCATGCATCATTGTACAAATGGCGTTCTGACAATGATTTCATGTCCCCACCCCCATGGTGCCTGCAACACTAGAAAAAATATCATCCTCGCAAAAAATGGGGGGGGGGGGGAACTGAAACCCCCAGCCCTAAGCTCTGTGCCTGAACAAACTCTTGCTATTTCAATCGTTTTTAAGCAAATTATCAGCGGCAGTCAACGACGGTTTCCTCTTAAATGCATTGAAAACAATTTTTAGGCTATCCAGAGTACTTTCAGATCTAGAAATGCACTCTAAGCGGTGCTATAAAATTTGTATCTGTTCGCTCAGCCTTTGACAACTTGAGTCTTTTTGAAATTGCAAGAGCCTCTTTCTTTCTCCGTTGCATATTCGAATCCGAAAATTCTAGGTTTCATTTTTCCACGAAAAAAAAAAGGCTAACTTGAGGATTGAAATGCGAAATATCAAACTTGAGAAAATCGTAGGGAATTTATTAGATGTGCTACGAAAATTGTATATGAATACAACGGTGATCTAGGCCACAAGGTATAGAAAATTGTAAAGCTTTTTTTGCTTCTCCGAACAGATATTTTACAGAAAACAGGCGTTGGGTGCCCCTGAATTATAGATAACTATAAACCAAGAGAAAATGAGGTAAAAGAACGCATCTTCCACGTGTTCTCTTACTATGATAAGGGGACAGAATGTATTTTTAGATCCGGAAAATATTTTAACTGACCAGTGGTTGATGTCCTTCTCATCACGTGGTTGTAATTTCAATGCGCCATGGGGAAACCGCGCAGCTATGGAACGAGATATAAATAGATTTCGCGCTAAAAATTGATTCTGTCCCCTTATCATATCAGACGGGATTATGTTCTCTTTCCTCATTTTCTCTTGCTATAAACTATAATGGAGGCTGCAGTCACTCAATAAATGTATTTGAATCTTTTGCAGGTATCTCGACTCCACGTATCGCGTTGATTACTTTCCTCCATACCCATACGATCCAGCTAAGGTAAATTCTGCCGCCCAGATTTATATACTCTAGGCTAATCGCATTTTCTTACTGTAGCTCCCTCCAAACTTACTCGCCTGCTGGCAGTTTACGCTAGAGGGGTGTGGAATTAAAGGCCGGTACGCAGATCCACTGAACCATGTTCATCTGCTGTTGTTGGGGGGGAGGGATAGGGGGGCGGTAAGGGGGTGGTAGGCCTAAATAGAAAACATGTACGACTTGCTAGCGATTTGGTAGAATTTTATGCTTTTCATTCGTTGGTCTCTCTTCACAGTAGATAATAAGGGGAAAGTTGGTTTTATCATGGGTGGTGGATTAGTGGCTTGTGTCCTCGAATTGTGAGATTTTGGTTCAGGTCGTAGGCGTTTATTAGTTTGCTAATCTATCCACAGCATATCAAGAAAGTTTTCAAATTAACTTTATTTACTGTGACGTATTATTTTGCTTATCTAGTATCCAAAATCAGGCGAGTTGTCAAAGTGCTTGTATCTTTAGTACTCCCTTACCTTTTCATTCTCTGCTTGACCCCAGTTTTCCTGATTAGCTTTGCGATTGATTTGAAGTTTTACTGGTCAAAGATAAATTGTATTTATATGGTTTAGTGTAGAAACAAACTCCAGGGAGGGTAGCCACAAGCGGGGTACATGTCTGATTGTCAAGTTGACATTCACGCTGTGTTTTGCTTTCAGTGACATTATTTCAGATGAACAGTGAGCTGCATCTCAGTTCAGTTCCTCAAAACATAGCTTACTCTATTCTAGTCTCTATTCTAGTTCATTGAAAAAATACTTCACCAAAGGGGGGAGAGGAGAGGGGTAATGGTTTCCCTTTCCCTGAACTCGCATAAAGCTCAAACATATCCATAGAGTAGACACCTTTCGCTGAATTGCCATCTAATTTAGTCATTAAGTAGCCTGAGATCGTCTCTCTACGTAGAACAAACGTTTATTTACATATCATGTTAAAATCTTTCACAGACTCCTCCCCCAGAGCCTGATCTTTCAGCTGCTTGGCGCAGATGTCATTCCCAGTTTACGGACGTGGATGATTACAGACGACACGGACAGAACACGTGGCATGACGAATCTGGCGTCTACGCAAATTCAGCACTGCGATCTGAAGTCATTAAGCCAAGTAATCCAATTCCAGAAAGATTAGCTTGAATATGATGTACTTGAATACATGGATTTTTATCACATTCTTATATATTAGTAAAAATTAGCAATAGTTCGGATCTTTAACATCCGTTTAGTGTAATTCTTCCGCCTTTTAATAACAACAATAATATCTGTTATCAAGCACTTATGAACGATGAAGTGTATCTTTGATTAAAATTCTATACTGAATGAAACCTATTCGTTTTGTTCCCGGGGAATATTGCAAAACATGAGATAAGAATTTTGCAGTTATTGTTTTCTCTTGAAGCGTTGAATGCTTGGAGGAAAGAAATATTGAAATAAGTACTACACGACTGATAAATTCATTCTTTGGTTCACCACTATAATGCTTTCTCAATTCGTAAGTTCCTTGATAGGTTTATAGATAAAACTTTAAATAAATAATTCGTCTTTTTGTGGGCGTTGGTTGTCATTGGCTCGTGTACGTTGCAGATGTGACCGTTCTGCATGAGCTACAACTATTCACTTACAATTTCTCTATCCACGTGCAGCCTTTTTTGTTACCTAAAGGTAGCAGTGCAGCCGTTTTTTCCTTTCCGAAAGGTAGTCCGCATGGTTGGTAATTCAGTGTGTACGCTTTGAGAGGCGATCGATGCCGTTTACCATCCCGCCCTTCCACACACACCAGTCATAATTATTCAGTGTTCTCCTCTTCAGGTAAAATTACCGCCTGTAACAGCACTTATTACCGCTTAAAATGGCCTGAAATTCTTGACAATTCAACAGCTACGCGAGTGTTTTACCGGTTTGAAAAACTCTATTACCTGTTGAGCGGAAACAAAAGGAGAACACTGATTATTTAGCTCGTTTTTCTCGGCTCTGCCACAACAACGCAACCAAAACCATGCCAACAGCTGCATAGCTATATAGCAGTGCGCATGCATAACATGCTGGCCATACCAGAGTGTTAAGTGAACTTAAGAGATGACATTCACAACTGCTACTCCGTAAGCCTTACATTGCCCCTCAACAACCCTCAGTACTAAAATTGTATTCTGTTCATTGCCAAAGACAATAATTATATTTTTGAGCTGCAGTTGCAGATTTATGACTAGATAGCCCAAAATATGCTTAAATGTTGGCTCTGTGTGATAATAATCCATTGGTTATTTATTGTTTCCAGCTATCTCAAAAGAGTACATTCTCACCAATGTTATGCCTTTAATATTCCGTTTTAGAACCTTGTCATATGTTTTTAGTATTCTGTTAGTTTTCAAGATGTCTTTTTAGCTTCAATACCTGTAGCTATAGAGACTGGCTGGTGCTCGATAATTAAATGCTCTGAATCAAGTTGAACATTCCTAACTTGTCTTTATTGTAATTTGTTCACTTGTTCACTAGGCTAATTAGCTAGGGCGTAGCCAAGATTTTCCCAGAGGGACGCACAATTTTCCAAATCCCCCCCACCCCATACCCCCGAGTTCCAAATCTTTTTCAGGTGACTTAATTAAAGTCAAAAATAGACTTTAATCGAACTATGCACAGTACAAACGTGCGTACCGTGCTTACAGGTAGCTACACACCTGGCTAATTCACTTTGACATTCAAATCCTATCCGTTTGCAGGATGTTTGTTAATGAATCATAAAATGGATTTGCTTCCACTAGCCCCCTATGGATGGCTCAATGGCAGATTGTCCGAACTAGTGGTTAGAACTGAGATCTTAGGCCGGAGTTTGACTCTTTAGCGAGGGTACCGGGTTTCCCTTCTTTCCGCGTTTTCCTGTCGCTCGCTACTGAAAAGAAAAACATACTTTTTCAGTTATTTTCCTCGTTGTGATCGCTGCAATCGTTGACAGTGATAATAATCAGTGATAATAACCATCGAAGGTTTCTATAAGATCGCTGCGCAATCGAATCGCTGAAAGGAAAATACGCTGACGATCCTAGTTTTCCATCGTCAGCAGTGGTCAACTCGAAAGCTTACAGCTCCTTTGGCCACTGCACACGATACTTCAGCAAAGTAATTCATCTCTTTTTTTTTTTCCTTTCTCTATTTTTCCTTTTGGCTCATTTTAATACCTATATTGTAATTACGTTTTTCTCTTGTAATCGTCGTGTAAAATAAAGATTGAATTGAATTGAATTGAATTGGGGATAGATGCACTGGGTTTCCATGTGATCACTGCCATTGCTGACTTCAGAATCGGAATAATGTTAGGCCAGTGTTGATTGCCGATCTAAACAGCTAAATGTGAGAATTGTCTGGGCGGATTTCTTGTTCTTCAATTATACGCCGTGTGCTATCACAAGCAGCTATTCGATTCCTGTCCCCGGCGTGATATGTGCGCCATGTGGTAACCTGAGTATCAGGCTTTTCTAAGCTTTTCTATTAACAGGGGAATTCGAACGGATAAAGGAATAAGCTCTCCCTCTCTCCCTTCCCCACTCCCCTTAGAACGGCCTGATACTCAGGTTAGCCGGCTTAATTTATTGGTTTTCTACTCTACTCCGGAAAGTTTTTCTCCGGGTAATCCGTTTTTCCGCGCTCCACAAAACCAAAATTTGATTTGATTTAATTTAATATGATTTGATTTAATTTCATTTGTGCTTTACACTGTCCCCAATTAGTACGTCAGCTAAATACAGTTGACATTCAAAGAAAGTTTATTAGTAAAAATTATAACATTTCAAGTTTTTGGAAGACAAGAGTGAAAACGGCAAAATGTCTTTGAAATGTTTGAATAAAGGAAAATGGTAACAATTTTAAGCTATATGTGCAGTTTGGAAGAGAAACTGGAAACAGAATGATTCGAACTCGAGGTTGTCGCCAAAAATGTAATAGGAAAACGAATCAGTTTTCTAACTGAGGTCGACCTCGGCGTTTTCGTCATGCTTGCTCTATACAGTTCCCTAACAACGTGTTTCAAGCTTTGTATATAACGACAAAGTGTTTCTTGGAAGTTTTGGAATGAAATACAGACTATAACAGTTAAAAAAATATACAATGTCACTAACAAAAGAATGGAAGTAAACGTGATGACACAACAATGTTCTTAATGATGCAGTTAGAACTGAATCATTTTCAGTTCCACTGACGAGATTCTCAAGTTTTCTTGAAGAAACGAGCGTACATTAAGGCAGATTTTCCAGGAAAAACTTGGAATGACACGTGGACGTTAGTAACAATACGAAAATCCTGCAATTTAAAAGGAGAATATGTTAAAAAATCTTCCAATGGTGTAAGAAAAAATTGAATTATTGAATTATTTCTTTTTTCATTCTAAGATCCTTGAATGTCAGAAATAAATCAGCCGATCCATTAGTCTCCAAACATTAGTCTCATATGTGTCTTCTCTATTCCCGTTCAATTTTTATATCTATCAGTTTTGAGGCAGGCGTGGAGGGCTGAAAAAATTGTTTTTTAACCTTGCGATTACACCTGTCAGAAACAGCATCAAATGTTCACCATGCTACTCTTGAAGAAAGGTTAAGTCTTACTTAATTGAAAAAAGAATGGTCATATCTCTTTGTTTTTGTCTGATTATATTAGCGATCGACAATAAAGCAAATGTTTCAGCTGTGAAAAAACGAAAATGTTATATTCTGAGCCTGGAAAATTTGCGCAAGATGTATTTTTTGGCGCTGCCACAGGCAAACTCAGAAAATGAAAACCCAAGTTCTCCCATTAGGGTCTGACTCAGGACCTTCCGATTCCTTTTTCGAAGGCTCTGCCACTGAGCCATAGGGGAGAAGCAAGCAAGAAGCAAGGCCATTAAGCTACTTTCAAGAGAGAATGTTTGAGATGCTCTTCGCAATTTGCTTCCCTCTTATGGGAAAAACGGCTATGAGGTACTCTGGGCCAGCTGTTTAAATGACAAAAAATCTTAATTAAAAAGAGGAGCGTTAGTGGATTATCCAGGCGCACAGCGTTTGAAAACAAAGTTAAAATGCTTGTTAACGCTTCAAAATAGTTACGAATAATTGAGAGCACGATTCCAGACTTGAGTAAGAATGTTGTACTTTGTAACTCTTTCAAACGGAATCGTAAATTAGGGTGGCAATGAAAAGGGTAATTAAACTCGTTCTTTCGTGGGAGTGTCCGAGCTTGAAAACGGGATTCGTTTTTGTCGTTCAGTCACAAATCGCCCTCCTGTCCATACAGCGCATGCAAGAGTTCCAGAGGTACATTCAAATCAGGCGTCCTAAAACCCTAATTATAAAGCAACACGAACAGAAGAACTCATTTTCTAGACAAACAAAATTTCCTCCCACGTTCAAATCACGGTTTTTGAAAATCAATAGTATCACATATCAGATCATATGAAGTAATCTTGTTCTGGGAAATTGAGACCTGAGTTTTCTACTATTGTATTAAAATAGCCGGGAAGCCAGAGCTTCCACCAAAATAAACAAATATGCTGATCTAATGTTAAGGAAAATGGCAAGATCGCATCGCTGCATAAGTATATTATCGCTCTTTCATTCATCACTGTCAGCCTGTCAGGAGCCCATTACCTGGAGCATGCAACTCCCATACTGGGTCTGTGAAAAGGCATTTTCACAAGTAAGGTTATTTTTAGATTGTCTCTCCCGCGAATTGGTTTGGGAGAGCCAATCACAAGCTAGTGCATGATTGATATGTAGCATGATAACCGCCTGTAGCGACAAGGAACATAACCGACATACACGAGTCTTCATCGGAGTGTCCGGACAGCATTTCTGATGATAGTCAAGGTATTTACACAGAGAGAAGTAGCTCCGATGAGATAACTGAGACAGCGGAAACAACTTATTTTCGGGGGAGAAGCCGCTCTAAAAATAACCTTATTTGTGAAAATGCCGTTGCATAAACCTATAGCAGTTGCACGCTCCTGGTAATGGGCTCCTGTCACTGTATATTATTTTACTGGTTCGTTTAAGAAGTCAACTCAAAACCTCGTGCTTCGAGTTTCATCAGGGGTTCCAAACTCCTAGAAACAATAAAAACGCCTCGTCTTCGGCGTCGTGCTTTCATCTGTTTCTCGGTGTTTGGAACCCCTGATGAAACACTCGCCCTCGTTTTTGATATATTACATCAAACACGAGATACAGTCTTTTATCACATATCAAACACCGCGAAGAGAGCTGAAAATACGACGCCCAGCCTTTTTTATTTTATAAACAAACACCAGTTACTTACATAACATAGTTATATTGTAAGACATCACACGGCTAATCCATTTGCTTAATAAAATCTCTTCAGCAATTGACCAACATGAAACCACTATAGGTATCTTTCTGGATCTTTCTAAGGCGTTCGATACCCTTGATCATAGAATTTTATTCAACAAGCTGGAACATTATGGTATCCGTGGTGCGGCTCTGCAGTGGACAAAAAGCTACTTTTCTTATCGCTATCAATTTGTTCAATTCCATCAATCCAGTTCTCCGATGCACACCATAAAATGTGGTGTACCACAAGGTTCAATTCTTGGCCCTTTATTTTTCATACTCTACATAAACGATTTCCCAAACGCTTCAAAAATGATGAAGCCGGCCTCTGCTCTTTGCTGACGATAGTAGTATTTTTTTTATTCCCACTCTAACCCACTCACCTTAGAATCTGTACTAAATAACGAACTAAAAGGTATTGAAGTTTGGCTACGATGTAACAAATTATTGGTGGATGTAAAGAAAACGACCTATCTCATTTTCAAACCTTGGCAGAAGAAATGTCACCACAATTTCTCTATCTCTTATGGGGGTCAACTCTTAACTCAATCCAACGCTACTAAATTTCTTGGAGTATACATTGACGAGCACCTTACTTGGAAAGATCATATTAGCTATTTATGCAAACAAATGTCTAAATCAATTGGAAGGCTATTCAGGTCCCGCTTTTGTCTATCTTCAAAAACTAAACTCACCTTGTACTACTCGCTATTTTATCCTTTTTTCACCTATTGTAACGCTACATGGTCGTCTACATACGTAACCAACCTAACTAGAATTTATTGTCTGCAAAAACGGGCTGTGCGCGCTATAACCAATTCAGACCATAACGCGCAGTCTACTCCTGAGTAACTTGGGCTACCGCTGACATTTGAGGAAAAATGGCAAGGGCTCATCAAAGTTGGTGAATATATGTCATGTAAACCCACACCCATCACCTCTTCCATGCCACTTCCCCCTCCCCCCACGTGCATAACTCCTCCTCATAACTAACAGCCGTACAACTCAATTCTCATCCGAACGTGTTCGTACCAGGACGTAGGAAGGATCTTGACAAATCTCGCATTTGGAGGATTCTTCAACACATTCTTAACAGGGGTGTGGTTGTCATAGTTTCCATCAAAGATCTAATTGGACAACAAAAAAAAAATGGAGGTAACATATAACCTAGCAAAAATCAAATAAGTTAGCATGAGCACTTTTTCTATGACCAAAGCAAGACCATAAGTCACTATGGGAAAACGTAAATGTGAATTTTATGTTCAAATGGCAAGAACAATATCTCACGAGTGAGCACATATAACATTATGACTGATACTTTAATAACAAAATTTTCTAGTAAGAGCGATTTTTTTTGTTTCATCTTTAGTCGCTTCTAGTTGTCTTGTATTAGGCAGTTTTAATAGCGTTAAATTGCCGTGAAAACAATTGTAATAACATATAGTGAGTTGTCACTGAACGTCATGTTAAGAGCCATACTTCAATGCAGATAGATGATTTCTCTAGGATCTTTCCTTATTATTATCATTATTATTATTATTATTATTATTATTATTATTATTTTCAAGGAACAAGAAATCGAGAAGAAAAGGAAATACAACCAATTGATTATAGATGTGGAGATGGGAACTCTAACACCACTAGTATTTGGAACAAATGAAGGGATGGGCAGTGACTGTCAAAATTTCATAAGAACATTGGCAGAGAAGTTGGCCAATGAGAACAATGAGAGACATTCTAATACTATATCTTGGCTACGCATCGAACTGTCCTTTGCTATCTTAAGATCGGTACATAAATGTGTAAGAGGATCTAGGCATCCGTTTAGAGTGCGTTCTTCAGACGATTTTATGCTATCTTCATATGAAGCTGGGATCATGATAAGTTTTTAAAGATTTTAAAGGTTCAATATTTTTATCGTCGTACAATTGAAAAAAAAAATCGTTTTTAATAGTTGCTTAGACAAGTTATTTTCTTTCAGAACGTGTTTATATTGGATTTTTGGAAAGTGAATAAAATTTTATCATCATTATTATTGTTATTATTATAATTATTATTCTTATAATTATTGTTATTGACTCACTTTAAAAAGAGGTAACGACTGGAAAACAAAGTTGCTCGTCAATTCCTACTAAGAATTTGTCGTTTTTGATGTCCATATTTTGAATTAAACAAAGAAAGTCAGGTATTTCTGAATTATATTCAGCGTTAACAATAGTAAGCCAGTCAAAGCGCAAAATTAAAAGAAAATAAACACGAGCGAGAAAGAATAGAGAGCAACTTAATCTATGTCTAACCTTCTCTACTCCATCTTCTTCGTATCTCTCCCACACCGCATCATCAACTGACCAGGCTAATGTGTACTCTTTCACATAGGCAACGAGATTCGAGCGCCCCCAGCCTTGGGTTGCTACCGCACAAACGTTTATCACCGCCAAGAGATCCACTTTAATCCAGGGATTTGCATCCTTGGCGTGCCATCCCTCTGGAAACTCTAAGCGATTCAGACGGGCTCCACTTCCATCATAAATTCTTTTGCCAACACGTTTGTATGATGACACAGAAATCTGCTTGTCAGATATGCGTCCATCTTCCATTCCCAGAGATCTCATTTCTGACAGCAAGATATATCAAGAAAAAGCTCAAAGCATGTTAAATGAAACAAGCTAAATATGGTTCATTTGTAACTGTGCTAAGAACAATATCAAGAATTTTAAAGAGAGATGCTGTGGTTGAGGTCACAATGTGCCCGCGTTTACTATAGTTTTAGCCAGTTAGGTGTTCCACTAATGTTAGAATTTCCTTTACAGAATCTTTGTTTCCTTTACCAGCCGTCGGAAACAATGATCCCGACTGCTGGCAAAAGGTACATGCCAAGGTTCTGGAAACAAGATGGGTTATGTAATCACTTCTTTAAGTCATTCTAACTGCAGTTTAATTTACGCTTCGTTGATCCAAGACAAAACAAACTAAAGTTATATCCAAGCAGGATGCATGGGTTAAACCTTAATTTACCAACACACTGAAAAAACAAAATAACAACCATCCAAAAATTACTGGGGATACAACTGAATGAAGCATTAATAGAGCAAGCATTCTGCGAAGTCTAGCATCAGTCAAACAATCTGACCGCATAATCGAGGGTCTCCCGGGAGTCTTGGGGGACAAGGGAACGAAGGTAAAATATCGTAGGGAGAATTGAACATTAGTGCTTAGCTAGGGAGCACGGGAACAAAAACTAGTGAAAATTCTGAGTGTAGAAGCAGATATGTTACGAGGAAAAAATAAGGAGAGGAATTTTGGAAGGGAACAAGGGAACCAAGACACCCCCCCCCCCCCCCTCCTCAGCCATTTCCTCTCTTGGGAGACCCTCGTATCCAGAAACTAGACAGAGCTTTCTCCAATCAGTCATGTTTACATTTCAAAGATCACCAATTTAGGGGTTTTATAAGCTTTGGCGCCGGCGTTACCCAACTAATTGCAGTGAGCCTGTTAACCATAACGGCGTTAGTGGCGTTGGTGAGACCACTGAGAAGTGTAATAACGTCATTAGGACTAACCAGAACTATCTACAATGTGGCTGTACAGGTTAAGTGAACACAACCTGTATGAAGTAAACCATAAGAGATTTCCTATTTCTATGGGTCGGTTACAAAGAAAGCATGAACTTGCTGAAAAGAGCGAGAGTCTTTCAACAGCCTTAAAAGAAATCAGTTGACTTCTCGTGCAAGGAAACCAAATGAATTCTGTCTTTCTGCAGCTTCATGCTGTCAGTACGTATTAACAAGATGGCAGCTGCAATGATTTTATAACACTTAACACAAAATATACCGCTAAACTCATTTAAACACTGACAAACATAGGAGTCAAGAGAGTATTTGGGTTGACATGTTCCATTATTTTGGCACGGGAAAGACGAGCATGGATTCTAGGAAATTAAATAAAAAGGACATTTATTGGACATGATGGTATCATATATTTTCGGAACTAAGTTGCAATGCAAGTGTCTAGTACGATGCCCATGCAGCCATTTCGAATTCACTCCATGCGAAAATTAACTCATGCTTAATTAAACAACGTTATTCTTCACTTGTATAAACATGGTGAACTCTATTATCGTTAATCCTCTATTAAGCCAGCCCCCTTCAAATAACCCGCCGTTTCTAATAAGCCACCCCTCCTTTTAGCCACCCGTCTTCCCTAAAAGAAAATACCATGCACAATTCCTTAGTGGGATAAAGTACAATGGTTTGCAGACGTCTTAGCAGGTCAGTTTGTGATGCTATCGAACCAGAGACTGGTAGATGAACGATTTAACATGAAAGGTATGTTACAAGACTGTGGGTCGGTAGACCGTTAGCCGGCTTTGCCAAGTTTCTAGAATTTTGTAGCTCAATAACGAACGTGAGAAAGCTCTTAAAACTAGGAAAGCAGGCTGGACTGAAGTCAAATATAATTAAAAAATTGATGTTAAGTCCTGACGGATACAACTGAGGCAGAAGAATCCAACCGATTAGTTCACAGGCGGTCAGTCTCTCCAAACTAAACACTGCAAAATTTATAAAAGCCATATTTAGGTGCACCATTATTGCAGAAATTAATTAATCTTGATGGCGTCTCTTCTGTTTTGTATCTTAGAGAGACTGATAGATATCTTTATGCACGTTTGATTTTTCGCTTTTTTGAACTTATCATAGTTTCAGTTGCTGTTTATTCATTTAACACATTTGAAAACAATGAAGAAATATAATAGGAAAAAACTAAAGGGATTTTTCTTTTTATTTAAGAGGAAAAAAGTGACGAGGGAACCCTTAAAAAACCAGGAGAGTCTTATCATTACGAACTAGAACTGAACTAGGACTAGAGTAAACGAAAGACGAGTTACAGATTCTAAACATTAAGAGGAAGAGATGAATAAAGAAATGACGAATTGTTCGTATGGATCCGTATCTAAAAAGCAAATTTGAACAATGAAGAAACAAAGAAAAAATCCAAAATTTACAGAAAAATGGCCAAGTAAATTACCAAACTGTGAAAAAGTCACTAGAATAACTTTTCCAAGCAGAGAGTAACGAAAGTGTAATGGAGAACCTTACTGGTATGTAGAAATGAATGACTTCCTTTGCCTCAATCAAAGCTGTTTTGTTCCTGTAATAGTCAGTGCTACTTGTTTCACACATTGTTCTTGGACCAAAGTTGAACGAGAAACACGAGTTCCACAGCTTTAGACACTGAAAGGCGCATTTTGTAGAATCCGAGACATCAAATGCATGACTCAAGTTGGAAAATAAACGAAATCCTTTCAAAGCATTAAAGTTGATAAAAGATGCTTGTCGAGTTTTCCCATATTGAAGACTCCCAGTTACTTGTTTCGCTACAATTAAATTCAAAAACGCAATTTCAAAACATATCCGAAACATTTTTCATTCGTTCTGGGCAAGCCTGAGATTCGGTTCGTTTTGGAATAGATTAGTGACAATTATCGCTTTATTTGAAACTAATCGTTTTTGATAATAGCTTGCCGTATCGTAATTTATTGATAGTTTTTGTGTGTCTGTGTTTTATTAATTTTCTTACCATTATTCTACATACCGGCATTTAACCTTGCCACTATTCAAACATTTATATCAGGTTCATAAAGCCCTGCGTGGGTGCGTGCAAGCTGACTCTTCTGTAAAGCTATATATATATGGCACTCTATCGATATATAGCTAATGTGTGTGTATGAGTGCATGTCTTGACTCACATTTACTGTGATCTTTTTATGTCTTGCTATACAGATCATAACTGTGTGGTTCTCTGTACTGACACAATGTGTTTTATATGCTAAAAGACCATTCCTTTTTGATAATAACTTGCCGTATAGTAGTAAAAAATTTATGTGTGTCTGTGTGCTATGGATAAGCCATGCTGGGGGGCGTGCCACTATTAGCATTTAAACTTGACCGAAAAAAAGTTAATTAAGGACACTCATTTCTGCACAAGATCTATACAATCCTTGCTCCAATTTGCAAGCTACATCCAACTTTCCAAAGCACTCTTTCAAAGCCCTGGCTACACTAGTTTATTATTTTATTGTAATTCTTTTTCAGACTTTATTTCAGTGGCGGTGTGTTTGGCTCTTATATGCTAATAGACCATTCTACAGTTTTGTACTTAGTACCATGGCCTTTGAATAGAAGTGAGCCTGGAGGTGACATTGTTTTGTTACAAACATTCCTGCTCACCTTATATGTAAACTGAATATGGTTTGCATATGAATGGAAGGCGACGTTGCAACCAAGCAAGGTGACCTTCAGCTTCGCTTTTATTCAAAGGCTAGGTCCCGAATGACAAAACTGTAATATACCCTACCAAAGGCATTGTTATTGAATGAAAGAGTTTGCAACCGCCACTGAAAGGGCGTTCAGTCCGTAACCAGTTTTATTACACGTAACACGATAATTTTATTTCATAAAGCTGTTTTGTAGAATTCTATACGATTTATTTTCACATGTGAAGAGAGCATTGAGAGAAACACAGACAGATGTCTCGTTGCTCAAAAAATTTTTAGTTTCAAGGAACGAGCTGAGAGAGATTGAAAATATTGATGCAGAAAATCTCGACCTGTTAATCGCCAATTTTCTGCTCCAAGTTTGAAAGAAAGAAGGAGAACAATACGAACCCACATCGCTCAGGTATTTTGTTTCACGCGTTGATCGTTATTTAAGAAAGAAAGATTATTCCTCAACCATTATGGAAGGAAAGGAGTGAGTCAGCAGTTTATTTCCTTGATGTAGTGCGATATTTTCCATTGCTACTAGATTTGCATTTGCTTCTGTTGTTAGTGAGTTTATTCTCAGTTCTAATTTTTGTTTAGAAAACTATTTCAATGAAAATTCTCCAGTTACGTGTAATAAACAGCTCACGTCATAAAAAGTGCGACATAAGGGGTTGTATTCATTCGTTGTTTGTATCAAAAGCCATCACAGCTTGGACACGAAAATGGCTTAAAAATAGAACACGTCATTCGGGGCATATTACACGCTGTGGATTGAACTCAGAAACCTCAACGATTGGGGCATTAGGGGAATTCTGAATACCGAAACACCGCAAAAAAATAGAGCAAACAACGCCCACAACCACAAGAAAAATTATCGACACACCAACACTGCGATGTATTCTTAGGGTCAGGACCTATAGACTTTGTCTAAGAAGCTTTTAAAAAATATTGCCACAAAAAGTGAAGTTCTCAATTAAGTTCCGATCCTGTGATCTCTCGACTTTCTTTGTCTAGTTTTGGTGAATAGCAACAGCAGTTAATAAGTTTATCGTTTGTCTCACGATGTAGTTACTGATGATGTTGATCGCGAGGTTTTGACTGTGCACCGGTGGCCCACCTGGTTGAGCATCGGGCTGCGATGCGGGAGGTCGTGAGCTTGACTCTGGCCGGACCAACATTCAGGGTCTTACAAATAACTGAGGAGAAAGCGCTGCCTTTGTAATCACATCCGAATATGGATAGAATTTCAAGTCTTCTCGGATGAGGACGATAAACTGTAGGCCCCGTCTCAGAACCCTTCAACGTTCATAACCCTGTGTGACGTAAAAGAACCCACACACTATTCGTAAAGAGTAGAGCATGGAGTTCCCGGTGTTGTGGTCGGTCCTATGTTCTCTCCAGTAGACGTGGCTTGGCGTCACAAAAAGTTTGCAAAGGACTCTGAATCTTCCAGTCACCGGTCAGGACACGTTGATGATCAAGACCTCCGAGTAAGATTCGGGTAAACTGAGACGATGTGATGTTCAAGTGGCTGTGGGGACCCTTGATGGAATGAAGATCTATCTTACAGCATATGTGGTTCCTCCAATCTGCACCCCTTTAAGCGGAAAAATCGTTGAGTTCACACAAGCGAGCTAACCTCGCCTGCAGTGCCTAGAGCTAGCTGATAAGACAAGCAATCTAACGGATATTCATGTACTCGAGATATGTACCGCCGTAATTGATGAGAAGCTCGCTCTCGATCAGTAAGTGAAACAGTTCTGGGATCTAGAAACATTGGGGATCAATGAGAATGAGCCGACAGCTTACGAGAAATTCTTAGCGGTCAACGCTATCAAGTGAAACTACCTTTCAAGGAACGTCATCCCGCTCTCCCCGATAACTATCAACTGAGCAAATCAAGTTTGATGTCCCTTTTGAGAAGATTCAAGTAAAAGCCTGACATTCTCAAGCACTATGATGAACAACTGGAGAATGACATCATTGAACCCGTCAATTTTGAGGAGGAACTGGACGTAGGGAATGTGCACTATCTACCACACAGAAAACTGGATTGATGATATTCTCAAGGATATCCTTCAGTTACTTGTCATGCTCTTTGAAAGAGTAGTCTTTGGAGTTATCTCGAGCCCCCTTCTTCTAAATGCGACTATCCGCTTCCATCTGGATTCCTACAGATCCGAGAACCCAGACCTCGTAGACGATGTCGTGTGCTCCCTGTACGTGGACCTCTTAGCGAATTCGGAACCAGATCAAGCCTCCGCGTACGAGTTCTACGCAAGGCTCAAGTCTAGATTCAGGGAGGAAGGATTCAATTTGCGAAAATAAATGACCAACGATCCAATCCTGTCAGAGAAAATTAACAGCCCAGGAAATCTCGTGAAGGTGCAAGAGTTGATATCTCTGGAAACATGGAGTGTTCCCTTGGAACACAATCCCGCAGATGGTGCGTCACGTGGTTGTAAGGCCTCTCAGCTTAAAGCGGAACAAAAGTGGTGGGAAGGTCCAGCGTTCTTGAAGAAGGAAGAAGAATTTTAGCAGGTCAGTAAAACGTTTGCGTCAAAGAGCTTCGAAGGAAGCAGCATCATTGAAGTCAAACATAGGCCTAAGATCACGATGAAAGTTACGACAACTGAAACAGACAGTTTACAGCAAATTACACAACCTACAAGATACAGTAATTTTCATAAGTTCCTCCGTGTCACCTGCTATGTTCTGCGATCCATAAGAAATGCGCGAAGAAGCCATGGCCAGGAACGAACGAAGTCTCAGTCGCGCGCTTAGTAACTTGCGATCGCAAGTTAGTAAGTTACTAAGTTGCGATCGCAAGTTAGTAAGTTACAATTTCAAGTTAATAAGTTGTGATCGCAAGATAATAAGTCGCGATCGCAAGTTAATAAGTTGTGATCGCAAGTTAATTAGTACGTTGCGATCGCAAGTTAGTAGGTTAATTAGTTGCGATCGCAAGATAATAAGTTGTGATCGCAAGTTAGTAAGTCGGTATGGCAAGTTAGTACGTTGTGACGAAAAAAATCGGTGTTCCCTTACGAGCCACCGTATTTATCAGTTCCAAATTGCACTCGAAACCATTCGATTACCTATACGTTTTCTTTTAGTTTGTTCAAGTTTTGTTATTCCAATCTAATTATGCAACTGAATTTTAAGCGAACATTGTCGGCCCTCATCAAAAATGACCCAAGATTCACAGACACACATATTTTATTAACTACGATACGGCAAGTTATTATAAAAAACGATTAGTTTCAAAAGCGATAATTGTCACTAACCTATTCCAAAACAAACCGAATCCCGTGCCCAAAACGAATGAAAAATGTTTCGCCTATGTTTTGAAATTGCGTTTTTGAATTTAATCATAGCAAAACAAGTAACTGGGAGTCTTCAATATGGGAAAACTCGACAAGCATCTTTTATCAACTTTAACGTTTTAAAAGGATTTCGTTTATTTTCTAACTTAAGTCAAGCATTTGATGTCTCGGATTCTACAAAATGCGCGTTTCAATGCCTAAAGCTGTGGAACTCGTGTTTCTCGTTCAACTTTGGTCCAGGAACAATGTGTGAAACAAGTAGCACCGACTATTACAGGAACAAAACAGCTTTGATTGAGGCAAAAGGAGTCATTCATTTTTACATACCAGTAAGGTTTTCCATTATACTATCCTCGTACCAGAAAGTTTGCATCTCTCGGTACTTAAAGGTTATAACTTTCTATGGTTAGGTAAATCGTGTTACTCTCTGCTTGAAGAAGTTGTTTTAGTGTTAGTGTTGATAGGGGTTTTTCGGTGACTTTTTCACAGTTTGGTAACTTACTTAGTCATTTTTCTGTAAATTATGGATTTTTACTCTGTTTGTTCTTTGTTTAAATTTGTTTTTTAGCTACAGATCACTACGCAGTACTTATGCGTCATTTCTTTATTCATCCCTTTCTCTTGATATTTAAAATCTGTAAGCCTTCTTTCCGTTACTATAGTCCTAGTTCAGTTCTAGATGTAATGATAAAACTTTATGTTATAAACTCCTGGTTTCTCTAAGGGTTTCCTCGTCACTTTTTTCTTCCTATATAAGAAATACCTTCTTTAACTTTTCTATTGTATTTCTCCATTGTTTCAAATGTGTTACATGAACAGAATCAGCAACTGAAAGTATGATAAGTTCAAAAAAGCGAAAAATCAAACGTGCATAAAGATATCTATCAGTCTCTCTAAGATACAAAACAGAAGAGACGCCATCATGATTAATTAATTTCTGCAATAATGGTGCACCTAAATATGGTTTCTATAAATTTTGCAGTGTTTAGTTTGGAGGGACTGACCGCCTGTGAACTAATCGGTTGGATTCTTCTGTCTCAGTTGTATCCGTCAGGACTTAACATCAATTTTTTAGTTATATTTGACTTCAGTCCAGCCTGCTTTCCTAGTTTTAAGAGCTTTCTCACGTTCCTTATTGAGCTACAAAATTCTAGAAACTCGGCAAAGCCGGCTAACGGTCTACCCACAGTCTTGCAACATACCTTTCATGTTAAATCGTTCATCTACCAGTCTATGGTTCGATAGCATCACAAACTGACCTGCTAAGACGTCTGCAAGCCATTGTACTTTATCCCACTAGGGAATTGTGCATGGTATTTTCTTATCTAGGGGAGACGGGTGGCTTAAACGAGGGGTGGCTTTATAGAAACGGCGGGTTATTTGAAGGGGGCTGGCTTAATAGAGGATTAACGATAATAGAGTGCTCCTTGTTTGTACACGTGAAGAATAACATTGTTTAATTAGGCATGAGTTAATTTTCGCATGGAGTGAATTCGAAATGGCTGCATGGGCATCGTACTAGACACTTGCATTGCAACTCAGTTCCGAAAATATATGATACCATCACAAAACAGATCGAAGGGACGGCAATTCACGGCATGAAAATTAATTACTGCAATAACGGTCCATCTAAATATGGTTTTTATAAATTTTGCAAAGTGTTCACTTTGGAGCGACTGACCGTCTCTGAACTAATCGGCCAGATTCTTCTGGACTTAACTTCAATTTCTCAATTACATTTGGCCTCAGTTCAGCCTGCTTGAAATGCCGGCTCTCCTGTAGTTTTATTAGGCCATTTTTAGTTTCTAGCTTTAAGAGTTTTCTCACATTCGTTTTCGAAAACTCAGGAGAGCCAGCTGGCAGACTATCCACAGTCTTGTAACTCATGATTCGTGGTAATCTTAACTGTGACCCCTTCAGTGCCTGCATGAGGTACTGTGCCTGATTGCAGTGACATTCTGAGTGCGTCATGAATTTGAAAGCCCCATTTAAGTCGTCGGCACATCAGATACAAAACCCTTCGGCCAGTGGGACCCGTGTGTTCTTAGGGAAGGTGACTATTAGTTACCAGTTTTTCGAAAAATTTACTCGGATTATTTTATTGTGGTTTGTGTTGAGCTTTTCCGCCATATTGTTTTTATTACGTAGTGAGAAAATGTGAGACAAGTTCGAGCGGCGTTTTCTATGGTGCGAAATGGTCACAAAATGAACTGCTTAGATGTGCACAAATCGGATCTACTCCTCCCCTAACCCAACATTAATCGTAACTTTTCAACTTATAATAACTTGTTGGGTTGGGGAAGGGGTAGTTGCACAGTTGCCCAGATACTTACATTGATCCCATAAATCACACTATCTTATCCCACCGGGGAATTGTGCATGGTATTTTCTTATCTAGGGGAGACTGGTGGCTTAAACGAGGGGTGGCTTATTAGAAACAGAGGGTTATTTGAAGGGGGCTGGCTTAATAGAGGATTAACGGTAATAGAGTTCACCATGTTTGTACAAGTGAAGAACAACGTTGTTTAACTAACGATAGATTGGTTTCTTAATATAATTAATTCAATGTTGCTACATAAGCATTGCACTAGCCTGGTCATTGAACCACAATTCCGAAATTAGGCTACCGACATGTGTAATTAATATCGTTATTTCTTATTTCATTTTCTAGAATCCATGCTCGTCTTTCCCGTGCCAAAATAATGGAACATGTCAACCCAAATACTCTCTTGACTCCTATGTTTGCCAGTGTTTAATTAGATTTAGCGGTATATTTTGTGGTAAGTGTTATAAAAGCATTGCAGCTGCCATCTTGTTTATACGTACTGATTGCATGTAGCGGCAGTAAGACAGAATTGGTTTCTTTGAACAAGGGGTGAATTGAGTTCTTTTAATTTAAGGCTGTTAAAGGACTCTCGCTTTTTTCAGCAAGTTCATGTTTGTAACCCACCCATAGAAATAGGAAATGTCTTATATTGTACTTCATTAATATTGCGCTCACTTGAACTGTACAGTGTAGATAATTCTAGTTAGTCTTAAGTTAGTAATGAAGTAGGTTTAAAATGCAGGTCCTAACGCAACTGGATTAAAAAATTATTTTTCCAGCTGCGCCACAAATGGTCAAATCCGGCAAAATCAAAATCAGATCAAAATCCGTCAAACTGCCAAAAGATCAGACCAAGATTCCAAAAAATCAGATCAAAATCAGAGAAAATTGGATCTAACAAAATCACGCAGAATCATATAGAGCTAAATCAAAATCAAAATAGACCAAAATCCCAATCAAAATCCATCAGCTCTGTCTCTGAGGACCATCTACCCAAATTTGGGAGTGTCTTATGGTCGTGGGTCGTGGGTCGTGGGTACAAAGTCGTGGGTCGTGGGTCGTGGGTCGTGGGTCGTGGGTCGTGGGTACCAAGTCGTGGGTCGTGGGTCGTAGGTACCTAGTCGTGAGTACCAAGTCGTGGGTTATTAATAATTAATAATGATTATTAACGTTATTGATAAGTTATTGATACTATTTCGTTTGCTCGTTTTGGAAGGTATCTGCATTAGCTCCGTTCGATTTCAAAACAAATTCTTCTACTTGTACAACAACAAATAAAACACGTTTTTTAAGTGTCAATTCCCAGGAAACCTAGCTTATTTAAACTAGATTCTTCATGCAATAGACCAAACTCTTTGATTTTTATACCCTATCCCAGACTATTTAAACTGCTTCAAAACCATACCCTTCACAGCGGCACATACCCATATTGCTTAAATATGGAGTACCTCTCCCGGGTCGAAAGCTAAAGATGAGAGAGTTCCCTGTTTCAAATTTTCAGAGAAAAGAAATCGGGGCCTTTTTTCTCCTTCAGCTCTCCTCTCTCACGTAGAATTTTCATAGTTAATAGTTAATTCTTGAAACTGAAGACGGTAATTGTCGCCTTATAAATAGTTCTCGAGCCCCCTGTGCCGGGAATAACTAAACTTAAACATAATGATAAATAATCATGAAACCAATCTTAAAACGTAGTAAAAAAAAGATAGCTGTTATTACGTTTAGTTTTTCCAGTTTTCAACCGCGTGTCGTAAAACCCAACTGTGAACTCACGAGAACAAAATGCGGGATGAAATTGTGCTTCTATGGCAACGCAACGGGTAGGGTGACCCTCCCATAACACTGGGGCATCCTATGACACATATGTCTGTCTTTATCTGTCGTCCGGTATCTACCGTTCGCCATTTTCTGTCCAGTATCTACTGTTCGCGATAATCAACGGATAAAGAAACGCGCTGGTCACCAACCAACCGTTACTGAACAGAGAACGCCATCCGAACCTATACCTCCATACGTACGTTTGCCCGCGCCAGCTAGACCGAAACCGCAATTTGGAACTTTTGTGATAGGTTTATATGATTGCCTCCTCTTGACAAAGGGTGGCCACTTCTTAAAGGTTTGAAACTTCAGCTCTTCTCGCATGAGCTCTTAAATGGCTCAGCAGGCCGGATTTAGAAAGAAAAAGACGCGAGCAAATGTCACACTTTAGGCCTTCCAGAATATCGGCTGGTACAGCACTATAGTCCTGCTTCCTGAGTGCCCTTTTCAACGCTGCATGTTCAACTCTCTTTTGTTCGAACAGATGACAGCCGGTGTTTATGGCTTGCCTCCAGGAAAGGCGGTTGGCTGCCAAGTTCTCCCAGGAGCTTACATCAATCTCGATGGCTTTGAGATTGGACTTAACGACGTCCTTGAAACGTTTCCTTGGTTTGTGCTGCGGCCTTTTACCAACCAGAAGCTCTCCGTAGAACAGTTGTTTGGGGATTCGAGCATCATCCATTCTCACCACGTGTCCAGTCCATCGCAACTGGTTAAGAATGATCCTCTTTTCGATGCTAAACGTGCCAGCTCTTTCCAGCACAGCAGTATCCGGCGTAAACGAGGACCAGTGAATCTTCATGATACCCCGAAGACAATTCTGGTGGAATCTCTCCAAGCGTTTGATGTGACGCCTGTAGGTTGTCCACGTTTCAGAGCCATACAGCAGACACGATAAAACACATGCATTGTAGAAACCAAGTTTAGTGTTGACAGTAATACTGTGATCTGACCATACTCGTTTCTCCAGTTTGCCATACGCAGCACTTGCTTTAGCTATTCTGTTGTTAATCTCCGCATCAAGAGAGCCATCTCTGCTAAGTTTACTCCCCAGATATACAAAGTTGTCCACTACTCCCAGCTGTATTCCATCACACAAGATGACAGGTTCTACATACGCTTCTCCAGGACAAGGTGTATACATAACTTTGGTCTTCTTTATACTTATGGTGAGGCCAAAGGCGGTACAGGCCTTAGAGAAGACATCCATTATGAATTGCATATCCTCCCTCGTGTGCGCAACCAAAACCGCATCATCTGCATACAAGAACTCACGGAGAAGGGTTTGAAAGGTTTTCGACTTACAGTTCAGACGGCGAAGGTTAAAAACCTTGCCGGAGGTCCTGAAGCGGATGAATGCCCCAACCTCGCACTCATGAAATGCAAATTCAAACATTACAGCAAAATAGATCGAGAACAGGGTTGGTGCCAAGATATCGCCTTGTTTCACACCATTTTCAACAGGAATCGAAGCTGACAGTTTCCCATTGACACAGACCCTGGCACACATGTTGCGGTGTAACTGTTTGATGATGTCGACAAACTCCGGAGGGCAACCGAGTTTCAGTAAAACAGTCCAAAGGGCACTGCGGTTGATAGAATCGAAAGCTTTGGTGAGATCTACGAATACTTGGAACAAAGGTTGGTGATAGGTTTACTGCAGTATCAACATCCCTCTGTGAATGTTTGCTACGGTTGTGGCGGAGATTTAAAACCTAGTGGGCGAATACCTGATAGACCAAATAACTTTATTATCTTTAGTGGAGATAAACGGTCCTATTATGATACACAGACAAAAAAGTCAAGCAAAGTGAATTGGTGTCTAATGTTTATTTTCACTTGAATCCCAATTGTGTTACCGTACGGCATCAGTTTTTCATTGCTGGACTCATTAAGGTTCCAGATGATGTAATCTCATACCTGCATCAGGAACACAAAGACATCCTTAAAAAGAAATCACGGGCTTGAATGTTCCTTGAATAAGACTGTTCTTTGTAATACTAAGTAACTCGCAATTGTCTTGCTTTTTACTCACAATTGAAAATGAAAATTGAAAACCGCTATTGAGTTGAATTCAATTGAAAACCGCTATTGCTGAATAAACGTTAGGTTCGGCTTTGTTGTTCGTCGTTTGTCTTCGCCACGCAAATCCCTTCCACGACCCACGACCCACGACCCACGACTTTGTACCCACGACCCACGACCATAAGACACTCCCCCCAAATTTTCCTACTAATTTTAGTTGATGATATAGCGAAGGCCTATAAACATTCCACCAACAATGTCTTCTTAACCATTCAATAATCCACCCAACGTGATATTGGTACAACCGTAACGCTTCACCATAAGCCATTAAAAAATCGACTAGTCTATCAATTTCAGACGACAACTGCAGTAAACGAAGATTTAGACCCAAATAGATACACACGCGTTCCATACGCTTTAAAAGCGGAATCCACTCTCCTTGGAATTACATTAAACCCATCCACTGCCAACCCGGGTGCAACGCTGGAAGTGCATATTCCACAACTCCACGGGTAATAATACCCCACAGTGTATTTCTGATATTTAACTTAACCGTAACGGGTCAGGCAAATAGTAAACACCGTAGTTAATAGTGTTGGTAGAAAGCTCGTTAATCGGCTCAGTGGTAAGTTTTGGTGGTGAGCTACTCCAGGATATTAAAGATACGACTTATTTATGACGTATAACTAGTCATACCTACCGGTACAGTGCCAACGAGCAAATGGAAACTTGCGCAATTTGAACATTACCCATATTTATTTTCATATTAACGTACCTTTAAATTTAGGAAGGGTGTTGTTCCTTACCATTTTTGTATGGTATTTAATGTTAACTCGTTATAAATTGTATTACAGTATAAGTAATGACCATTAAATACTGTAGATTTTTGTAGAACTTTTATTGAACAGTGAAAGTTTCATTTTATTCATATTATTACAGCTAACCAAGAAAATGAATTCCCTCTTAGAATGTCCTCACAGTTGTAGTCAACCTTCAAGAATATAATGGTAGAGTTATTTGAAGCACATGCGTTTTTGTTAAATGTTGCAAAACCTGTCATATGAGAAATACTTCTTACTTGTGCAAGGTTCACAAGATAGTATTGTTTCCCATGGGTAAACTAACAGATCTCCCAGCCAATAATTGAAAAATCTCAGGAAAATAGGCTGTTCAAGTTCAAAATATAGGAATTTTGTGGCAATAAAATAGGCTTTTTACAGGAGCTAAAATAGGTTTCATACAGTTAACCAATATAAAGTAGGAAACACAGTTTCTGTGCTTTTAATTTATGTAGTCAAATGTGTTTAACAGTAACATTTGTTAAAGGGCTACTAGAAAATGTTTTGATTTCCAAAACTTATCAGTTAAAACAAAAACGTTATAATATTTAAACAATTTAAACAAAACAATTTTAAACAAACTGTAACATTGAACTTTGTTTCTATGATTGATACTAAAATAGCACACAACTTAATTGATGTCAGTGGATCAGTTTTTAAAGATATTACTTTTAACAGCCTTTATGCCGCTAAAGAGTTGTTTGTGCAATTTCATCACCAATACAAGCAGATGTGACCTCAGTAATCACATCCCTGTTAGCATTATAAGTAAACTTTATATCTTTAAGATCCATCAGAAACTCTTCAATAGTATCTGAGTCACTTGAAAGAGTAACTTGTGAAGACACTGACAACAGGCAGTTTATGGTGTCAGTGAATGCTGTCTGCCAAACTTTTTTCTCTTCAATTTCTACTTTTACTCGAACTGAGGCATCTCGGTTGCATTCAACTTAACGCTGTCTTACACCACAACTGCATGGTAACAAAATGTTGCAAAACTGAAACATCACCAGAATGCTTTTGGCATAAATCACAAAAAATTGGTCTGCTGTTAGGTAGAGAAGCTTCTGAAACAGTTTTCAAAATCAGTGGGCAAAATACCTTGGCAAGTAATATACAATACAATTGAACTGGGTAAATCAAACGAGTTGATTAAGTAAGTTATACCACCGTAAGGTAAAAGGGAGGTGCTATATGTGGTGGTGGTGTAACTTACTTAATCAACTCGTTTGATTTACCCAGTTTCTTGTGTTTCAATTTCCCACCGACGCTGCACCAGTTTCTTTAGAAACTATCCCCACAATACAATACAATTGTACTTGTAGTTTTCACTATTTGATTGTTACATAGGGTGCAACAAGTTTGATTACATTGTTGAACAAGAAATAGTGATTTCAGGTCATCATTTAAATCTCCAACTGTCTGCACTGTAAAAATATCACTAAAAACAGCATCAGCTGTCATTGCCAAAAAATGATTCACAACGATCTCTTACGAGTGACCATACAGGCTCTCGCACAACCTCAACAGCACCAAGATTTTGCCTTCGGATGCATGACTCATATACAACACGAAAAAACTCATTGCATGTAATGTTTTCAAGATGATTTCTCAAACTGAACTAAAAAACATACTTCGAGAAAGCAATCAACTGCACAAGAGAATTTCCCAGCCAATTTCCCTACACTGGTTTTAAAAACAATAATTACGGAAATGATCTCTCACATTTGACCCCTCGTGTGCACAAATCAGTACTATCAGTGCTATCACGTATCGCGTGCTCTTTGTCGTCCAAGACTTTAACAGTTTCTCTATTTGTGTTTCCATTCACTATGTGTGCTTCCTTGTTCGAAATGAGAAAAGGATTGAAACTACTATTAGAAGGATAAGCAATGCTCCTTGACAAATATCTCCTTTTGAATTTGAAAACGACGACCCTGACATTTTGACACATACTCCCAAAATTAGACAAATCATTGTTGGTAGTGTGATTGTGAAAATATAACAACATAAACAATACATAAATCATTTTATCTGAGCTCTTGTAAGTTTTACATGTTCTGCGTGTACTTTGCACTTTAGTTTGTACCATAATGTGGTTCGAAAAACACGTGAGAAGCGCGACAACGGAGGAATGTACTCTCAAGTTCTAAGATTTTGACTTGGTATACAATTTTCTTTTAATGCTTGACGCTGGCCGTTTGAGTTTGTTTTTGACTGAATTTAGTGTTTTATCGTCTTTGACTTTATCAGTTGGTTTAATTGCTCTATTGCTCGCTGGCGTTTTCAACTGGTTAACGATTTGACTGTTTTGGCACGCCGGCCAGATCGAATTGACAACTCTTGTGGCTCGCTGGCCGATGGTTGGGCTTCTCGATCAATTTCCCACAATGGTACTTAACTAAAGTACACCCACTTATCGTGGTTTTCAGAACAAATAAGACTTCAAAAGCACGCTAAAAAAAGATTTCTTACCTCTATAAACTCTTTCTTCTCACTAACGAGATGCGGCTCGACGAGATGCGAATGCAGTTGAGCAATTGACCCAGATAACCATGCAATATGATTGGTCCATTCCAAGTTAACGCACTACAATTGGTCCATTGGAGGACAATAGGTCTCTTTGGCATTACGTCATAAAATCTTACATTTCTTACATCTCTCCGGATCACTCGAGATTTTTTCCGCCTGCCTCAACCTCGCGCGGCTCTATAATGCTGCCGCCTCGCCAGCCTCGCGTTCTTCGCTCGGCTGGCTCGTTGGCAATGATCTTTTCTTAACCGCTGAACAACGTCACGATCGATTACGACAGGACATATCCAACGAAAATATCCGACGGCTCCGAACTAACGCTGGTGACCAGGATAAATCCAAACCGCGAGATATGCTGCTTTCAGCTATTCATAATATAAAGTACTGCATTCCACTGGATCATCCAGTTCTTGATGAAGGTGGAGTATATTTTTTCCAAAGGCTCTTTCACACGCGCTGTCATTTGAGATTACATTGGCGCCATTGAATGATATTGTTTCCTATTAATATTGAATTACAATACAGATGCATTGCTAGAGATTATCTGGCTATACAAGCAAGAACGTCATATGGGGTGGGTGAAGGAATTTTCTATAAAAATATTCACCTCGCTGAAACATTCACCATTGACCGAAATAAAGACGGTATCATTTTTAAGCACATTAATATTCAAAGACGTTCAGCAACGGGAATATTATGTCTGTTTGTTGATGATAATTATAACGGTATGAGAAACTCCGAAAAGTTTTTGAATCCTAATATTTCATCAGTCATTATCGACATAGATGGAATCCCAAATCGATGATATTCTAAGGGAATGATCCAGACCAATTTTTGGAACTGTATTAAACAACGGTGGGATGTTGGTAAAATGGAGGAGTCAGACTTTTATGACGATAAATTTGCCTTATGGATTGATCTGAGAAGTCACTAAGATAATAAATCCATGGATCTGGGTGGGCCTTAAATGATACGTGCAATGGAGGTCTGGTTCAAAATATTCATAGAGATACTACGTACTGGTTCAGGCAAAATGACTTGCTATATGTTTCTTGTGGCGGATGCAATGATACAAATTCGGGTGAAACATCACAGTCGATCAAATATTGACTATTTGGTGGTAATCTGCTAGGAGATTTACTAGCGTTTTTGCTAGATTTCTTCTAGTAATTTCAGTGTTAAACATTTACTAGTTTTTTGCTTGGAGTCTCTTGTTTTCTAGAAGTCGACTAGAAATGTTGGTAGTCCCTTGGTCCGAGGCAAAATTAGGGTTAGATCTGATGGATTCGGATTTTGTCAGATTTGGACGGATTTTGATTTGATTTTTAGTCTGATTTGGTTGATTTTGATCTTGGTCGGTCTTACTTTGACGGATTTTGATCTGATTTTGATTTTGTCGGATTTGACCATTTGCGGATGAGAGTGGATTGGGTTTTGGCGCATCTGGTTAAATAATTTTTTAATCCAGTTGCGCTAGGACCCACATTTTGCACCCGTCCAACTAATGACGCCGTACGTCACTTTTGTTTGTTGTTTCAGTTGACTCTGTGGTCACACCAACGCGGTCAACGCCGTATTGTTAACAACCTAATGGCAATACTACCATTTGCGTTCAACCCTGAAGCGTGACGGTTTTTTCGCGCAAGTTTACTTTTCAAACGTAACGGTTTCCTAGACAACTGTCTCGCATAGTCCAATGAAAGTGTCTCGTTTGGAGCGAGAAACTGCTCACCTTCCAATGTAAATACTTGCATGTTTTGCTCTCGCAATGTGCGTGTTTTGAAAATATATTAGAGGGTTTGCGGGTTTCACCGGGAAGTTGAGAAGTCAAAAGCGCGATGTCTTTTGTGCAGATAAGAGTAGTTTATGATTATTATGCTTCCAAAAGGACAACACCATTCTTCATCACAGAAGACGAAATTCTGGAATGCGACTTTGATTCCTTCAAAGCGCGAATTTTATTAAAGAGAGGTTCCTTACCTAGCCAAGTCAACTGGAATACGACCTCGATTTGTTCAAAGGAAAACCGGTTATTTGCAGCGATGGAGGCAAGAAAAGTTAATAAGTTTGGGAGAACTTATCGTCCAGGGATTCTCCTAGATGAGAACTTGAAAGGGATGATTGTAGATAGGATTTTGGGTGAAGGAGGTGACCGTACTGCAGGTTATATTCCACGTTCATTCAAATATTTTTCTGACGAATTACATGTTCATGTCAACACGATTAATGCGATATGGCGAAGATACTGCGACGACTACTCGCTAACTCCACGACCCAGAGGAGGCGCAAAATGGAGTAAACTTACAGAAGACGACCTCGAACTGATCGAAGTGTTAAAGATCGAGAAGCCCTCACTTTCTCTCACAGAAATAATAAGTTGTGTGGAAGAAATGGGTGGGGAAAATGTGTCCCTTTCTGCTGTTTCGAGAGCGCTTGTAACGTGAGAATCTGCTTTCCAAGCATCTCTTTCATTTGCAAATTAAAATATACAGGACTTAGCTCAATCTCCAAGTCTTGTCATTCATGGTTAATCGAAGGCTCGCTGCGGAAGTTGACTTGGCTAGGTAAGGAACCTCTCTTTAATAAAATTCGCGCTTTGAAGGAATCAAAGTCGCATTCCAGAATTTCGTCTTCTGTGATGAAGAATGGTGTTGTCCTTTTGGAAGCATAATAATCATAAACTACTCTTATCTGCACAAAAGACATCGCACTTTTGACTTCTGAACTTCTCGGTGAAACCAGCAAACCCTCTAATATATTTTCAAAACCTGCACATAGCGAGAGCAAAACATGCAAGTATTTACATTGGAACGTGAGCACTTTCGCGCTCCAAACGAGACACTTTGATTGGACTATGCAAGACAGTTGTCTAGGAAACCGTTACGTTTGAAAAGTAAACTTGCGCGAAAAAACCGTCACGCTTCAGGGTTGAACGCAAATGGTAGTAAGTAAAAATCTACTTTTATACTAATTCAATTGCCATAATCTGATTGGCTGAGCTACTGCAGACTATTAAGCAATTAAATTATGAGCTCGAGATTTTTATCTCGTGATAGCTGACGAGGGCGCAGCCCGAGTCAACTATTACGAGAGCGAATAATCTTAGTGTATTAGTATAAATCTACTAGTCATTCAATACTTAGTCTTTTCTGGAACAGCATCGACAAGTAAACTGTCTAAATCTTCTTCACGGACACTTCGAAAACGTGAAGAAGCGGACGCCATTTTGTCAGCAAAGGCACACTGCTACGCTACTCACTATCTATCACAGAATAGATAGTGGGTAGCGTAGCCAATCAGAGCTCGGCATTTGTGATAGAACGCTAGTAGATTTATACTAAAGGCCGTTAGACTGCACCACTTGGTATAGGATCGTTTTCAAAATGGTGACATCTTTAGTCACCCTTTAGCGAACTTCCTTTAAGGATTTAGCATTTTGGTATTTCTTTTACCTATACATAATTCGTTTATTATGATTATCACTAAAATAATTAGATCATTCGCTCTCAATTTCTATGAGGTGATAGTTGATTCGGCCTCATCAACTATATAACACCCCATAGAAATGTATAATTAAAGACAATAATCTAATAGTTAATTAGATGGATACCTTCAAAAGCTCATGACTCCCTTAAATTGGTGATCCTTGGGACGTAAAGATTGGAGAAAACTCTATCTAGTTTCTGGTTATGCGGTCAGACTGTTCGACTGATGCTAGAGTAGTGACTTCGCAGAATGCTTCCTCTGTTGATACCTCAATCAATTGTATCAGCAGTATCGTTTGTTGCTTGTTATTGGTTTTGCATATTTATTTTTATCTTGCACGCGCACGCGCCAAACGAAAAGTCAAACGCCGCATTCTGATTGGGTATTTGTTGGTAGACTAAGGTTTGAACCATGCATTCTGCTTGGGTATAATTTTAGTTAGTTTGTTTTGGACCATCGGTATCGAAACGTGAATTTTTTTAACTATAGTTGGAGTGATTTAAGAAGACATATAACCGATCTCCTTCCCAGAACTCACGTCCCATTGATCAGCAATCGAGATGGTTGTTTCTGACCACTGCTCAAGGAGATACGGGTTGTGGAAAAGAGATTGGGATATTACTGGAGCAGCTAAGTGGCTAACTATACATATCTTTGTTAAAACTGTAGATAAAAGCCAGAGCGTGTACACAAACACTGTCTTTTAAATTCTTGATATTGTTTTTAGCATGGGTACAGGTGAACCATATTCAGTTTGACTCTTTTCAACATACTTTGAGCTTTTTCTTGTTGTATCTTAAATTACTCTTAGAAATTGGACCTCTGGGAATGGAAGATGGACGCATATCTGACGAGCAGATTTCCGTGTCATCATACTATGTTTTTCGCGGAACAAAGTATGATGGAAGTCGAGCCCGTCTGAATCTCCTAGAATGGCCACAGGGATGGCATGCTAAGAATGCAAATCCGTGGATTAAAGTGGATCTCCTGGTGGTTAGAAAAGTTTGCGTGGTAGCAACTCAAGGCTGGGGAGGACCAAGTGTTGGTGGTGGTTATGTGATAAATTACCAACTGACCTCTTTCTTTAATAATGTTGAGTGGGTGACATACGAAGAAGATGGAGTAGAGAAGGCAAGACACAAATTTAGTCACACATGTATGCGTATTTATACTTAATCTCCCTGTATTCTTTAATTTTGCGTTTGGACTGCCTCTGTAACTACAAAAATGTATAGAATGACTTTTGCAAATTTTCTCATTTGTGATGCGGAATCGTACATTTATACTTGGCGTGAAAGTTCTGTTCTGCAAATTTACTCGACATTTTCAACACATTTGATCTCCTCCACCTTTCTGTCTGTTTAATTAGGTCTTCGATGGAAATTACGACCCGGTCACCGCTGTTAAGAATGTGTTGAAAAATCCTCCACAAGCGAGATTTGTCAAGATTCTCCCAACGGCCTGGCGAAAGAGCTGTCGAATGAGAATGGAGTTGTATGGGTGGTGGGTGCGCGAAGACTGGTGTGTCCAGCAAAGGGGCAAGGTTGTGCTGGGAAGAAGGAGGGAATACGTGCGATCGATCTCTTTATCAATGGACGAACCCTAGCCAGTTGACTTTTAAACTACTTCAGCGATAACCCATATTACTCAAACAAAATCGAAAGCGACAAAGTTTTCTGCTAAAAATAAGTAAAAAAACGCCAACATAGCACTTAATTTTATAATTCATAAAACGAGCTAGCTAGTATTTAGTACCATGCACTAGTGGAACGACTGTGGAAGAATTTGGGATGTGTTTATTTGCCTTCCTCCTGAAGGCAGGAAGAAGAGAGACCATGAGAACAATGCTGTGTTTTTGTGTTTAGTGGCTTTTTGCCAGTAATCCACTTTGTGATCGTTTGGGTAAGTAAATAAGTAAGCAAGACCGTCTCTCCGAAGCACGAAGAAAGACCAACGGCGAACTCTAGTAGTTCACAAATATTCTTGAGATTATAAGGCAATCTAGGGAGATTTTTTAGGCTAATGTCGATTGCGACTGAATCGTGTTTGTTTCAACATTCTTAGAGGGAGGTACTTTTGCGTACAAATAGAGCCTTTTTTTCCACAAGTGTATATCGCGCGTAGGAAAAAGTTTTTGTTTTGTAATCTGGCCATTTTTAGCTTCAAGGGTGATTTTGAACGGACTTTCTTCTACATTTAGCAGAACCTGAGATATTGATGTTTGATTTTTTGTCCGACAAATTTGCATGATCTGATTGCATGATTTGATGATAACAAGAGTCACGTAATCAAGTCTATTGAAAGCTTTCCCGAATGGTGATGGTGGTGGTTTATCGGTTGTTTCTATGATGACCGCGCGGTCCACTTTCAGTCACAGCAGATGCTCTCAACGCCGCTTGTTGGACATAAGTACGGAAAGTGTCCGTTGTACCCTTCTACTGCAACTTGAGGGGGTTTAATGAAATGTCGTTTTCATTCGTTGATTTAACAACGAAATTAATGAGCACACCTCAGGTCGTGTCGTTCTTGCAAAAAAAAAAAAAAAACCGTTATGACCCAAAAATAGATTTCAACAGGGGTCCATCTCTAGTAATGGACGCCTGATTTCAAATTAATTCAGCAGAAGATTGCTGCGTATGCAGGATTCGCTCTCTTAAGTCATATTCTCCTGGTATGAAAAGGCCAAGAACAACAACAACAAATAGCCAGGAACTAATGAACAAGATTTATTTATTTTCACATTGTAGACATCGATGGAGCTGACTTTGCAGCTCATGTGTCAGCGGAGTATGCAGTTCAATAACTTTGGCTTGATGCATTTTGGTGAAGGGAAAAAATTAATAAAGAACACAACAACAAAACAAATTAGCGATAAAAGGCTTCCCCTCCGAAAAGCGCAGGATTGGAGACCTGAAGAATAAAGGGAAATGAAGGAATCAGTTGAATTCGGATGCAAAATCAAGAAAGCATACAAAGGTGTTTATATCAGTTACAGGGGGAGGGTAGGGAGGGTGGATGGCAAAGTTGGTCCTTTGGTGTCGGAGGTGAGAAAATAAAATTGTTTCATTGCACATGCTCGGTATCAGCTATCTTGCATGCTGCTTGAACATGAATAGTGTTGAAGAGAAGAAGTACTTTAGGATGGCAATAAAAAGAAGACACTAAGACCTTACAACATTTGTAAATCAACTTAACTCAGTAGACGTAACACTTACCGAGGTAAAGTAAACAGCCGGATGGACTCTAAGTAACATTTTGTCACCATCACTAAGATCACCTATGTCACAAAAACAGATAGAGGAAAGAGAGATCTTAATGATTGAGATGGGGCAGTGACAATGCAGATTCACTTGTTCAATAAATGATTATCTTTCAACGGCAGTGCACATGATTATATAAATTTTTTTATTCATTCATTTCTTCATCTTAAGCTTCCTCTGGTGCATGCGCAGTACGAACTCACAATTGACCAGCTCTCAGTTAGCTTGATAGCTCAGTTGGTTAGAGCGTTGCACCGGTATCGCAAGATCATAGGTTCAAATCTTGTTCAAGCCTGACTATTTCAGTTCGTATATTGGCAACTAACTATGTTAGCATAACTGGTAAGATCTTTCATTTATTAAATATCTTTCTACCGCAGTGTACATATTCAAATTAGATCGGAATAAGGGAAACTAAGTGATAGGGGAAAAATAAAGTTAAAAAAAAAAACTAAAACTGAAACAATTGTCTGAATAAGCATCAACTACATAAAAACGAAACTCCCAAATATCCTTAAATTGAAAAATCCAGGCAGCTTTGTCTGAAGGTAACAAAGACATATAAGGAAAGTAGGAGCACTGGAATTTGCAAAACTATAAAATAAAAACACGAAAAAAGCCTTTAGATCTGTATGGCTGGTTTTCTTTACAGTGTTTACTTATTTGCAAAATGAGGGGAGGCCACGAAAAAAGCTTCAAAAAAGTTCTTAAGAGGTTTTTCAACAGGAAATAGATAAAATAAATATGATTTCGATCATTACAAATAATCCTAAATCGACCACACCTTTCCAGGAAGACGACTAACCACATAAACAGCCGCTCCATACCATGCATTCTCAAGTCATAATCGACACAAAGAAAAAGTATTTTGACCATACAATGCGTCACAAAATACATTTAACACATATATTACTCACCGAAAGACTTTTTATTTTTCACAAGCTCTTCATAAAGCCTTCAAAACAAAATCATGATGATGATTAACGGGTATACATTATTGTAGTGTTTAGTGGATAAACACAACTCGAAATAAAATGTTTTACTGTAAGGTTTCATTTTTCATATAAACTAGAAATACGACTCCCGCAGAAACCTCGCGAAGCTACAACCTCGGACAAAACCTGTTGAGACACATGACAAAAATACCTATCTTTTGCACTCACCATGACAAAAATGCTTACCGTAGCTCGTATTAAGACCATTTCCCCCCTCCCCTATTGCAATGTTGTTTGCAGTAACACAAGAAATGCACACATGAGCTGTTAAGCCAAAACAACATTGTACCGGGGGTGGGGAGGGGGACGAATTTGTTCCTTTTGGACACGATGGTTTCATGGCTCGAAATTTAAAATTGTATTGAAATGTCTCAACAGTTTTGTCCGGGGTTGTAGTTTTTGAAGAAGTCACAATGCTTTTGTATTTTATTTTTTATTTGATATTTTTCATATCAGGGTAATCCCCATTATTTCATTTGTTACGCTGTGTTTGGTACACAATTAGTGACACCTGGTGCAAATTACATGATCAGTATACGGCTCAACACAGTGCTTAAAAATTGACCTTCATTTAGCTCTTTCACTGCCACTGAGAGTGCACCAGAGGGAATAGAAGTAAAATTATTGATTATCTTGACAGGGAATACAGGGTCGATGAAGTATCACAATAATATTCACTTAACATAAATTGAAAATGATTGTAAATCTCTTGCAGGTGAAATCTTAAAGAGTTGATATGAATGCTTGTGTTTACCACGGTGCAAAAACCTGTGTTTTTTTCTTTAGTTTTATTTCCTTAGTCTCTACTGCTTTGTCTTCTTTGTTGTACATCACTTTTAAAAAAATATGTTCATACACTGAGGATGAGTTGAATGCTCCAATTATTTTTTGTTTATGTTTTTTGGTTATAATTGCATGAGATTCATTGTAAGAAGAATCTTCTGATTAGATATTTTATTGTCTACTGCAGTCATTATTTCATTCCCGGGTAACCACAATTGAGAGCATTATGAATATTGCATGTTTTAATTTGTGTACTCTTTTCAGTTGCAATGGTACCCCCAGTGATAGATAGAAAAATTCCTCTTCCTTCAAAAGAGATGCCATATCAACAGAAGTGTGAGATAGAATGTCATTACATAAAAAAAATTGGGGGTAAAACAATTGGATTCTACAAAAGCTTTAAATAAAGGTTTGGTAATAGTGAGTGCCGACTGTATAGTACCGGTATGTGGTTGTGCTATTTTTAGGTCATATCATAAAAACAATACATGTAAGAAAAAGTTATTAAAATCTTAATATGTTCAAAAAGATTGCTGCACCACCTGCTCCTGTGAAAAAATAATGTGAAATCAACATCATTTAATCAGTGATAAGTATATACCACATGAAAGTTTAATTGTGCTGTTACAGAAACAGGCAAAATATCCATACCCAACCACAGAAGATTACATTACTTTGAATATATGGAAATTTCTATTATAAAAACTGCAGAAGAAAGATTTAATATAAGGATGGTATTTCATCGAAAAAGTCATGGCAGCCAGAGGTATTGAACTGTAACCAATGACATATAGTAACGAGAAGAACTATCATTATATTATTATCATTATTATTATCATTACTATTATTATTACTGGTATTGATATGATTATTACTGTTATATTTTTTATGTTAAACATAACATATTTTTATGGGGTGGGATGCATGTCCTAATCTTGGTAAAGGTATTGTTACTCTACTACTACAAGCAATGCAAAAATCTTTTTAATAGGTTTTCCATCAGAGGTGGTAGTAATCAAAACAGCTCCAAACAATAACATTTCTTCTTAAAGGCTTAGAATCTAGTGCAGTCATTTGTCTATAAAGTTTGTGTGGAGAATCATTATTAAAAGCATAGGGCATTTAGGAAACTTGAAACACTTGTTACAACATACAGCACACTTGCAATGAATATATGAGAAAGATCATAAACATTTTGGCATTACAAAATTTATTTTCTTCTTTATAAAGTTTTTCCAGTGTAAAAGGTTAATTGCATGCTGTGGCTGTTATGAAATATTGATATTTGACATCATAAAAATAAAGTAAACAGCAGAAAGTAACAAAGTTAATATGTTATGTCTAACTTTGCAAATTAAGGCTTGAATTAACATTTCATTTGTGGAAAAAGGGCAGGGGTTCTAGATAGCAATATTATCACGGGGGGGGGGGGGGGGTCATTGAACTCTAAGATAAAACTGACCCATTGTGAAAAGGCTATGAAACTTGTTGTCTCTATGCAATATTATTGAAAACTTTCAATCAGAAAATACCTACCTACCTACTTACCTACCTACCTACCTACCTAGCAAAGAGAAATACTACTCAGAATTCAGTAATCACATTTGCTTTATTTTGAAATGATCGCATTGATCACTGATAATATTGCAGAACCAGTACTTTATAGTGACACAGGGTATATATAATGTTGAAAGTGTTTTCAAAACATAACTGCTAGATCAAGATAATTTACAATATTTTCACTGTTGCAATCATATCAGATCACATCGTTATAAACGATTGCTATAACAACTGCAACTCTCTGTGTTGGGAATTACTTCAAAATGGAAACGCTATCGTTTTATTATGAAAAATACCTATTTACATTCTCTTGTAATCTGTTGGTCGTCTTCCGATTCCGTTTTTAGACTAATAGAATTACTTTCCAAAGACATCTCCAATCGTTGAAGTCGTTCTTGTGTCGTTGTCTGTGCCGTGCAAGTGACAAAGGACACCGAAGATCTGCTTAACACAACGTTTAATAGTTCCTGTATCTCAGAGCAGACGACAAGTGAAAACACTGGCATACGGGACCTTAGGGCGGCTGGTGCCCAGGACATAGCGGCTATTCTATATTTATATGTATATATAGATATATGTTGTAAAGCAACATTGTCACATCTCCCTTCGTTAATGATAACAATAACACTAATGGAACAAAATAAAGAAACAATGCCAACCGAAATGGCATAACATGAAATAACATTGTACGCATTAAGATAAAGGGTCTTGCATTGTTTATAAACAAGTGTCAAGATGTATAGTCATTCAGGTAAGCAGGTCTGCGAAGAACTCTTCCACTGGAACTGCATTTCACTGGAGTAACAGGTGGTACTTCATGTGCATCATTCCAAGTACCGTGTCCTGGGTGGGTGTTATCCACTGCTGATGTTGGTAAATCATGATCGGGTAGTGGCTGTTCAATTTGACGTGGTGGTGATGAGTAGCATTCAGGGGTGTGCAGCTCTGCCTCAGGAGTCTGCGGGGCTGGGCTCTCAGCTGTCAGACGCAGATGTCGACGATTCCTCCGATATACCCTTCCGTCCTCTGTAGTTACCTGGTATGAGCGGATACCAGCTGATCCATTTACTGTTGCATGGGCCCACCGTTGGCCTGGGTTGACAGGTTTAATGCGCACCGTGTCTCCTTTAAGCAGTGGTTGAAGTGGTTTAGAGCCATTGTTGTAGTAGGAAGACTGTTTGTCTTTCCTTGCTTGTAGGAGCTGTGTAGTGATCTCAGTGTCAGCTTGGTTTAAAAGTCTGCCAGCTGTTGGAAGGAGGGTCTTTGTTCGTCGACCAAATAGTCTCTGTGCTGGGGAGGTGCCTACTCCCTCGGTGGGAGTGTTGCGGAAGTCTAGAAATCCTAAGTGGGGATCAGTCCCAGCCTCTAGGGCTTTCACCATGATCTGCTTTGCAGTTTTCACCGCATTTTCAGCTTTGCCATTAGATTGTGGGTAGGTAGGTGAGCTAGTAACATGATCAAACTCATACAACTGTGTAAACTTCTTAAATTCTTGGGAACTGAACTGTGGGCGGTTGTCACTCCTAAGTTTGTCAGGAATCCCATGTCTCGCCAATTGGCACTTCAGCTTTTCAATTACCTCCTTGGACGTTTGCGTCCCCAGCTTGTCAACTTCGAAGAAATTAGAGTAGTAGTCTGTGGTCACAAGGTATTCTTTGCCTTGAAACTCAAATAGATCGGCAGCGATGAATTGCCATGGTCTGGATGGTACAGGATGTGGAATCATTGGCTCTTTCTGCTGAGCCTGTTGGTATGTATTACATACATGGCATTTGGAGATGTACTCGTCAATTTCTTTGTACATACCAGGCCAATAAAACGCTTCACGAGCTCGTCGCTGGCATGCTTGAATTCCTAGGTGACTTGAATGCAGTTTCTTCTTGAGTTCTGCCCTCATTTGGAATGGTATGACAACACGAGTTCCTTTAAAGATGACCCCATCTTGTAACGTAAGCTCTTCTTTGAATGGGAAGTAATCTTGTACTTCAGGTGTCAGATGGAGTTTGCTGTCCGGCCAGCCTAGTTTTATTACATTTGCAAGGGTCTTAAGAACTGCATCTTCGCGTGTGCAATCTTGGATTCTTCGCAGGGTGTCATCTTTCACTGGCAGGTAGTGGAGCATGTTTATCTCCTCAGCTTCTTTTTCGGTAGGAGATCGCGTGTCATAGATCATTAAAACGTCTTCCTGATTCTTGCTGACTTTCTGGTATGGCAAATAGGCACGACTCAGGGTGTCAGCCATGAGCAGCAATTTTCCTTTTCTGTAGTTAACTTCAAACTCGTACCTCTGCAGCCTCAGTAACATTCGCTGCAGCCTCTTTGGGGCACTAAGAAGACTCTTTTTAAATATTGTTTCGAGAGGCTGGTGGTCTGTCTCGACGAACACCATTCTTCCATATAAATAGGTTTCAAATTTCTCCATACCAAAAACTATGGCCAAGAGTTCTTTTTCTATCTGGGCGTACTGAACTTCTGTAGGAGTTAGAGATCTGGATGTATATGCCACTGGTTGTCCGTCCTGCATTAGACACGCGCCAAGACCATGTTTGGAGGCGTCGCATTGTAGGACAGGTACCCTGCTTGGGTCGAAGTATTTCAGGACTGGCGTAGTGGAGATGATCCTTTTGACTTTCTCTAAAGCTGGACCGTGGACCTGTTCATCCCAGAGGAACTCTGTGTCGTTCTTAGTGAGCTCGCGCAATGGAGAGGTAACCTCTGACAGCTGGGGAGCAAACTTCTGTAGGTAGTTGGTCATTCCTAACAGGCGCTGTACACCCTGTTTGTCAGTCGGTGCTGGCATCTCACAAATTGCCCGTACCTTCTCAGGGTCGGGTTTGAGCCCATCTGAAGAGAGTACATGTCCCATGTACGAAACTTCCTTACACCTAAGCTGCAACTTTCCACTGTTTAACTTTATGCCTTTCTCTTGGCACCGTTCTAATAGTCCTAAGAGGTTTTTGTCATGATCCCTTATAGCGTCATCATCAGTTGCTCCACAGCCAAAAACAAGAATGTCATCAGCAATCGCTTTACATCCATCTAACCCCATTAATGCCTGGTCAAGTCGTCGCTGGAACTCCTCTGGGGCAGGGGAGATACCAAATGGCATTCTGAGCCACCTGTACCTTCCCCAGGGTGTCCCAAAAGTTGTCGCATAGCTGCTTTCTTCATCAAGGGTCACATGCCAGAATCCATTTTTAGCATCTAACACAGTGAAACATCTTGCATTTGAAAGGTTAAGAAGCACATCTTCAATCGTTGGGAGGGGATAATGATTTCGCTTGAGGGCTTGGTTGAGGGGCTTGGGGTCCACACACAGTCGGATGTTGCCGTTCTTTTTCATTGTGATTACAGTGGCTGATATCCATGCTGTAGGGACGCTGACTGGTGTGATGATGTTACGGGCCTCCAAGCGATCTAGCTCTTCACGGAGTTTTCCTTTGATTGCGATTGGCACCTTTCTAGTTGGAAGCTGAACAGGTGGAACAGTCGGGTCAATTTCTAGGTGGAGATCACCTTCTAACTTTCCTTCGCCACTGAACACGTCAGAAAATACTTCCATTAGGTGTTCCTTTGTTAGGTGAGTGGTGATGTTGGACTTGTCGCGAACAGGCTCCTGCACTTGAACCGCCAAGATGTTTTGTTTTATCACTGAGATGAGCTTCATTTGTTCACTGGCTCTCAGGCCCAGCAGCGGTTTGCTACTGCCCTTTATGACTACAAATTCCACACTGTATTTCTTACTGTTCTTGGGGTTAACAATTCTGACTCGTTTCTTGCCAAGGGGCTTCACTTCTGTCTTGTTGTACATGAGGAGGGTCACTTCCGCTTTGTCTAGGAGAGCTAAACTATCTTCCCCATATATGTGCTTATAGGTTTCCTCTGGGAGGATGTTTACTGTGGCACCACTGTCAAGCTGAAATTGTACTTTGTGGTCATTGAGCAACATGGTTGCGAACAGCTTATCCCTCTGTTGCTGGTCTTCCACAGCACACACTCGTTCCTTTATGTCTATGCTGGCGACATATTCATCCGAATCTGAGTTTTCCACAACATGGACGGACTTTCGCATATGGCTGGGACGGGTTGGCTTAGATGATTGAGCGGTCTGTGCTTTGCAGGCAGCGGCAAAGTGGTTCTGCTTACCACAAGATTTGCAGGTCTTGCCCCATGCGGGACATTTCAGTTTGTTCCAGACATGTGTTTTCGTACAGAACTTACAACGGATCTCCTTACTGGAGCCAGTCGTTCCTTCCGTAGAGGACTGCAGAGCATGGACTTCCTCTTGGTTAATTTCTTTCAGTTGTAGGCTTGTTGTTTCATACGATCTACATATGTCGATGCAGTCTTTCAAGGTGAGTTTGGATACCTGTAATAGCTTTTTGCGGGCTTGATTGTCTTTCACTCCAATAACAATCCGATCCCTGATTAGACTATCCTCCAGAGCGCCGAAGTTGCATGTCTTGGCCAAGGCCCTAAGTGCGGTGACGTATGCGTCCACGGATTCGTTCAGCTCTTGATCTCTCTTATTAAATCGATATCTTTCATAAATCTCATTTGTCTCTCCAATACAGTAGCTCTGTAGCTTTTGGATAACTATGTCAATGTCCGTCTTTTGTTCTTCACTCTCAAAGTCTAAGCCGTCGTACACATCTAGAGCGTCAGACCCGATGCATGTAAGTAGTGTAGCGGTTCTCAGCGATTTGTTGGCATCCGGGTTGTCATGGTCTTTCAGTCGTGCAGGTATTTCATAGTTACTCCAGGCCCGGTGAAACTTTTTCCAGTTGGTCGACAGATTGCCGGTGAGCTCTAATCTCGATGGTAGTGGAATGTTTATAGGAATCTGAATAAAATTTGGTCGCTCGGGGACCCCTGACGCCTCTGGCGAGGCGCCGGAACCGACTTCTGGTTTCGGTGGCATTTAGTTCTGACGGTACGATATTTTTGCGGAGAAATGTTGTCAAGAAGAGAAAAAAAAAACGTACGAAACGTTTTCCCTTACCGTGTACTTTCTTTAGCCGGTAAGAAGTCGAATAGGGTTCTTCGCAATTTCTTAGCGAGTCAATGAATCACCACGTGGTCACGAGAGCAAACCACACTGAATCGCGTTTGTGTCGATCCGATTCTTGTCAAATTCTCGATAACAGTAGATGGAAGTTGTGGGATCCCACTCCTGACACCATGTGTCGTTGTCTGTGCCGTGCAAGTGACAAAGGACACCGAAGATCTGCTTAACACAACGTTTAATAGTTCCTGTATCTCAGAGCAGACGACAAGTGAAAACACTGGCATACGGGACCTTAGGGCGGCTGGTGCCCAGGACATAGCGGCTATTCTATATTTATATGTATATATAGATATATGTTGTAAAGCAACATTGTCACAGTTCTTACTCGGTGTCCCTTCTAAGTCGTTTTGCTAAATGTAGTACGCCAATATATTTCGTTATGAAATCGTTCACTCATGCCCTGTATTTCTATCAATAACACATTCAAATTCAAAACTAACTTGATTGAATTCCTGGTCCTTTTCCCTGCTGTTTCGTTTGCCTTTTTCTGGAGCGAGCAGTTGTTGTCTTGGCTGCGATGTCTGTTGTTATTCTCCCTGCTGTCGTTTCTCTATCCCTGCTTTGAGTCGTGCTTTCCTCGGGTTGATTTTCACGGTATTTGAACTTAGTCGGCGACGATCTCGTGCTAATATTTTTGGAATATCTCGGAGATCACTTTGCTGGGATGTACTTCCAGGACGAGTGAAATCGGTTTCCACAAAATTTACATTACTTTCAAAAAGGCATCACCGAATTCCCAATGGCGGAAATTCAGCAGTTCTCAAGTGCGCTACTATTGCCAGGTAACCTGGCCTGCGAACGGACAACTTTAAAATATAGATATATATAAAAACTCTCGCCTCGATTTACTCGGGCTTGCGAGCCACGTGGTCTGACCGGAACCGACACGATTAGTACAACCTCGCTACGCTCGGCCTTCGGCCTCGCTTCGCGAGGAATAAACAGCTTTTGTTTGTTGTTCCTCTTGCAGTTCATTAATAAATTTTTTTTGGTCTTATCTTCTTTGAGTAAATTTAAAGTACAAAAAGCTCGTTATTTGTTCTTAGCAAGAAATCGATAACCGCAACAGTTTAATAGCGACTTCCGCTTTCCCATCACTAAATATTTCCCTCTCTTAATTACTTCTGTTGCTATGAGAACGCATGCCTTCTTTAAATTCATCAAAGTGATTTTTCTGGTTCAATATCTGTCTGATAGTCTCATTTCATGAACTGCATTTCCATTTTCAAATCTTGACAAATCGTTTTCCTATGGCCTGGTTCAACAGTACCGTGGGTTTTGACTCTCATTGGAAACGGGTCGGAAGGAAAATAAAGCTTTTACAAAACATTGCTTGAGGGTGTTTGTTACCAAATGTCACGTTTGTCGTCACGTGGCAATGTACGTGTTGATGTTTATTATTCTGGTTCATGTGCTCGCGGTAGATAATATTTTCATCGAGATGTTCTTTTTTCATTTCCATGTAGCAAACAATCTGAAACGTATAATTCTTATTTCTATCACTATGTTGTTAATCGTTTCTCTATATTTATCTATTTCTGTGCTTCGTATTTTTTTTGCAGTCAAACCGCTTGATCGTTTAACAGCTCAACGTTTGTTGCTCAGATTTAGATTTACGTTACATCTTCAAGTTTCACCCTTAATCCTTTAGTTTCATCTTTATCCTTCTATGATTCTTTTTTGTCGATTATATTAAAGTTGAAGCGAGGTCAAGATTACGGTGGACACGGAGTCGATTTATAGCCTACAAAAAGGTATTCTTATGCGGTTTACCACAAAACTAACCTTTGTTGAAGAGAGACAGCAAATTGGGTAAGATCCTTATTAAGCCTCTGTAAAAAAGGCAAAATTGAATGTGCTTATTACAAACTGAGCATTAGTAAGAGTCACTCACTTTCTTTATTGTCAGGGAGGTGTAATCACTTTAGAAACAACATACCCAAAGGACATCACTGTGGCTCTTCAACATCTGCAACTACAGAATAAAAAAAATGCACGTTCAGTCACGTGTTTCGAATTTGATTTTAAAAGGAACTCACGTTTTTGCACATGCTGGTCTCGTCGCCTTTAAAATTCCATGACGTTTAATGCTTTTGCCAAAGGAAACACACAGTTCAGGACATTTGAGTGGAGTTCAGTGAAGCGCTTCAGAAGGTAGAACCAGCTGTGACCAAAAAGGCATGCCAGCTATACAACACCCTAATTACTGAGTATAGTGGTCAAACGTTGGTGACATTACTCAGTCATATATCAACGAGTATTTTATGAGGTAAATTATTATTGAAGATGTATGTTTATGCCGGCACCATTACGGCTTTCATTGTATTGAATAGTCTTTCCTTAAATGCTGATGATACACACTAACTCAAACGATGGAAAAGTGAAATCTCTCTCTCTTGCACCAAGTACCTCTTAGATACATTTTTAAATAGTGAGCTGTTTTCAATTCACTGTCAAAAGAAATCATGCTATTGGTTGATTGGCTAACGAATCTCCATGCACTTTCTCAACCAATCAAAAAAGTACAATCCAAACTAATCTCCGTTGGTGCCGACGACATGTATTTACATATAATCTGGTTGGTCCATTGGGCTGTGTGCATCTGTTATCATGCTAAAAAAATGTTAATAAATGTTTCTGTGGGATTAAAAACAAGCACCAGTTAAAGAAGAATTCCTTACTTGTTTTCTTCTAAAGTTGTCTTGTTCCATGGACTCGTCAATCACAGAGAAGTACTGTTCACTGCACGTAAAGAAAACAGAATATTTTAGAAAACTGCATGGAACTCTAAATCTATACTGGGAAACAGTAGTTGTTTGTTGAAGTGTTGGAAATTCTAAAAAAGGGCTGAGCAAAGCCCACAGCTTGAAACAACAGCATTGTCAAAGCGATGTTTAAACCCAAACAGTTTGACGTGGAACGTGTAAAAAGTAATTTTGACCAATATCAATATTTGTCCAGTGTTTACGCTAGTTCAGTAGCAATATATCAAGTGTACCAGTATGTCTTGCAGCGCTTGCAATCCTGAATAGAGCTCTCCTCAGCAGCTTCCTGTTATGAGAAATAACCTTTTTAACCGTAAAATGTCAAGATGAAGAAAGAATAGGCAAGATAAAAGATGAAATAACCGTTAAAGAAAGACATTTTACTATAACTGAACAGTGTGACATTTTAAATTAATGAAATCTCTCAATTTCCGTAATAATGTATTATAAAGCGATCAGTTCGTTACTTTCAGCCATAAGTAAGTCAGAGATGTATCAAAAAAGCAGCAACGAACATGTGAAGGTGATCCAGTGCCGAGGCAACAGGATTATTTCAGACTGATCTGTTGAAATTGTTTTGGGCATCAATTTTTTTTAAGCGTTGTCATGTCTGCACATACCTTTTTCTGCATAATAACTTTGTCCTCTGACTTCTCGTCACAAGGAGTTTCAAGACCAGTTTTCTTGCCGAGATCACAAGTTTCACTCTTAAGCTTTGTAACATAACTTTCCTCTCCATTTCTGATTTTTCCATCTTTGTGCATAGTGTTGTCCGAGTTGAGATTTTTGGATTCGATTACTGGCCTTTGTGTGATTTCACCATTCTTCTCCTCAGCCCCCTCAAGCTTCGTGACAAGATTTCTGATTCCTTTCATTTTCCGCTTCTCCTCTTTAGCTTGCTTCAAGTTGGTTGCAAGGTCTAAGTTTCCGGTTTCTTCCAGTTGACCTCCCATTTCCTCCTTCTTCTCCTTGGCTTCCTCTAGCCGTGTTACAAGGTGAAAGGTTCTTATTTTTTGTAGTTCGTCTCCCATTTTTGCTTGCTTTTCCTCAACCAGGTTTGAATTTCTGATTTCCTCCAGTCTCCTTTTCATTTTTATCTTTTTCTCTTCAGCTTCCTCAAGTTTAGATGCCAAGTTTAAATTTCCAATCTCATTAAGTTTCCTCTCCATTTCCTCTTTTTCCTTCTCAGCCTCTTTAAGCTTTGCGGCCAGGTTTAAATTTGCGATCTCTTCCAATGCTTTTTGAGCTTTCATCCTCTTTTCTTCAGCCTCCACAAGCTTTCTGGTCAAGTTTAAGCTTCTGATCTCTTCCAATTTACTTCCCATTTCAGCCTTTTTCTCTTCCGCCTCCGCAAGCTTTGCACCAAGGTTTAAATTTCCGATCTCTTCCACTTTCTTTTCTATTTGTGCCTTCCTCTCTTCAGCCTCCTTAAGCTTTGAGGCAAGGTTTAAATTTCTGATCTCTTCCAGTTTCTTTTCCATTTCTGCCTTCTTTTCCAGAGCTTCCGTAAGCTTTGCACAAAGGTTTAATTTTTCAATCTCATCCAGTTTTCTTTCCACTTCCGTCTTCTTCACTTCAGCTTCAGTAAGCTTTGAGCCAAGGTTTAAATTTTCGATCTCCTCAATTTTCTTTCCCATTTCCGCTTTATTTTCTTCGGCTTCCTTAAGCCTTAAAGCAAGATTTAAGTTCTTAATTTCTTTCAATTTCTTTTCCATTTCTGCCTTTTTCCCCTCAGCCTCGGTAAGCTGTGTGTTAAGATTACAATTCTCGATTTCTTTCAATTTCTTTTCCATTTCTGCCTTCTTCTCCTCGGCTTCCTTAAGCTTTGTGGCAAGGTTTGAACTTCTCACCTCTTCCAACTTCTTTTCCATTTCTGTATTTTGCTCTTCAGCCTTCTTAAATTTAGATGTCAGGTTTAAACTTTCAATCCCTTTCAGTTTCCTTTCTATCTCCACCTTCTTCTCCTCAGCCTCCATAAGCTTTGTGGAAAGGTTCAAATTTCCGATTTCTTCCAATTTCTTTTCCATTTCTGTCTTCCGCTTTTCAGCCTCCTTAACTTGTGAATCAAGGTTTAATTTTCTGATTTCTTCCAGTTTCTTTTCCACTTCCGTTTTCTTTTCCTCGGCCTCTTTAAGTTTGGTAGCAAGATTTTGTGACTCGATCTCAGCTATTTTCTTGTTCATTTCTGCCTTGTTGTTCTCTGCTTCTCTTAGTTGTTTTTTAATGTTCTCCATCTCAATCTCAGAGAGTCGTTTTTCCTCTGCGGTCTTCTGTTTCTTCATTTCCTCTTCCTGGATTTTACTCCAGAGTTTTTCCTTTTCTGCAAGTTTGGATTCTAACCTTCTGTTTTGATCTACAGCTGTTTTCAACCTGCAGTTGAGATAGTCCACTTTGGCTGTCAGCGATCCATTCCTTTCCTTGAACTTTGATAACAATTCTTCCTGCATGAAAGACAAGTACTTACGATTAGAGGCAAAAGTTCAAGGAAGAATCTCAGCAAACTATCAAGCGAGTCAATGCTATATTGTACGTCAGAAAACTGCAATGATAAAAGATGCTGCAAAACAAGAACATTTGAGAATTAACGAAGACGGCGTCAAATTTTGTATTAGTCCTGAATGAACGAGAACCACTATGTGGAACTTACCGGGGCCCAGTGGGTCACGGGATTGCATAGATATTGTTTACCTCTCGCACCTCTCACGATGGAAGGTTCACTCAATGTAGATAGAAAGCTTTGATAAATCGCTCTTATTCTCGATAAGTTTCACGATGGAAGGTTCACTCTTAAGTGATCGCTCGTAAATTTGTCTCTCCAAATATTCACTCTTAAATTTTCGCTCATAAACTAGTGCATCGTAAAGGCTGGGGAATAAAAAGCTATAATCTTTCTCTTGACTGTCCTCCATGGCTCGTGCTTTTCAAAATGGAAGATAAGATTTCAATGATCCAAAGAGCAAAAGTAACGAGCCAGCGATATATCTCAGTCAGCGATATATCCCTAAAAATGTAACGTTGAAGAAACGACAGAAACCGTCAGCATTTTATGACCAGTGCCAGACTTCGGCTGGGCCCCGGTAATGAGCCATGTGCTATCGCCATTTTAAGGCTTTGTTGAATTTCCTTTGATAAAGTTTGTCAGAATATGTTCTACAAGTTTTGAAAATTTGAAAGAAATGTGCACGTTGTAACCAGGTGGACAATCAAACATAGTTGATGCTTTGCTGGTTTGAAGAAATGAATGTAACTTAAAAAGATATAAACAATTCACAAACACGATCTGCGAATTCCAACATTTCTGTCTGGTGTCTTCTTCAGGGGTCTTATTTGCACCTTGTAATGAAGCAGCACCGTTCATCGCGGGTGCGTATAAAAGGAGCTTCACAGCCATATCCAATCACCCTTGAACAAGCAACACTAGAAAGGAATGCCGAAACGTCTGGACGGACTTTCATGATTTAAGCCACACACAACTTGGCGATATGTGTCTAAGTGGTCACTTACCGTGTGTTCCTTTCCAAATAACTTCAAGTTCATCTCATCCATTCGAATGATCAGCATTTGTAGCTTGTCTTGAGCCACCTTTGCCTTCCAACGCTCTTCATACCTTAGTTTCTAAGAGAAAATCATAGAAACAAGGAAGTAATTATAATGAAAGGGACTGCCTTCAAGCCGTGTCGTGCATTTGCAAGCAAAATCCAGAAAACGATGACATCATCAAAAGCTATATAAACAGATAAACAGCCATCAATTATGTGTTTCCCAAATAATCATCTTTTAATCAGCCTCCACCTTCTTCACACTTTCGTCCTTCTAAAGCGATGAGTCTCATTTCGTTTCTTTTAGGTTTCTCACTATCACTTTGAAATGATATATGACGGTATATTCGATTTCAATATTAGACCTTTTTACCAATATGGCGGCCATCTTGAATTCTATTGTCTTATATTATATATTATGGGATGCCGAAAGGGCATTTATTGAAAAATTCATAAGACAAGAAGAAAACGGGCTCCTTACAATGAAACAATAAGATGCAGTTTCAGACACGCAAGCAGGTTATCGTAATTTACACAATTCCTTATGTGCGGTAAACATACAGAGTGAAAGGCCTAGAAATAAAATTCACGTCCACAACTCTAGTTCGGAATTTTAGCGGAGCTCCACAGCGGCTCGAAGAGCCGCAAAGCGGAGCCCCATAACTACCGTGCGAGGATAGAAATTGAGAAAACCATGCGTTTGAGTTTTCATGGTCATCGTGTCTAGCGGCATAACTCGCGGGCGCGTGCGCCTAGCGACGACGACGACGACGACGATGTTGCCCCAACATGGCGGCCATAGTCATCCGGGATATTTAGAAGGTCTTAAACCGAAACGAGGCTTTGTTTTTCGCGCGCTTTTCGCGGCTTGCCGCGGCTACACAACCTACAGCCAGCAGTCTACAACAGTCTGCAATGTTTTGGTGAAGAAACGGATTATTCATAGCGGTTTTGGAGGAAAAATTTTCTTCCTACAAGTTTTCAAGCATTTTTGGAGGCACTGTGTGAGGAGCTCCGCTTTTAGGTTTGCCTAAATCTATTTAATAACCTTGATACAGGTGGACTGTAGCCACACACACACACAAAATAAGAATTAAGAATAGAATAATGAAAACAATGAATCAAATCCAATCCTACCGTCATTTCTATAAGATTTCCTTTTAGGCGTTCGTATCGGTCGTGAAGCTGTTTGTTTCTGGCCGCTGTTACAAGGATGGAAACTATTTCAGTACACACAAAGCTTATTAGTGATATATTTTAACTCTTTTGTCAAACCGCTAAATAAAATAAACTCAAACTTTTCTAGAGATTGCGATCGACCCTGACACTTGTGAAAACCATGTACAAAATAATAGGTAGCCACTTGACGTTAACAATGAAAAGAACTGCTACGATCATCTTGGGTACGTAAAAAAAGCTTTTTGGTACAGTTTGAGACAGAGTGCTTGTTATAAAGAAATTTAGAATTTTATGAAACTCCTTCGAGCCAACATGCGTACTGAATGTGATAAGGCTGTTGTAATCTAAATCTCCTACTAAGAGCCCATTATTATTACAGTCAGCAGCAGAAACATGGACGCTGACCAAAGTAATCGCGGTCACAGCGATTCATGACAATTCTTTTGGTTTGTTGGGTGGCGTCTACAGCTGGATATAAAATGTGCAGAGAGATAAACTTTGAAACAAATGCAAAGAAAAGCAATGCTAAAAAGCTGTGATTCTTGCAGACACGATATGTTATACGACCTAAATACTGAAGCGGGTTTCAGTAGACTTTCGTTAGCAACAATCATAACAGAGCGTAGAATCCACTGATATAATATGAACTTAAAACAAACACATAACGTCAAAACTTATACGTTCTCTGTACTTACAATGACGTTCATATATTCCAAAAACTTGCGCCGCCTGTCATGAAAGAAGAAACAGGTTGAGACAAGATAATGGAATTGCATAATATACGGATACAAAAAAATTGACACACTTTTGTCAGTTGAGTTTTATGTGATGCAACGTTGTGATTGGTTACTTAAGCCGTCATCTTATTGGCTTTTCATCGTATCGTTCAAAGGTGTTGTTATTCCTTTCAGAAATTAAAGAGCCGGAAGGAAGAACAATAGCCGTTGAACAGAGTAAAAATTTATAGAAGGAGGATAAGTTCAAACGCGGTGATAGAATCATGGCAAGGGAAGAATGTTCAATTCAAAGTACGTTTCGAATATTCTAAAGATACTCATGCTACACACAAAAATGACTTACTCCATACAAGAGTCCAAAGATAACCAGAAAACCCCCAAGCAACAGGAACATCTAAAAAATGAAAAGTCAGTTGAGAATTTTAAACTGCTTTTGCACCGAAAGGTAGTTTTTCATAATGCTACATAATTAGAGCGGATGGAATGCATGCATTAGGAGTGCGCATGAACATTCCCGCAAAGCTACTGAAAAGTACTGTCCTTTGGCTCTGTTTGTTTTACTGCACAGTCTAATTCAAACTTTTTGATGTTCGACAGTCAAACCATGCAATGTGACCATTCTTTGGAAAGCTACTGAACATTACAGTGTTTGTTTTACTACACAGTGTGGTTTTAACTTTTTCATCATTGGATCAAAGCATGTGGTGTGAATATACTTGCAAATCAACTGAACTGTTTTATTTGAACAGCCCGAATTTTATTCCATTTTGTAAAATTAAACCATATAGAAAGAAAACCTTAATGATAGTACCTGATCACTGTAATCGCTCCACAGGCTACCAACTATTGAAACTCCCACGTCCATTTGGAGCTATGGGAAAAAAAAGCGAAAAATGCAAGGAAAATTAATTTAAAGAAAAAGATCTGAACCTAAAGGCATTAAGGAAACCTGGGAAAAGTCATGGCTTTAATTACATTTATTTTTTCTAACTAACGAACATTGGATATTCTAGCACAAAACATGGCTCGCAAAAAGTACATTAAAAGCCAGTGTATGTATTAACTAAGGTATATGATTGCTACAAACGGTACCTTTACAAACTCGGCCAAGAATGAAGCAATATTGCAGATCCTCTCCATTACAGTTTGCCCACAGACTTTGATGACCTAGCGGATTGAATCAGACGTAGAGCTTACAGCAAGCAGCGTTATATTACTTTGTTCTAAGCTTTTAACAATTTAATAAGTCCACTTGGAAGTAGGCTTATTAAATGCAATACAATTGCTCATGCACTAACTTAAGACCAGTTAAGTTTTGTTTCTTCAGTGCTGTTGTTACTGTTCAGGTTTTGATGAAACTTTCCTTCTCGCCTTACATCTCTATTGTTGTGATTAGACAACACTTGTTGCCCATTCGACAAAAAAAGAAGAAAAAATAACCTACCTTGACATACTCTGGCCATTCTCCAGCCACATGAGTGATCACATACACAGCATTCATCCAGTTGATTTGAGCAACCTGTTTACATAGTGAATCCAACATGATTCAAAAGCGTTAAGAGTGGTACCTAAAAAACATGTGGAGAAATTGTGGACATGAGGGGGAGGAGTTTGATTTTAGGAGCTCCCGCGACCTGCCAATCAAACCAGTGAAATTCTCGCTCTCCATTGGATAAGCACCCTTACGTCATCGCGAAAGCTAAAATTCAACATGGCGGCGAGAAGTAAGAGAAGTCAACATTCAGAAAGATTCTTTCGAGCGATTGGCTGCCTTTCCACCGCCGCCTTCACCCAGGAAAGGAAGCGAAGGCGGAAAACAATCGAGGGAGGACGACGTTTTACTGTAGAACGTATTATATCTTGCCGGGAAGGACGAGTTGTAAGTTTGAGTCATGAAGCTTAAGTTATAAGCTTATTTGTTTTGCAAACGTGCGCGTGCGTGTGTTGTAGTTTCCACTGCTTCTGAAATAAAGAAATTAATAGAAGCAATACTTGCGTGTTAGTTGTTTGCTGGTTTATTTTATTAAGAGTCTGTTTCGGATCGCCAGAGTAAACAAAACGTGGTCGGCTGAGATAGCCTGATTTCGGATGTAATTAAGCTTATTCAAAGGGACTCCTCCATTCAACAGGAGATCAACATCCTCCAGAGAGGGAGAAATGTCTGACATCCTTACAGAGGTTTATAAGACAATATATATCATTCACGGTCGATGAACGAGAATGCAATTTTTCCCGCCGATATTTTGTATTTATAATGTTATTTGTCTCAGATTTGCTCGGTCAAGAAAATCGAAAGCAACTTTGAAGCCTGGAAACCAGGAGAAGCGGTTACAAAGTTTATTGTTTTCGTTTTCAAGATGACAAAAAGCAACACTGGAAAAATATGGCGGTCCATTTCCGCCAAAATTCGATCTTTGTATTTTATACTCGACTTGCTGTATTTTATGCTACCTTACACAATGTGACATCCAACTGTGTCTATTGTACATTGTACTTTTTGTTTTTCAAATTCAATATCACCTATTTGTGTTGCCAAATTGACGATTTTCTTCTGTTTTTTATGAAAATGTAAACAATGCAAGTTTCGACTTTCGATGTTTTGTATTCAACATCCAAGTTCATGTATTCGGCTTCGTTCGACATCCTTCCGCAATCCATTGAGAGAGGACATCGCAGGCGCAGCTAACCTCCACCCCCATCCCCACGGTAACTGTGGCAAAAAGCCCTCCAGTAGAGTGGAGTGGAGAGAATGATCCTACCCTACGACGGTCGCATGTTTGTCTTTTTAAAATGAGCGGTAGGAGGTAGCAAGGCGTGACAGGCCGCACAATCTCTACCGGTGTTTGTGATGGGTTTGTTCACCGGTATAAATTTCAATCCCGTGGAGATCACTTTTAATAGTATGGAAATAAGTGAGGTTTTTATTTGAGAGGTCATCCTTATTTGTTTGGTGTGAGGCTAAGTTTGTAGGTTTGTTTCTGCGTTCTTTTCGCTTTTTCGTGTTTGTGTTTTCGTGTAGTTATTTGACTCTTTACTAGGGTTTTCCCCACCCTTGGCGGTGTTGACACATTTACCAGACACATATGAGTACTCTTTACAATCTTTATTCAATTCTAACATCATTTGGTCTACTTCAGCTTTTAGTTTTTCAAGCATTTACGTTTATCACTGCGACTAACCGCCGTTGGCGGGGTAGCTCTGGATTTGTAACGTTTGGTTTCTGAACCGCTTTCACTTGAACGATGGGCCTTAGCTTTGTCTTTGTTATAAGCTTAATTTTTTGTTTTTCTAGACGGCGGTAGTGAAATCTTGTTAGAGCGCGGATGAAACCTTGCTCTGCTGTCTCTTTGACTGTCCTTATGTCTTTCTTAAAATCTGTCACGCCTTGCTACCTCCTACTAGTACTCAAATAAATCAATCACTTCATTTTCGAATTAAACATGCTAATATCTCGGAAGTAATCAAAATATCTAATTTATTTATGAACATTTTAATGCAGGTAAGCACAATGTATGACAATAAAAATAGTTACTTACTTCATTCCGTTACCATTTCACTGTAATGTTGTGTTGCGTTCGTTCCACAGTCTAGGAACCGCCATAATGAAAAGACAAACATGCGACCGTCATGGGGTAGGATCATTCTCTCTACTCCACTCTACTGGAGGACTTTTTGCCACAGTTACCGTGGGGATGGGGGTGGAGGTTAGCTGCGCCTGCGATGTCCTCTCTCAATGGATTGCGGAAGGATGTCGAACGAAGCCGAATACATGAACTTGGATGTTGAATACAAAACATCGAAAGTCGAAACTTGCATTGTTTACATTTCATAAAAAACAGAAGAAAATCGTCAATTTGGCAACACAAATAGGTGATATTGAATTTGAAAAACAAAAAGTACAATGTACAATAGACACAGTTGGATGTCGCATTGTGTAAGGTAGCATAAAATACAGCAAGTCGAGTATAAAATACAAAGATCGAATTTTGGCGGAAATGGACCGCCATAGAAAAACGCTCGAGTGATGCGTTTCTTCATAGAAAATTCGCTTCCTGTCACGCTTTCGAGGAAAGTTAGCAACGCAGATTTAAGCGAAAATAAGTCTCAAAACCGCAGCAGATATTTGTTTTGAAGTATTTCTGTTGGTTGTTACTCAACGAACATCGTTTGGAAAGGGGAAAAGATATGCAACATTTTGGATACCTCTTCTACTATCGCTGGGAACCGGATTTTAGTAAGCCTCCTCTTTGTGAAATTAGAGACAACATGTGGGCGATTCGTGGACTTTTGGTGGTTTTCTTTCTAGAACAAAACCGTGATCATTATATTTTACCGTGTCTTATTTTTTATGGCAAGTTTGAGTTAGCTGAATAGTGGACGCGGAAAAGATGCAACATTGTGCAATTATTGAAACGGAGAGAGGTAAGAATGTTTTTTTTTGTTTTGGTCCATACAAAGTCTCTTCTTGAGAGGGCCATGTTTGTTTGATTACACAATCTTAATCCCCTATTTATTGCGCGTGCGTGTCATAATTTCTCCACATGACGTATCTCACCAGAATTAAAAAAAAAATGCCACAAATTCTTTGCCTTTTCAGTAAACCTCACCACAATGACAATAGATTTTTCATAAATTCATCAGTCTCAAAATATATCATCTTTATTTCTTCGTCACCCTTTCAGTCACTTTAATATTCAAATCTCAGCAGTATACTGGAGTTTTGTCGTTTGAACTTAGTCAATGGCCTATTTCCTAAGTGTATCCTATAGCTCATTGGTAGAGCGTCACAAATAGTAATCGGAGAGTCGTAGGTTTATCTCTCGTTGAAGAACCTTATACGGATATGCTTTTTCCACGTTTGCCTGTGACAGCGCCGAAAAGAAAACATCTTTCAACAAAGCCACAATCAAACACACCATCTCTGGCTGAGCGGATTGCTGAGTACAATTCTCAATTTGACTGCTTAAATCTGTCAGGCAATCTGTGTTTTTTTTTACAAAGCAATCTAACACACTAACTCACGTTGCAGGGACGGAAGGAAACGAGTTGTAATGGTAATAGGACTGAGTGGTGTACAATTTGGGGAGAAATCGGGTGAGGGATTTTGAAATTACGAGGACGATTATCCTTGAATTAAACGACATGAGGTCCGATTATCAATCAATTGTGACCATAACAAAATGCGAGAAACTTGGGAATTAGTAATGGTTAAATATGCAGGCACATACTCTTCTTATCAATACATAATCAACTAAAGGTCAACTTTCTTAAGTGTAAAAGTATTAAACAAAATGTTGATCTGCACCTGTCAACCTGTTCACTTAAGAAATTTTCCTCGATTTTGATTGGCTAGGAAGGGCTAGGTAGTTAAAGTTTATGAAGAGCTTAATTTTTATTGGCTGATTAACTGTCCAATTTGGCCTGTCGGATTACCAAGGTTTGCAATCGGACAGAACAAATCAGACAAGTTGGAAATAAAAACAGCAAATTAAGCCACAAATAAGGGCTATTAACAACCAATCATATTCCAGCACTTTGTTATTGACACAATTAACGTATTTACCAATCAGGAAGGCTGACAATATTTCGCTGAAATTAAAGGCGTAGAACCGAAGTGCGTGAAAAAATAATAACAGGAAATCTTCGCACTCGGCGGAGTCTAGGTATGATGTCATTTTCATTGTCTTCCTATATAAACGCGCAAAACGTTTGGAACAATATGAAGCAGGTCCGTGCATCACATGGCTCTTAACGAAGCGGCAAATGAACTGGATTGTCTTCCTCTAGTTCCATGATCGGTGATAAAAGACAGCGAACGTTACAATACTTACTTGAATGAAGGAAAGATGGGAGATATTCCCCGCTCTGGGTTCAACACCCGCAAACATAGGAATAAATTCTGCAAGGGAATGGTAGCATTTTTAAGCGCTCGTAAAGAAAATAAAAGAAACACAAATAAAACATATCAAAAATTATTGTGCAGTGCCTTGTCAAAAGGAAATTCAGGTCAGTGCAAAAATGGTCAACTTGTTAAAACTGAGCTCCGTATTAGCTTTATAGCAGAGCTCACCTTCATACTTCACCTGAGTCACGTTCAGGAGAATCACAAAAAATATGATAACGATCAAAATAATTTTTGGAATCATTTTGTTTGCAAGAATCAATCCACCATCCAAGTGGTTAATTCACTGAATACTTTACATCCTTGTCTTAGCCCTACATCTTGTCGAAAAGTTTCAAATATACAACCGCTCTGTGAATTAGACTACCATCTTGACGAAAAGTCTTCCGCAAACTAAGTTGGTTGTTAAGTTACATTTGTGAGGTCATTAATTCGCGTCGTCATTCAGGCGCGCGCTGATTCGGTTTAGTTACGAAATACGTAAGCAATCAGTTTTTAATTGTCAAATCGATATGTGTTTATCATTGTGCGAACAACTGAGCTCTTTGACAGCAAATTACAATAGCTTTGCCGTTGCTTTTGATGGAAGCGTGTTGCTGTTGTGTAGAGTCATGTCTTCACCAGATCGAGGGACAAGTGTGAGGGACCAGGCCTGCGTTTCTCTAAAGCCCTGGGTCCGAAAACCTAGCATCATAAGAATATGAAGCTTTCACTTTAAAAACCTTTTCTTTAACATTTTTTAATGGACAAGTCTTCTTCTCCGGTACAGTTTGATGGACAGAAAAGTCCTTACGTTTTAGCGCTCCTGTTAACAAATGCTGCGTTCACACCGGAGCTTAAACATGTTTAAAAGCTGTTTAGTTAAACATGGTTTGGAATCACCGTTGCGAAAAACAGCTCAGTGCAAATTCTCTACTGAACTGAAAGTTATTTCTAATGAATCACTGTTAGACTCTTTGTTTCACTACGTGTAAAGATTAGACTGGGAGGCTGCTGTGGAAATTTCAAAACCTAGTTTAACTAAACAAGTTCAGTTGGTGTTAACGCGGCAAAAGAAACTTGACAAAGCCGAGCTCTTTTCCGTTCTCTGTACTCATTTCTTTTTTACACAAACAAGACGCTAGTGTTGTCGCTGATTAAATGAGCAAATTGTTATCAATACCTCACGGCGATGACGGAGCCATCTTCAGCTAATACTATAACACTTTTCCAATCTGTTAAAAATAACTTTCAGAAATTCTGAGTGCAAAATAATTTCCCTGATTAAATTACCCGACGTATTAGGAGAGATGATGCAATTGTTAGTTTCTCCCAGGAAGATTAGTTGAAAAACCGAAAAAAGTCAAGTCTTGGTTGTCTAAAAGAGAATGACACGGAGAGAAACCGTGAGCGATGATAAGCCAGAGACAGAAGTGCCTAGATGTAAAAAACAAAAACAAAATCAAAACAGAAACAAAAAGAAAAAAAAAGAAAAGAAAAAAAAAAAGAGTGGAGTATTTCCGTTGTCTTCACTCCGACAGCAGACTAGTGTCTTTTTCATTTACAGGGAAACAACTCTTCTAATCGCTTTATTTCCATTCATTAGCTTTTGCCCTTGCGGCTTGGAATATTCAAAATAATAATTATGATGAATTGATCAACGTACAGACCCTTCAGCAATACCGAAAATAACAGAAAACAGCTGACCGTGATTTGTCTTTCTGAGGTCCAGATGGCTGCATGTTGGCCGAGTTCTTGTTTGTGGTTTTATGGACCGAGAGGTAGTTGAGGTCAATAAAAACGCCAAAAAGAACGAGACCAACATCCAGCCATCTTGATGGAACAAACTTGGTCAACAGAGGATTTATTTATATGGCCATTTACTATATGGCCATTTACTATATGGCCATTTTGGACCCGCGGGAAATCCCGAGCGGGCAAGATGGGACAATCTTGCTTGCTCGGTTAGCCAATCAGAATTCAAGATTCGTCTCATCTTATTCGCAGGCGGAATCAGCCATATAATGAATGGAAGTAACGCCACTATAACACTGAAAATGCTTGTACAAAACCATGCGCCAGCAAAGCACAAAACGATTCAAAGACTGGAGTCCATTATGTCAAGCTAACGTAATTAACTCCAATGGTTTTAGATAGCCTGGTCATGCGACGAAACGAGTGGTTAAAAATGCGTCATAAATGCAAGCAGCCCTCGGAAAGCAAGGTAGTGCAGTGGCATGCGTGCTCTGAAACCATCTCTCCATAAGGTAAATGCTGCGTGTTTCAAGCGTCAGCCCAAAATGTCAGTTTCTTTATCGTCATATGAGAGTACAACCAATTTGACGAACTCGCTTGATAGCTTCAATTCTAGTGTTTCACTTTCCCACCGACGCTCCATGACACTGAATAAACGTGTTACTCATCAGCTAGTAACATAAGCCAGAACAGTACTGCTTTAGGGGATTCGATGAAGAGCATCCATTGACACGCAAGTGATCATGACGTCAGTTTTCAAGCCTCGTCTAACTTTTGTCACATTTCAAGTTCTTGGTTCAGCTATGTTCTCACTTGAGATTCAGACGTGACAAGCATTATTGTCTAAATTCATTCGACTTTGCTGCTTAGTTCCACACCAAATGTTTCGTCCACTTCGTCAGGGAATGAAAGCTTTTCAAAGCTCTCGTGTTTAAGAAGCAAATGTTCAGAAAGTTGAGTAGGATCCGTGATAGAACACTAAGAAAATAAACAAACCAAACGACAAAAGCAAATTGACACATTCTATTATTATTGTAACTGTAAATTGTCAACATGTAATTTTTCCTACCTTTTCTAGTTCTAAAATGAGTCAATAATGGTACGTTTTTTGGCGAAGTCTATTGAATAAACAATTATTGATAAATAAATTCTAACCATAAACGAGATAACAAAATCGAGAGGGGAATTGAAAGGTGATGTATACGTACAATAGACTTTTATTCTAAGAAAATTGGTGCTGCGTTGGTGTGGAAATGAGACACAAGAAATTGGGATTATCAAACTAGTCGATAAAGTAAGCTATACCACCGCAAGGGGATATAAAAGGCGTTAGCCCTTCTTCAGAGCAAATGAGAGGATTATGGGTTATGGGCAATTTATAAAGAGACGTTTAGAGTTATGCTATTGGTGGAGCCACAGCTGCGTGATAATGAAAGTGAAATAAATAAATGAATGAAAAACATTTCATGATCTGTGATCAGGGTACGGTTCTCTTGCTTGTGAAATCTGGGCTGTGGATTGAAAATGACTAAAGAATAACGTCAGTGGTCGCAGCCATGAAGAAAACAAGTATTGTGGGGTAGTTTCTAAAGAAACTGGCGCTGCGTCGGTGCGTCTCTTAATCACCATGGCAACAACGAACCTTTTTCATTGACTTAACTTATTCACTTTCGTTCAAACGCTGCATTGCATAGCTCCAAGTTTCTCTACATTAATTGCACATAACCCATAATCCTTTCATTTGTTCTGACGAAGGGCTAACGCTCGAAACGTCAACACCTCCCTTTTCTACCTTACGGTGGTAAAACTTATTTTATCAACTTTTTTGATTATCATAATCAAATTTTCTTGTGTCTTATTTGGTGCGGCCCGGAATGTGAGCGCCGCTTTCTTACGTCCAGAGAAAACAGAGACATAACGCATTGTTAATGAATTTAAGAAACATGATGGAAAATACATGGACAAGCACTTCTCATGGCTACAGTATGTTAGACTGTGTGCGATGGAAGAAAAATTTCATCATGTCACTGACTTCCATTGAATGCGGAATTACACGTAAAATGAAAGAAAACTAATTCCAACAAACCTTCAGGTCAATGAGATCAGATGTGCTTCTTTCTCTTGACGAGTACTCTCGCAACATATACGAAGAGCCAGCCTATAATACAGAAGCGACACCAGGAAAAGACAGGAAACAACAGAAAATATACGAACAAACTTCGGTAAAAGTTGGAGAAAACTTTAGAAGAAAATTTGACCTTGAAGCATTAACCCAATTTTAGCAAATTAAGCTAACCCCTCCCTAGAAAAAAGAAAAAAAATGAAAACATGAAAAAAAAAAAATAATAATAATAAAGAAACGGCTGGATAAAGCTTCGAACTCAGCTAAATCACAACTGCTAAAGTTGAGTTAAAGTTGTGATGACAAAAAACCTTCCCCCAAGTTTCTAACCGCTTAAAAATATATTCACTTCATGACATTATATACTTTAATCCTTTAAAAAGTAACGCTGGCAAACTTAATATTTTCTTTTCCATGTAAAGTGTTTTGTATCCTATCTACAGCATATGTCCTACCGTATGGTATATTCTTGTATCGTTGATTCTAACAAGAACTCCATCGACTCGCAGGAAAAATCTCAGAAGAAGAAAGAAACCTCCTTGCATTACACGCTGAAAGAAAAACGTACCGACTTCTTATAGTTGGTTTGCGTGATTGGAGAGTTCTCAGTCATGAAAATCGTATAATGACAATGGATATATTTTTGCATTAGTTAATTATCCATTGAGGTGGTACAACAAATGACAAAATACACTAATTTCCAGCCCAAGCTGCAAGTTCAATTCTTGTTTTCCCTTTGTGGCGAACGCACATGTACCAGGCTAAAAACAATGACAATGACAATGATAATGAAAATAATAATGATTATGGCAAAAAAGCCTCATTGAGGCAACTTTTAGTCCACACGACCCAGCTTCAGGTCCTGACCACAATTGGGTTAACTTTATAATTAAACTGGTTTGCCTCTGGCCAGTTGAGATTCTTGCCCAAGTTACGTTTCCTTTTTCTCATTTTTTTTTTCTCATCTATTTGCTCGGCTCCACTAAACAATAGTGCTCCTACTTCTGTAGAGGGCAAATAAAATTAATTACATTTCTTTTCTTTTTGTTTCATAAAAAAGTAAAGTATGTAGACTTTCATATTGCAATAAATTTATACTGTGATGATCATGAATGGTACGTACATTGCGTCTTGTAATATGTGACCGGGCACGGGATTTCATACACTAACGCTTTACCGTTTAACGGAACGATCCGTTTACTGTCCGTTTATCATCCGTTTAAAACGGATCATTAAAGCGTTCAAGGTTACCGTGCACCTTCAGAGGTGTCTCAAGTCGCAACGATGTAGCACGCTTGTGTTAAACTGCAGATACCTAAACCCCTATATCAAATCAAAGCTTATGAGACAGGCTAGGTAACTGCATCTACCATTTTGTGATATTACGAATCATCAAATTTTCCACGACGTCTAAATGCGAGCGTCTGACCGCTTTAACTCAAGGCGAATTTTATATTTCGCTAATTACGCGGGATGACGTAGTCAGCCAGCGTATAAAATTCGGTAGCGCATTCCTTTCGTCGTCTTGGGAGTCAAAAATTGCCTTGTTTTTTTAACTTTCCCGTATCCCGAGCCCGTCCCGAAAAAATTGTGTGATTTTTATTGGCCGTAACTCCGAATCACGTGCAAGTCAGGTTGGATTGCACCATGGATATCCATGATCGCACAATCAGCAAAAAAAACATACTGCGTCAGCAATTTTAAACCAACACATCCTGCGTAAACGCCTTCAGGCGTCTTCTTGTTTGATTTTTTTTCCGGTTTCCGGAACCAAAGTACTCAAAAACAGTGTCTGCGTTTTGTTAAATTCGACTGCATTAAAAAGTTAGAGTATTTTCAAAACAGGGCCAAAAATAATTATAGTGATCGTACAGAAATAGCTCTCAACAAAGAAGTTTTGAGAAATTCAAAAATCGCAGACACGGTTTGTTCTTTGTATGTTAAACAAACTTCCCTCTAAATTTGGAGTCAGTTGAACAAGTTCGCTTTGAGTTAAAGCGGTCACAAGCCAAATCAGACGCTCGCATTTAGACGTCGTGGAAAATTTGACGATTCGTAATATCACAAAATGGTAGATGCAGTTAGCTAGTCCGTCTTATAAGTTTTAATTTGATGTTGGGGTTTAGGTATCTGCAGTTTAACACAAGCGTGCTACATCGTTTCGACTTGAGACACCCCTGAAGGTACACGGTAACCTTGAACGCTTTCCTCAACCTCATAAAGAGCAATAATGCTAATATTTTGTAGGTCATTATAATAGCCTATCTACAAAAGTCTCCACATTATAGTACAGCGTAAATGTGACTCAAATTTGTGATGTCCATTGTAAAAATATCAAACAACTACGGTACTGTACAGTATAATTAACCTAACAGTACCTAGATTTACATGTATAAAACAGATAGGCATTCTGAAACATGTACACTCAGTAAATGACCCTTACCATTTTGACATTAAGTTTTGCTATACCATTGTCTGCCAGCTCATCTTCATATAATATAACATCATCATAAAAATATATTTTTTCTTTAACTTTGAGTTGCTCAAGATCTATTCTTTCCACAGTGGGTTCTGTCTATAAGAAAATTATAAAATGAGGAAAATAATTAGATTACACAACAAAGTAAAAGGAAATGTCTATTACAGAGTGTATAACAAATCACAAGGCACAGAACAAGTAACAAAATAATGGAGTCTTTTATTGCCAGTTTTTTCAGCAGTATGTACAGTCCTATATCTAACCCCTTTTACTTCATCCATATACTAGGAAGACTAATGATAAATTTTGAAGAGCACTGTGAGGAGAAATTGGCTTTATAATAATCTGGCTGCTGACAAATAATTATTTTGGATCCAGTTATAAACTAACAAGAACAAACACAGTACAACAATAAAGTTGTACACTAGTACCTCTAAATAGCTGTGTCCTTTACCAGTCAGCGTTCCTTTGTAATCTGTACTAAAAGTCCAGTCATATGGCTTCACTACTTCTTTAATATATTCAGAATCTTGTCTACAAAGGGGAATTTCAATTACACACAACATACATGTAATATTACTAATTACCAATAATTTCAAACCGAAGTGGGATTTAAAATACATCAACTGTAATGTCACTGACATAGAGGCAAATAATTAACTGTTTTAAATTAAAAAAAAATTAACATATAAATACAAATTAAAATAAAAAATATTAAAATTGAAAATAAATAGTTCTGTAAATATAAAATTAATGTATAAATATAAATGAAGCAAATTGAGTTATATATCAGAAGAGTCATGTATTGTATGATGAACATGATATTGTACATGTAGTTCCTATTCATCACCTTATAACACAACTGAAGGTTGGAAATATATGTACTGTATCATTACTCTATGCAGTAATGATAAACCAACTTTGTAACAGTCTGCCTTGTTGAATAAAATAATTTCCTTCTCCGCTAAACTAAAATGGAAGACATTTTGTTTCTTTTTGGAGTACTAGCTGCTGTGTAATTATATATTCACATATTTACAACCCTGAGCATATATACAATCATGTACACCATAAATAATGCAGTATTTGCAAAATCATTAAGAATTTGTTAACCAAACTGTTACAGATACTACAAGGCAGCATCCACACGAACACCTACACATACATCATTGCATAAGCTACACTGCTGTACAGTGTATGTAAGGTAAATGAGTCAATCCATCAGACAGGAAGAAACAGACTTCACATCACTTAAAATAACTTACATGTACATACAACAGAGTACATGTCCGCTGATTGGTCTAAACCCTATGGGATATTGACTGCTGGTAAACCCATAGAAAAGGGAAACATTTTCTGTTTTTATTTAAAGTTAGTTTACAAAAGCAATAAGCTGCAGTTTCTATGGGTTTAGCAGCGTAATAAATCACACAGAATGTTGGAGGTTGTAAATCATGAGCCTGCAGCTCATGAATTAGAACCTCTTCTTGTGTTCTCCCAACAATCCAAGCTATTATTACTCATGACTGACAGTGACAACTTTTTTAATAGAGGCACTCAAAATCTTAGAGCATCAGGGAATGCAAGTCACCTTTGTCTCTGCCACTCCTCTGCTACAGCTACTTTCATAGAATCATGTTTGTTGTCTACAAGTCTCAGAGCATCAAGAGCATTGAAGTTAATGCCAAACCCTTCAGCATGATGAATCTGAAGGGTGTTATCACCAAAGACCATTTCTGGAAGAGATGGAAGATCAAGATCTGTAGAGATCCTACAAGAAGTAAGAGTGAAAACAAAGAAGAAAAACACAGATTTAGCATCGCTATGGTGTACAAAATTTATTTAAATTTCATTTTGTCAGAATCTGATGTAAACATGCAGGTCAGAGGATCTAGTTGGGAGCAAAACAACTAATTACGTCACTGCAGCACAATAAATACCAAAAGACTAATAATAACAATTATAATATCATAATAAATAAACAATAATAATAATACAATTAATAATGATGATAAGATGATTCTGCCAAACTATTGTACATATGGGAACTTATAGTGTACATTGCATTTCTCAGCAGATCGGAGTAGCTGGCCATATAGAAATGGCCAGTTATCAAAACTGAAAACCCAATGAGCTAAAATAGTAATTTGGATACAGATCAAAAGTTAAATTTACACGGGCTTCAAACTGATAAAGAATACACTTTATTCTATGGATAATAGTGTTTTACCGGAAACTAAAACGCTCGTATTTTCCATATGTTCACTCAGTGAAGATAATTATGAAAAAGTTATGTACCAAATGTCCCAGATGTATGTGCGCATCCTAACAAAATTTTCCATCCATCTAATAAAAAGAACTTTACATGGTGGCTTGAAGATATGAAGTTTATTTTTGAGTGTTAAAAACAACATTTTACCATGTAATATCCTCTATGTATGTACTCTGTACGTAGCATCACATAGTATGCAAATATATGTGTTGAATGTACATATATTAACATGTAGAAGTTTCAGTTTTCCAGTATTGACTTTCTGGAGTTCTCCCTTACAAAGAGGTGGCAAAAGAGGGGGTCAGGGTGCTCTGAAAGCTTCCCTGTCATAAAAATCCACCAAAACATGCTACAAAAGATACCGCTATCACCCTTCCTCTAACCCCACCCCCCCTCCCAAAAATAATATATAATATAATATATATCTGTTGTGGTTCAATTTTTTCCCTGGTTTAAATTTTACTTTCCTTTGTTTTTTGATATGGTAATGTACATGTATGACAATTTTTAAACAAAGGAAAATAAAATTTAAACCAAGGATAAAAATGAACCACAAAGTTTCCTTATGTACTGGTATATGTATATATATATATATATATACGATGCCTTTACCCGAAACGGGTGAAACACATCAATGAAACAGATAATCACAATCAGTACAGTATACAGTAGTACAAGAAAGATAAAAAGTTCATTTAAAGAGATCACTTCTTTGGTGCTGTCTTCTTTCTGTATTCTTTTCTTCTGTCATACGCCTTAATTCTTTTTTGATTGAAATTGCTGCAAGTTCTACAAATTGAAGCTCTCCATGGTATATGTAACAGTTCACTATCATTATTATAGTAAACTTAGAGTTGGTTGATACATTACAATAATTATGATTTTTAGTACAAGCATACATTATAACAGATTAACTTACAAAATCAATTTTACCTTGGTTTAATATTCTCATTTGTTTCAAACTTATTATCATATAGAACCAAAACGAAAAAAAGAAACAAAGGAAAATAAAATTTAAACCGAGGAAAAATTATTCAGCCGAATGTAATTTAAACCCAAGCAACCTAAATTCTAGGCTGAAATAAAATTTTAATGAACTTAACAACCAAGTTAGCTGCCCCATACCTGTCCATAGCTTTACCCAAAATCTTATCCCTGGCTTGGAAAGGCGCAAGGAGGTTACATGTATCCCTATTTGAAGCGCCAACATTGTGTGCAGTGAGACCCAAATACCCCAAGAAAGCTAAAAAAAAATTTTCCTATACGGAATATCTGGAGAAATTCCTGAAAAGTGAACTTCAATTCTCCAGGAATCTATGTCGAGAATTCAAACGTTTTTCACCTATCCACCCCTAGAACGGTAATCACGGTAAGTGAATTGCTTCGAATTAAATGCACTTCCAAACATTTGTATTTGTTTCTAAGCAATGAAAGAGTACAGCTATTTTATTATGCATGCGGTAGCCTACCGCATGCATAATAAGGTATCGGAATCCAACCAAGGGTCAAGTTAATAAAACTTTTACAAGTGCAAATTACAAGTGTAGCCATTGCTTTCAAACTCTATCAAAATACATGTAGCTGCAACTGCATAGTGTCACTGAATTGAACCCTGGTCGACTGGACAGCACGGTCGACTGGATAGCATGGTTGACTGCATGGATAGCAGAGGCCCCATTAGGCGGGGTCTGAATATCCCGTATCCCATTAATTCCTGTAGTTTGTATCCCTATAATTCAAGTTAATACTGATGACGTCACTGGAGGGTTTTGCTGGGTAAAAATATGTCGGGGGTGGAGGGGGGGGATTGGAAGTGGTAACATTGTCAATATTTCATTGGGAAATACATTAATTCGCATTTTCAAGTACTTTTTTTACTTTTCGTGTCTTTCATATTGATCAATTAACCTGTTTTATTCTGTCAAAAAAGAAAACTTTGACGTTCGATATCCCACTATCTCTTTACCAAATATCCCGTATCCCTATAATTTTTCCTCGAAATATCCCGTATCCCTATAACTTTTTTCGCAAATATCCCGTATCCCTAAAACCCCTAATGGGGCCTCATAGCATGGTCGACTGGAAGCAAAGACCACGTTAAAAGGGTTTGACAGCAAAGTTAAATACTCTACCTCTCTACATCCTCGGCTTTCAATATGGCTCCCTTAGTTGTAGTAATTGTCCAAGGTCCAAAGCAGAAATTTTCAATCTTTTTCATTCTTCCAAAACTACTCACGATCAGAAGAATCGTTTCATTTCAACCAAAAATGCTACCAAAAGTCTGTCCGAGGCTTAAGCCGGCTGAATTTTCTACCAGCGTATACTCATGGAAATACGCGTTCACACGCATCATTTGCTTTTATAGCCGCTGTACAAGATTGGATGAGTTCTCCAAAATGGCGGACAAACTGAATCAAGAAGTTTCAAAACCAGAGGCAACTGACAAGCCTCACTACCAGGGAATTATGGCGTTCAAATCCATTGAGAAACTCATGAGCGCACCGGAAGAAGATTATTTACTACCACAGTTCCCCTTCCAACTGCCTGTATTTGATAAATCGTTGAACTTCGGAGATGACATTCGAAAACACTTCTGTCTTGACTTGGACAACTGGACGTTTTTAAATCACGGCGCTTTTGGCTGTGCCCTTAAAGATGGTCTAGAAACAGCTTACAAGTGGCAGTGTTATATAGAAAAACAACCTGTACGATTCGTTGATCGAGAGATGCTGCCATTGTTAGCTCATGTGAATCGTCGGTTGGCAAAATTTGTTGGATCGGATCCGTGTGACCTTGTTCTTCTTCCTAATGCCACCACTGCGATCAATACCGTGGTAAACTCCATCAAATGGTGCGCAGGCGACACTGTTTATTTCTTAAACACTTGTTATTACACAGTGAAGAAACTATTTAAACATAAAAGGGACGAACATGGTAAGTATAATTTTTCTTTTATTCCTAACTGCACCGGGAATCGAAGACTGTTGGATGAAATCCCAACTTTTATGTATGCCTGTTGTACCTCCACGGGGCAGCTGAATTTAATATAGGGCATTCTATTCCCTGTTATTTTCATTGCTTCGTGCGTTTAATGTTTATACGGGCAATAATGAGATTTGCATTCACACATTACATTCATTTGTGCATATATTTTCAAACGAAGAGATCAAGAAAATCGCTAAAGCTACCCATTTACGAGTAGATTTGTCACACCTGTCTTGCAGAAAGTAGAGCTCTAATGAAAATATTATAACTTGTCCTCTAGCTGGAAAAAGAGGAATTTGATTCCTGGATAGTGATCAAGCAAAGAGACTGACACGGCTATGAAATGAATTACTCAGAGTGATATAGGAATATCTTGATTTACCTCTTCAGTGGCCATACCAGCACTGTACTGGTATCCATTTTTTTGTGGTGGGAGGGGCGGGGGTGTCTATAGTAGGACTGCAGGCCATGATCTGAGTAGTAGTTCCTCTAAGTGAGTACCATACATTTTGTTACAAATAAATTTGGAGAATTTGGTATTACTGAAGGTCAACTTACCGGTATTACAGTACATACAGTCTATATATACTTAGCCTGCAGAGCAGGCGAGATTTTTTCTAGCGAGCGCTCACATCGTAAAAAGTTTAGCCGCCATCTTGAATTTTTCATGCAGTGGATGACTGGGGAGAGAAAGAAAGTTTTACCAAGGGGGTGAGTGACAGGCAAGACGAAGGATAGGGGAGGGGGTGGAGCAAAATTCATGATTTACACATAACGTTTGACAACATTATTTTTACAGTGTAACCTTGATGTCTCTTTTATCAGGTTCTCTCGTGCAAATGTCTGAATTTCGCTGAACTTGTCTGCTGATTTCTTTCAGATATCATTTTAAATGAAACTACCATAACATTCCCTGCAAACAGTGCCGAAATTCTTGATAAAATACAGAAGACTTTGAAGATTGGGACAAAGTTAGCAGTGTTTAGTCACATACCCAGTAACTATCCGGTTGTTATGCCTGTTGAGGAGATTGTAAAGCTTTGTCATAGAAAAGGTGTTCCTGTACTTATTGACGGGGCTCATGCACTGGGAAGTTTGCTGTTGAACTTGAACACGATTGGAGTGGACTATTATGTAGCTAATGCACACAAGTGGTTTGCATGCCCAAAGGTATAAACTGTACGTAGTTGCTCAATTAGTTCCATAATGAATAATTTTCATAGATTTGAATCCTGTTCAAACCTGAATTCATTCACTGGTCTCACTTTTTAATTGCTTAAGTTTACATGACTGCATGATTAAAATTATACAGTATGTTTCACTTGTTAAGTTAGCCTTTTTTCACTGCACAAAACCTTGAGTTGTAAACAAACCTGTTCCTTCACTGCAGAGGATTTCTGTGTCAATGCAAATTAAGATTTAACTTATTGTACATCACCTTTTTCTTGTTTTGGGGCAAGATTATTAGTGCATGCTGACTTGTGTAAATGTTATACAGTAGGTTAAAATGAATTTCAGGTCAAAATGTTTCCAAACTACCAGTAGTTTGATTTGTTTTTTCCTTTGTTTCATATTATAGGAGGATTATGGAAATTGATCTGTAACAAAGGAAACTAGTTTGGAGCCATTTTCACCTGAAATTCGTTTTAACCTACAACATAAACACCAAAATAGATTGTGTGAAGACTCTTTCATACATGTAAGTTTAATTTCATACTGAGGTTATGATTTACATGTAGAACAGTCAAGACCCCAAATCAAAACCATTGTATTTATTTGATGATTTGGTCAAATGAAAATGCATGGTCACAATTATAGTTCATGCAGCTTTTTGCATTGATTTTTTCCATTTAGCCTAGGATTTTGACCTGCCTGTTCAGACAAGGTTGTCTAATTAACAAACAAATGGGCAGCTGGCACCAGGAAAATCATTGTTTTTAGAAGGCCTTTTTTCTCCAAAGTGGGATGCCAAAACTACTTGTAAAAACCAAATACAGGGCACAGATTTCCTATTAAGTGGTAAATTTATATTTTTTTATTACCAGATCATCACATTCAATATTTTTTGTTTCTATCAATACGTACATGGTTATGCCCATTATATGATCTTGAAATCAAATACGGTGTAACTTTATAATAAGTCATTTTTCTACTGTTTTTATGGGTTTTAACTTCAAGCCACCCTTCTCAACCTGCTTACATGTAATCCCCCTTATAAATACTTTTGAAGCCTTGTCTGGATAAAATAGTTTTATTATCAATTACATGTACATGTGAGTAGACTCTATCATATTTTAATGCAGTAAAAATAAGACAAACTTTAAGGTAAAATTCTGTGGTAAAGAACTAATATATTCCCATGTACAATTGTATAGGGGTAGTGAGTTAGGCAAGTAGCTGATATGTGGAGCTAAACAAGGTACTCTTAAAAGAAGAAAAATAGTCAATGGTACTCTACGACAATAATACCTGTACTTGAAGCTAAGCCCCTCAAAAGCACTCAAAAATTTCTTTATTTGGAACTGTTTACAAGCAAAATGATGTGCCAGTAATAATACTTAGTACAATATTGTTATCCTCATAGGGCTGTGCATTTCTGCATGTTTCTAAAGAACACCAATCATCCATCAAACCACTTGTGGTCTCCAGTGGATTTGAAGAAGGATTCAACTCACAGTTTATATGGACAGGTACAATGTAAATCCCTAAAGGGTTGAACTCTTGTTTGGTTGGAGGAGGAAATGTGTGACTTTATATGACCGTTTCTGAAATGTGTGAAATTAGGTGACCGAGATTAGGTGACCGTTTCCGCAAACATCTACGTGACATCGAATGAAATGTCAAAGATGCATCGAAACGCGTAGCGCGACACTGTAATCTGCCTAACCACTCCACTCAAAACATGGCGGTATGTGGCCTTTCCGTGCATCAGGGCAACACGGAAAGCCGTAAAAACCTAGAACAGAAGTTTATCTTCCAACTCGGTTCTCTTAATTAATCCCCACGGTATCAACGAATGTTTCTCATTCATCTAATCATTCATCTAATTTATTCAATTCCATTCACACACTGCTATGGTTCCACCAATAGCATGGCTCCAAACTTCTCTATATATACAATCCCCTCATTCGCTCCAAGGAAGGGCTAACGCTCGAAATGTCAGCACCTCCCTTTTACCTTACGGTGGTATACTGGTAACTTACTTTATCAATTAGTTTGATTTACCCAATTTCTTGAAATGTGTGAAAACTGGGAACCTTGGCCTTAAATGTTATATTTCATTGTTTATTTAAAATATTTACTTTCCCTTTGACCTCCAGATCCACACCTACTAGTAGGCATGTACTAGTTAGTATGTTTCCGTATCTACCAACAATTTGATTTTTATGAAGGATTTGTCCCTTACAGCATTAATACAACTTTTTTTCTTTTCAGTTGGACTTAAGCCTGAAAAAAAATCCACTGTTCCAGTCTGTTCTCTTTGTCAGGCTGCATTCCAGTTAATTACTACAAAATGATATGAATACTGCATTAGGGTCAATTGTTCTTCATACATTTACATACTCAAGTCCTGGAGAATGTGAAATCATTCAATGTACCTTTTTTGTATATAATTATATATGCTGTGCAAAATTTACCCTTGATTGTTACTGGAACTGAGGTCCAGTCATGGACATTGGAAAATTACATGTACTTTTATATTGAGCAGTGTACATGGATAATTAAATATAGTAGTGTAACACTACCTTCCATTGCTTCAGGTTACTTCATCCACACTATCTATTGTTCAGTTGTCTCCTTTAATTGTTGCAGGTCTCAGAGACTATAGTCCTTACCTAGCCCTGAACACAGGTAAATAAATTAAACAACAGGCACATCAGATCTTTCACCCCGATAGGTTTTGGGATGAAAAGAACAAGTTATTATTATTGGTAAACTGAAGTACAGAACAAAAGGGAAGCTTACTATAGGTGCGGGAAGATGTTGAAGATTCAGAGAGAAGTTTGATTTAGTACTGGTTTGTTCATTGAATTGTACTTGTACAAATCTCTGTTTGAGAAGTTCAGTTTACACTACCTGTAATTTGGCGTAAATGGAAACTAACTCGCCGTAGCTCACTTTCACACCTTCAAAGAGACGAAACTTGCGCCCATACTAGTGATAAAAAACGTGCGGTATAAATACACCTAAAACCCTTTTCGGCATGTCATTTCATTATGTCATGTTGGCTTCGTCACAAATTCTCACTTCAAGCAGGATTGTGTGACAAGGGCAAAAGAACGAGGGCTAATGTACAGTATACTCACTTAAGTTATAGATTTCTGGGAAACAATCGACCCTCAACGAATTCGCAACCACAACAACAGTTTGGCTAAAGAAGCCGCGTCAATGTTAGCCGAGAAATGGAACACTGGATTGCTCTCTCACGCAGAAATGTTCGGACCAATGGTGTTAATCCGTCTTCCAGAGGTGCTGTTGGATTGCGTGACACAGAATGGCAAAGAGGAGGCGGTAAAAGTTCACGCAGAAATGGTGCAAGCCAAGCTGCACTATGAGTTCAACATTGAAGTGCCAGTTAAACTGGTACAGGGAAAGCTTCATACAAGAATTTCAGCTCATGTGTACAATAAACTGAACGATTATAAGAAGTTGGGTGATGCAATTGTTTCCATGACAAATGACGCACGTGATAATCCTTGTGCTTACGAGTCGTACAAGTGCTACCGATAGTGTCACCAAGACACTACAATTATGAAAGGTAGGTAGGGGAGGGGGGGCTTGAGTGGGGTTCAATTTGTTTCTTAGTGAAATATTTATGCCTTTACCACATGGTAAAAAAATTACTGTATTAAACCAAAACGGAGGAAAAGGTGACCTGATAATACAAGAGACAGTTTTTAACTTTTATAGATCTTTTTGTCGTACTTGTTAACGAAATATTTCACAGACGCTGCGGGAAAAGAAAAAGAATATTATTTGCCCAGAAGAAGTCCAAGCTTTATACAAACAGCTTTAGTTTTGCTTTATCACAGAAGGGAAATGGAGTGAAGTCAATTCTAGAAATCTCATCAATTTGATAATCGAAAGCAGTAAGACTAAAGTAAGAGTTTTTACTCACTGTGGAGCAAATTGATACAGTTTGTGATAATAAAATAGTTTCATGTGGTAATCAGACAAGCTTTATTTACAATAACCACGTTATGATAAACAATTCATGTTCAGTGTTAGGTTGTATACAGCACAATGACTTGTCAAAGAAAATTTTTGTTCTAGTGTTGCAAGATTTATATACGGGTTCGCCCATAGTAATGATTATATTTTTTACTATACACAGTTATGCGAGGCGAACTCCATTTATTTAATCCTTTCACCCCGAACATTGACCAATGGTTAACTTGTTACAATTCTAATACATTAACCAGCAAACAGATTATGAGAATCAACTCAAGGACACTGAATTGACCAAAGAATAAATTCTCCAAACTAACATAAAAGGGAAAGTATGGCACTCCGTTGTGAGAATCAATTTTCAGATGTTGGTACTGAAAAGGGTTGAAGTCTTGCAAAGGAGGCAGCGTGGCCGTTGTATAGAGTATGATTGATTCGAATGGTTCCAAGGGTTTTCACTTTTTACTCTTGACCGAAAAAATTCTCAGAGCAGTAGGTTTCCGTTTAACTTTAATTTAACTGGTTGGCCGGCGGAGAAGCTCATTCCTCAAAAGAGCAGGTAACTTACTGGACCCGGAAGGCTATTTTTATGATCGCAACAATCGCGAAGGAAATTACGATTTTGTTGCTTTTCAAGTTTAAGCGAGGTAATCCTAAGTTAAGTTGCTCGTTGTGCTGGTTTGTAGATCAAAAACTATACACTAACATTGCTAGACTCCGATTTAAAAATGGGGCTCCGGCCGTGCCCTTAAAATTATCGGAACTTTGGAGAATCCCAAAACGTTTCGGACGTCTTCGGTAGCAATAATTTACACCTTCGTTTGGGAACGAAACCATTTCTCTACCTGAAACTAAGACATTTTTCTCCTGGAAACATGTCATTTTAAAAGAACTTTTATTTCGACAGCGTCACATTATGAATGGCATTTCGTGGCTGGAACCTTCTAAAGGCTTTTGAAAAACGTACCTCCTCCTGTTAAACGGCAGGTGAAAAAGAAAATTTTGAGTGGTTCATTTTTGGTTTGAAAATACTCCACCCTTGTTGCGATAAAGAAGCTTGTTTATATAGCTAGGGGTTTCTGTTGCCTGCAGTTGACCTTTTGTCAGGCTTGTGCAGATGGAAAAAGATAAATCATTGGGTCAACGATTGGAATTGCTAGCATTTGAAAATTGAACAAATATGAAACAAAATTTAGAGTTCTATATTTGAATCATTCTTGCTACATTCAGAAAGTGAATGTAAACACATATTTCGCACTGTGTAATTTATGAGCATGTTTGAAATAAATGCAACATTAGCTCGAAACTTAGTTTGTCTTTGCTATCAAAGCAATTCTGTAATTCCTTCATACATTAGCTAGATACTCACTCTATTTGCAAATACAAACATGCTGGATGCGAACAGAAAAAAACATACTTCGTAAAGACATTCTTTGACCTATTTTTCCAACACTTTTATAAAAAAGCCTCAGTAATGGTAAACACTAACTAACGCTACCCCAAACCGAGCGACATACATTATTTATGTGGGGACGGTAGCAATTATTTTGAGAAACCAATGCTGGAAACCATTTTTCCTGCTTCTATCTATGAAACAACTTTTAGGTTAATGTCTTGTCAAAGAGCTTTCAGAAATGTTCGGGCTGTCTTTAGGAATTGCCTTATTACATGTAAGCGTAGTTAAATTAGTGATTGGAGTGTCTAATTATGGAGTGAGCGATGATATGATTTTCAAAAACTTCGACGTTCTCAAAGGTTTTCGCTTATCTGCCAACCTCTTCCAAATTTGTCATGTGTCGGATTATAAAGACTGATGTTCTTTTCTATGTCTACGGCAACGAAATTTTTGTTTAGCGTTTAACTTTGGTCCTGGGCAAATCTGTGAAACTAGTAGCAGTGATTTTTACAGAAACAAGACAGCTTTGGTTGAGGCGAATGGATTTCTTCATTTCTACATACGGGTAAGGCTAACGGGAACTATTTAAAAATGCGTACGAAGTTTGAATTTTATGTCGTCTTTTTAAATCACCTTTTAAATTAGCCAAGAAACATGCACAATCTGAAAACTTTTATTGACAGCGCACCTTTAGGGCTGATTCTTATTAACTTTGCATTGTTAAGGACTGATTTGTGGTCCATTATTTTCGACAATGTTGAGTAAGTTTACAAATGCTGCTTGGTATTCGTGCAGATCGTTTAGGCAACACGTAAAAGCAGAAAATTCACCTTCAGGGACGTTTATTTGTTCAGGCTCCCACTGGGAAAGGGTGTTTAAGTTTAAACGCGTCATTGGGGGTCATCTAGAGTGCCAAATCCCGGGAAGGTGCGTGCTAACTGACCCCTGGGCAGTTTTACATTCTCCATAGATTTCACTCGTTAAGAGTTTCAAGATGGCCGCCAAAGGACAACACTTTCAGCTAAATACAGAAATTGCACCAACCTGTGATTGAAAGTTAAAAATAGCATTAGTCACGCTGTTTAGCTTAAAAGACATGAGGATCACGTAGGCATCATACGAAAGTTTTGTTAGCATTAAAGATCTTTCCTTTTTTCAAATCAAATAAAGTAGTATGTAAGCGTAATTATAGGTTGATTTTTAGCTTAATTTTTAGATTTAACCTAAATTTAACAGAGATTTTTTAGCTTTGATTAAAATTTACAAAAATTTACAAAAATTTACAAAAAGTTACAAAAAGTTACAAAAAAATTGAAATAATAGTTTAAAAGAATAGTTTATATTATCAAAATGGAACAACCACTAAAGAGTAAAAATCTTGTAGAACAGCTAAAACAAGCCATAAACGAAAATGGTGAAAGTTTAAAAAGATTGATAGTAAAACAGCTAAAGAAAATTATGAAAGAAAAAGGTAAAAAATTGCCCAAAAATGAAATTATCAAAGAGTTGCGTAAAATTCCAGAAATTGCTGAAGCTCTTGATAATATGACAGAAATACAAGAAAGAAATTATGAAAAAGAGGCTCCAAAACCTAAAACGAAAAATATTAAAAAAAGAAAACTAGCACCCACTTTTATAAAACCTAAAAAAACATCAAAAAAAATTTTTAATTGGGGGGATTATTCATTTAGGGTAATGGATAAAGAGGAGTTTTCAAAAAAGCTTGCGGATTTAACAAATGAAAATATCATAAAAATTACTAATAATAGTCAAACTAAAACAAAAAGAAAGGTAACTATATCTGATAGTGTGAGAGATGAATTGAAGGAAAAAACTAAAAAGAGAAGAACAACAGCCCTTAGAATATTTTCAATAAACCCACATGAAGATGATCCCCCATTTCGTAATAACCGAGGAATAAATCGAAATATCATTAGAATTAGGAGGGATCTAAATAATGATTTGTCAGAAACAATTTATAATGAATTGGAACCTCACATAGAAATGGGGTCAAGAATTGTTTTCAGTTTTGTTGCTTTGATCCAAAGGGGAAATGGTGAAATAGCTTATCACACACACACATTTAGAAGTGGAGGAACTTTTAACTCTCTTCCAGAAATAAAAGATTATATAGAGAGGTGTGAGGGTGAGAGATTGAGTTTAGAGGGAAGCGCTTGGAGTAGAGCATATTTACCAGCAGAAAAGAAAATTTATAAACCTGGTGTTCATGGGGGTTGGGTTGAGTTTAGGGAAGTACAAATAAAAGTTATTAACACTAGGCAACCTTTAATTGGGTGTGGAAGATTACCCGATGAGTTACGCAAAAAAAGATGTATTTATTCGGTGGATGATAAAGATGATAACCTATGTGTATGGAGGTGTTTAGCTATTCTCATGAATATTCTTGCTGGTAAAGAGAGCCCTGAAAAGTACATAGAGAAACAAACGCTAAATCTAGCTAAAGATTTTTATAATAATCAAAAACTGAAAAAATCAGATGTTAGACCAACAAAACTCGTTGATTTTGAGAAAATTGCCAAGTTTTTTTCTATTAACATCCGGGCTTATGAGCAAAAAGAAAGAGAAAATTTTAAAGTTTGGAAACTGGTGTTTGGAAAAAATCAGTTCAAAGATAATTTACCTACCCTAAATTTAGGTCTTTATGATGACCATGGTTTTTTCATTATTAATCTAGACATTCTAGCCGAAAACTGGGTATGTCAAGGATGTAACCAAAAATTTACCAGACATGGTGATTTAAAAAGGCATTTTAAGGATGCTACATGTACAGGAGGTATTACAAAAATATTCTGCACTGGAGAAAAGATAAACCACATCATGAACAACTCTGAAAAGGTATTTTATGGGGGCAACACCCAATTTAGTTATAAAGCTTGTGGGTGGATAGAAGAACAATCTAAGATTATAGGTAAACATATTCATCACGCGCTTTGTGGTCACGGTGGAGAAAGGTGTCTTAAGGATCAAGAGGGAAAAGAGATTTTGTTTGATGGTTATGAACCTGAGACAAATACTGTTTTTGAGTTCTATGGGTGTAAATGGCACGGGTGCCCATGTTCAAGCGACAACAAAATTAAATATAATGAAACTATTAAAAGGGAAAAGATGATCAGAGGCTTAGGGTATAATGTAGTATCAGTTTGGGAGTGCAAAAACCCTAAATTGGGTAATACCTGGTTTAAAAAGAAATTTATTCCATACCCCTATTTTATTAATTACGATTTTGAGTCAATATTACAAAAAGAAGATAAACAGATTACCGATGATTTAAGTTTCACTCATACCCACACTCCGGTTAGTGTTGCCATAATCGATAATTTAACAAAAGAACCTATTTTTCTTGTCAATTCAAACCCGGATGAACTTATAAAAGAGTTTATTGAAAAATTAGAAGAACGAAGAAAAATTATTGTTGAAAAAGTTAAAAAAGAATATTCACTACCCGACCAAGATTCTATCCCAAAGAAAGTTTTAGAAGCGTATGAAGAATGGTGTAACCAAGTCCCTGTTTTAGGGTTTAATAGTGGAAAGTATGATATCAATTTGATTAAAAGATATTTTGTAAAACACATGACCAATCAAACTAAAGATATTTTTGTTGCAAAGAAAGATAATAAGTATATGTTTTTATCAACACCTCATTTCAAATTCTTGGATGTAATGTCTTACTTGGCCCCGGGACTTTCTTTTGATAAGTGGTGCAAAGCAAACAACTGCGAAGCAAAAAAACTTGTACTTCCTTATGAATGGTTGGATAGTTATGATAAGCTTTCTCACGTTGGGGTAGTGAAACATGAAGATTTTTACTCAAGTTTGAAACAGGAAAATATTTCCCTAGAAGAATATGAAGAATATTTGATTGAATTTGAAAAGAGGGGTTGTGTTACAATGCTGGACTGGTTGAGAGAGTATAACCTAAATGATGTTATACCTTTCAAAGAAGCTTTAGAAAAAACCAGGTCGTTATATTATCCAGACGAAATCGATATATTAAAAGATGCAGTTTCCATCCCGGGAGTCTCAATGAGGTATGTTCTAAATAAATACCAAAAAATGAAAAAGAAAGGTGATCCTGAATTATACGCTCCGGGGCAATACGAATGCGTTCATAGATGCAATAAATCTTGTATTATCTTGTTTTGCAAAAAATGCCAAAAGATAAGAAAAGATTGTAAAAAATGCGACAAAAACAAGATTTATAAACTATTGAAAACGGGTATGGTTGGAGGGCCAAGTATTATATTTACACGCTATGCAGAAAAAGGCCAAACAAAGATTCGCACTCATAAATATAAATTTCCGAAAAATTGTATGCGAATTGTTGGTTATGACGCAAATGGGTTATATCTATATTGTGCGGGACAAGAAATGCCATGCGGAAAAGAAGAATGTATTGAGGTGAAAAATCCATCGGGCAAAGAAAATATTAAGAATATTTGTAAAGAGATTCTTGATGGTAAGATTTTCGGATTTTGCCAAGTTGATATAAATGTGCCTGAAAACCTGAAAGAAAAGTTTGAAGAATTCTCACCTCTATTTGTTGTAGATAGCGTTTCCGAAGATTTGGTGCCTGAACACATGAAAGAATATCAAAAAGCTACAGGAAGAAGACATCTAAACAATAATAAAAAATTGCTTGGTGTTACCAAGGCAAAAAAGATATTTTTATATACACCTATAATAAAATGGTATCTTAATCATGGTTTGGAGATTACAGCTATTCATAGTATTTTGAAGTACGAATCGGGAAGGCCTTTTGAATGGTTCCCAAAAGAGGTGTCCGACGCACGAAGGGATGGTGATATAGAGGTTATGCTGGAAAAATTAAGTAAATCTTTTGATGAAAACAAAATTGATGATGTCGTAAAAATTACTAATGAATTAAATCAATTCCCTGATATATTTAAAATTATTGAAGATAACAAAGACATTAAAGTATTGATTGAAAAACTAAAAATAAAGTATAAAGGTTGTAAAGAACTAGCCGACACTAACAAACTGAAAGGGAATTCATTCTATGGAAAAATGATAGAAGATAAAGAAAAACACAATAACACAAGATATACTCAGGATGAGGAAGAGGTTGAAAAAGCCTTAAGATCTGCGTTCTTTGAAGATCTTACAGAAATAAATGAAACATATGAAATAGTAAAAAGAAAACGGCAAATATCAATAGACAGACCCTATCAATGTGGCATCGCGGTGTATCAGCTAGCAAAACTTAGGATGTTGGAATTTTATTACGATTTTCTTGATAAATATGTGGATAGAAAGGATTTTGAGTTGATACAAATGGATACAGATTCAATGTATATGGGAATTTCGGCTGAAAACTTGGAGGATATTATAAAACCAAAAACGAGAGAAGAATATTTTAATGGGGGAAAAGAAAAATTCCTATCAACCTCTAAATATCACGACAAGACTCCAGGTCTGTTTAAAAAGGAGTTTGATGGTATAAGAATGATTGCACTTTCATCAAAATGTTATTATGCAGAGGATGAGAAAGGAAAAGTAAAGTATAGTTGTAAAGGTACAATTCATAGGCAAAACGAAATGAACTGGGATAGGTACATGTCATCTTTAAAAGGGGCAATTGATATGGCACAAAACACAGGATTTAGAGTCAATGACAATCAAATTGTGACATATAAACAAATTAAAAAAGGATTGAATGCATATTATGATAAAAGATGGGTTGAAGAAGATGGAATTCACACATATCCAATCTTTTAGTTTATTTCAAAACAGAATCTGGAGGCAACTGAGTATCATAGGGTATAACCTGTAACTCTTCCCTTACAAAACCGCGTCTTGGTTCTTCTTTTAAATCACTGGTTCGGATAAAATACAAAACGGGTTGATTAGGAGAAACTTTACTTCCAGAAATACCATAAACTTTTATACTCCAAATGGGATCAGTAGCTCGTCTTTTTTCTCCACCTTCAAGTTCACCGGGAGATAATAAATATCTAACTTTAACCTCTGTAGGTAGTCTATCCTCATCAAGCCCCACCTCACGTTGGTAATTTTTAGGTTCAATATTCACCTCTTTCATTTTTATAGCCTTATTGGGTTCTTTACCAGTTATTCTCGTTGGTGTATTATTCAAAGTTTTTATAATATTAGGTAATTTTTTGACCCATACTCTAGATCTTTCATCGATGACCATTTCTTGGGCATATTGATGGGTAAATAATCTTTCCCCTAATATTCTGTTTGCATTTTCTACAAAAGATTGAGCTCTATGATTTCCAGCTTCACTTCTCTGTATTCTAACATTATGATAATTCATAAGTTTTGTAACCTCACCCATAAATTCTTTCCCAGGATCAACCATTAATGTTTTTGGATATTTTAATTTTCTAGAATATATTTTTGTAAAAGCTTAAGATATCTCTCGACTTTCTTTTGAGGTTAATGGTTCTGCATCTTTATATCTTGAGGCAACATCAACTACAACTAATGCATATTTATATGTTTTTCTCCCAACTCTATCATGCGGTAAAAATAATAAATCTGCCTGGTGAATCTGATTAGGTTTATAAACGGTCCAGTGTGGTCTAGGTATATATTTTGGAGCTGGAAGATATATTTGCCATATTGCTTGTTTTTGCAACCATTGTTTTGCTGAATCTTGACTTACTTTCGCCTTCTCAGCCAATTTATTAATAGCAGAATATCCTTTCCAATATCCCTCAGTTGAATAATATATTTTTGAAAGTATCTTTTCATTACTCATTTAAAAATTAACAAAAGTATCTTATAAATTAAAATGGAGGAAGAAAAAATAATTTTTTCAAGATATGAAATTAACATTATGAAAAAAATTATAATTAAAAAAATTCTAGATATGGAAGATGGTGATGATATTTTTAATGTTTTGATTTTAATTCCTGAGGCTAGAGAAAAATTATTAAAACATATTAACAAATTAGAGAAAAGGAGTTTAAAGGCTAACCAAATTATCTTATAAATTACAATGACGTCTGAAAAAATTAATCCAAACAGAATTCCAAAAGAACCATTTGGTTTGAAAGCCGAATCAACATTGAATAGAATTACTCTAAATCCATCAACAGCCAGCCCGGGTGAAACATTATACATAAATATTCCAAAACTTTCTGATAATTTGGTTATTGTGCCTGGAAGCGTATCTCTTCTATTTGATTTAGATGTTGAGGGTCATGCAAATAATACAGTTGTTAATAATTTAGGAAGTAATCTTGTGTCCAGATTAAAAGTTCTTTTTGGAGGTGAAACATTACAAGATACGCAAAGATATGATCTATTTCAAACATATCACGATTTATTTTTAACCGAAGAAGAGCGAGAAGATAAATTAAAACAAGGTATTTCTTCTCTAAATATTAGAAAACTTAGAACAAAAGCCGGCGATGCAAAAACACAAGATGTAAAAGAAGTTGCTCTCGCTAATGTTCACGGTTCAAAGTATAGAATACCAATAAATCATCCTATTTTAAACGATCATGGTGTTTTTTATCCAAAAGCATTAGAAAATCATTTAATATTTGAGATTACACTTGCTCCAATTAGTAATATTCTTATTTATTCTGATACAACTAAAACACCATCATATTCAATCAAAAACTTAGAGTTAGAATATTCTTCAATTTCAAGCGAATACTTGGCGAGAGAAGCGCAATCAACATATCAAGTTGGTAAAGGATTCTTTTATGAAAATATTACTTTACACAAAACTTTTACATTTTCCATAGGTGGTGATGGTGTTATTAATCAACATATTAATTTACCAAGAAGATCAATGACTGGAATATTATGTTTGTTTTTATTACCACAGGCTGCAGGAGCAAGAGATTCTGAAAATTTTTATAATCCAGGTATATCTTCTGTAAATATTGATGTTGATGGAGTTCCAAATAGAATATACTCTAGGGGAATGATTCCATCAGATCTTTGGGAATCAGTGAAAAAACGCTTTCATAGAGATGATGGTTTACAAATTTCATTGAAAGAAAAAGATTTTTACGCGGATAAGTTTGCTCTTTGGGTTGATACTAGAACTCACCCTGATAATGGTATTCATGGCGGAGGACTAGCTCTAAATAATACACACGATGGTGTAAAAATAGAAATTAAACGAAAACAAAGCGGATCTGGAACTGTAACATGTCATATGTTTGTTGTAGCAGATGCAATGATGGAAATAATGAATTCATCTTTACGATCAATAAAGTACTAACCGAACATAGTAAGGGAAGAACCTAACTTAAAAACCTTTAGTTATGATACAAAATCATGGAAGAACTACGAGATAAAATTCCTTTTCATTGTATTATAACTGGACCAACAAATTGTGGAAAAACAAAATACATCATCGATCAGCTCCGAGGACCGTTTCGAAAAGTTTTTGAATATATTGTTCTCATTTGTCCAACTTATTCTAAAAATAAAACATATCATAATTTTGCTAGTGGAGATAAGAGATTCTTTGTATTGTCACCCGATGCTAGTAATATAGATGAGATTAATGAATTGTTAACCGATTGTCAAACTTTATTCTCCGGAACAAACACATTAATAATTTTAGATGATTGCGCTGTTTCTAATGATTTGAAGAAAAGATCTAATAAATTTATAGATTTAGCATTCTCCGGAAGACATCATGGTTTATCAATGTGGGTTCTCACACAACAATTAACATCGATAGCAAAACCATTCCGAGAAAATGTTGCCTGCGTTGTTACTTTCCATAATCCCTCGCAGAAAGGTATGAAGATGTTTTTCGAAGATTATGGAGGTGATTTGGATTCTGAAACATGTAAAAAATATTCTAGGCTATGTTTATCTTTACGATTCCCGTTCAAATGTTATTTGGAGATCCCTGAAGTGATCTAAAAGAATCAATGTTGTATTAAAAAATGTCAAAAATTGAAGATTACATTGAAGAAAAAACTGAGGTAAAAAATGATGTCAATCAAAGTGAGGATATTGAAATCAAACAAGAATCACTAGCTATTCTTGCATCTCTTGGAACTACAAAAGAATATTTAGGAGTTGATATGAGTCTGGGTGATGTAAAAAAATTATCAGTAAAAGATGTTGAAAAATATTATAATCGTTATCAGGCAGTATTAGGAAAGAAAATTAGCGGCGGATTGGTAGATTCATCTCTTCAATTAGTTTCTAAAGTAATTTCTTATGTGGTTCCTGTGGATGATATAGAAGCTCTTTGTAAGGATTTGAAGAATGATGATTTGGTTAATCGCGAACTAACAAACATTGTAGGTCTATTAGCATTGAAAGCAGGAAGACTGGCAGCACTTGCTAGCGGTCTATTTCAAGTAGCTAAACACGTTAAATTCAACAAAAATCAACAATTTACAAGTACAACTGAGCATAAAAATCAGGAGATTTCAAATACAACTGAGCAAGATACTAAACATAATTATGAAGGTGTTGATACTGTAAACTAAGCAGGTTTAAAGACCTATTTATGATATCTAAATAATAATGTCTGAACAAACTGAAGGAGGAAAAGAAGCTGTTGAGCAAATTACTAGAGAACCGCCTAAAGAAGTTAATTCATCAAAAAATAAAGAAAAAGATCCAAAAAAAGTTGCTGCTGGTAAAAAATTAGCGGAATATAATAAAAAAGCAAAAGAAGCATTGGCAAGGGAGACCAAACGGAATGCAGAGCAAATGAAAAGGGAAGAAGAGCATCAAAATGAAAATACAGAAAGTGAATCTAATAAAGCTTGGCTTCCAGAGCTATCTTTTACAACCGTATTATCAATAGTTGGAATAGGTTTTACAGCATTTGATATATTTATGAGATATTACAAAAACAGAATACCAGATTTATCTCAAATTCCTCAAATACAACAACCAATAAATACACAACCATCAAAAATACCACAACCCACAGATAGACCAAAAATTGGAATGATGTAATTTAATCACACCACTAAAAGTCATCTAAAGGTTTCTTACTGATGAGTAAAAAATCATGTCAAACGAAAACAAACTTGTGAAAACTGTTACTGATTCTGCGGTACTTATCGGATTAGGAGCTGGAGTTGGCTATGTTGCTAAAAAAGTTATGAAAGAATCATTTTTGAACGACCCATCCTCAAGTATTACAAATTATGCAAAATGGGTGGCTGTATTGTCTGGAAGTATGTATCTAAAAACATATTTAGAGGATCAAAAGATTTTACCGACGTGAGGAGGAAACCCGACCTAAAGGGGAGGAACCGCAAATTAAATAATAATGGCACTTGCATCAATAGCAATGATGGTTGGAGGAGCAGTATTAAACTCAACAGCATTTGTTGGTGGGTCATATCTAGCAAAATATTTATCGGGAAATAAAACCGATACAGAAAAAATAAGACACGATAAAGCAATGGAAAAATATCAAAGAGATTACGCCGAATATCAGGAAAAAAGACAAAAACTAATGGATTGGAAAATTAAGAAAAAAGATGAAAAATATCAAGCATCAAAAAATATTTCAAAAACAAATGAACAATTTGCATTATATAACCAAATGCAAGAACCTAAATTTTCAGATTATTACAAACCAAACGATGATCAAAAGAATAGTGAAATGTTATATGTTGGAGGAGGAATGTTGGCGTTGGGTTATGCGGTTAGTAAATTATTTTAAATAACATTATTTTTTGTTATGTAACCGATAATTTGGTTATATAACATAATTCTATTTATTATTGAGTTTACATAAGGCTTCCAGTATCTGAATCTTCTTCTTGTTCTTGTTCTTCCATAAATTCAGCATATGATTTACAATCAGAAACAATTACTTCAGGATCATATTTTGGTTTGGATAATAATTTTTTAACTTCAATTTTTGGTTCTATATAAGCTTCATAAAGTTTTACTTGAAGAGAAATTATTTTAGCACCAATAAATATTGAATCAATTTTTATTGCGCATTCAGCGCGACAACGTTTATTCATTAAATCTTTATATTCCATTAATTCATCAGTTTTCATATTATAAAATTTTGTGAGAAACCTATCTTCTCTTTTTGAGTAATTTAATTTTGCATATAATGTTGGACCTCGGCCCTCAACTTTACGCATAAAAGTTTTGTTTTTTTCATCTGTAATTTTTACCATTTTCCAATATAGAGGATTTAAACCTCCCTTTGTTTTTGTAAGATCATTTCTTTCCAATTCAAACTTGTCAATTTTTTCTCTATTATCTAACAAATGATCAATACAACAATCCACTATTTCGTTGAATTTATTAATCCATTTTTCCTCTTCTGGAGTTGGCTCATCTTTACTCCATAAACACAAAGGAAAAGTATATCCTGTAACTTTATTTGTTTCTTGGCTTCTATTTTCTGAAACTCCATATGAATACAAACGTTCAGTTGGAATAACAAGTTCTCCTTCAGTTCCATCTTCATTTTTTGTAAAAATGTTGATTCGCTTAAATTCAATCTTGGGTTTTGTTCCAGGAACTTCTCCTGAAATTGGTTTAGAAAATATCATACGCTCTTTTGGAATGAAATTATTAATATTTGTTAATTGCGTGCTTTCATTAATCATTTTATTTATACTTTTTTATTTTTTAAATGTTAAAATTAATTTTATTTATAATTTTGATTTGTGTATCTAAAGCAAAGATTTCTTACTGATTAGTAAAAAAATAATGGCGGAAGGAGGAGATTTACAAGAAGATTTAGATCCAACTAAACTACAAGATATAAAAGATGATGATGCTAATAATGCTTCACTTTATTTATCACCAATTACAAACACATCTACAACTTTTCAAAATCCTGATTATATAGGTGGAGAGGCAGAAACTTCATTTTATGATGTTAATGAAAAAACAACTTTGTTGACTGAAAAAGAACGAGATATGGATTATGCTTGGGGTGAGGTTAAAAGTAATTTCCCTAAAGCTGATACTAATAAATTAATTGCTGGACTGGATAAATTAAAACGAGTATTTGTAAAATTGAAAAGGAAAGGCGGTAAACAATACATTTTATTAGCCAATGGTGAATTAGAAGGAAAACCTTCTGATCAATTAAAAAATGCTTTGGGTAAAAGAGCAGGAGATGTTGTTGAAGATATGAATAATAAAGTTACAAATAAAAAAGAAAAAGTAAATAAAAAGATTGAGAGGTTAAAATTCCTTGAAGATAAGCCGCTTAAAACACCAGAGGATATTAATGAGATTGAAAATAAAAAAAGAGAAATTGTTGAGGATAAAGAAGATATAGCAAACGATCAGAGTGAGATAGAAAGAATACAAAATGGAATGTCATTGCGTGATCGTGTGAAGGCTATATTCAAAAAGTATGGTTTTACAGTTTTTGCTGTTGTAAGTGCTGTAGGTGTAGTAATTGGTGTTATAATTTCTAATCTTTCTAAAGGACTATCAACTTTGGGTAAGGGTTTAGGGAATGGATTGAAAACTATAGGTAAAAAACTAGGCGAAATATTGCCAGGAATGATTGGTGCAATAGTTAGCTTTTTATTCAAAACAGCAGGACAAGTTATTAGCTTTTTAGGAAAGAATGCGTGGCTTTTTATAATGGCTGTTGTTATATATTTTGTTGAACAAATGAAAAGTGGAAATAAGAGAAAGTAAGTTTAAAAATATAATTCCGTTCAGTAAAATACAATATGACAGATTACAATCAAATTTATCCTCAATTACCTAATAATGTTGATCCAATTATTTTCAGATTGCAAAAATCAAGCGAAGTATTACAAAATCTTGAGAGAGAAATTAAACATTACGAAGATGTAAGAAAAAAATACAATAGAGCTAGAGGAATATTTACAAGAATAAGTGTTTGTGGAGGATTGATTTCAGTTATTCTATCTGCAAGTGGTTTAGGAACTTCTCTTACTGGTTTTGGTGCTGTTGTCGGTGTTCCTTTGGGTGTTGTTGGTGGAGTTTTTGGTGGATTATCGGTTGGATTTGGATATGCATCAAAAAGACTTTCAAATAAAGTTAGTAAACACGAACAAACCACCGCAATAGCAAAATCAAAATTAAACACAATAAACGATTTAGTTTCAAAAGCTTTGAAAGATAATAAAATATCTGATCAAGAATTTTCTATAATTTTAGCTGAACTGGAAAAGTTTCAAAAACTAAAACGAGAAATTAGACAAAAATTTAATAGATATACAGAAAAAAACTTAGACCTGTCTCAGATAAAAAGAGACGTTCGTTCAGATCTATTAAAAGAATTAACCAATCCCGCTCATTAAAAATTTCATATGAAAGAACTGATGTTGGTTGTAATTGTTTTGCGCTGATTAGAAAAGAAGGCGAATCCGAGGCTAATTGAATTTACATCTTATTCTTAATCTAAAGGTCAGATTAATTGAAAAACAAAGAATAAAATGTTATTGGATGATTTCAAAACTAGGTACCCAAATGTTAACCTTGATAAATTTACATTTATTAATGATTCATTTGGTGGATATATTAAGTGGAAAGTTAATGGAACAATAATAATGTCAAATGATGATCCTACTGGTAAAACCTGGACTGAAAATCTTTCTAATAATTTGAAAACATTATTATGGCAAGATTTAGGGCTTAGCGAAGCAAAGAACTTAGAAAATAAAGTTAAGGTTGGTTCATTTCCAAAAAGTTTATCAATTACAAATCAAACATATCCAATACCAGCAGTTAAATTCGATGACTTCGCTCCTGATGTAACAAAAATGTTAAACTTTTTGGATATATATGTTTCAGATACAAAGAAATTCAATGCTCCTATGAGAAATATATTTAAATCTCAAGTTATATCGTTTTATAGTGGAAAAGAGAGTAGAAGTTGGTTGAATAAACCTAATATTAATCATTGGCCGCAACAATTAAATATGGCAGTATGGTGCGCAACATCTGGATGCGGTGTAAGCCTCATTGAAAGTTTAAATTACCCTAAAGTTATTAGTAGTTTTATAAAGTTTCATGTATATTTCACAATAAGAAGAATATTGTATGAAATGAGATTGCCATTACCAGGCGAACAAACTTTTTCTTTAAAAAATAATCCATATAACAAATTAGCATATAATAGATTGTGCGCAGAATTTGGTCTTAGTAATAATCAAGACTTTAAGGGATTGAATAAACCTTTGGCAGACTTTAGATGGAAAGGCGGTGCAAATGCAGGATTGGGAGATGTATACATTAATTACGGTGAAGGATACAAACCATCGGGAGCAACTGATGGAAAAGGAGGAGGAGATCAAAATGTTAGAATTATAAGAAATTATGATCCTAAAGCTAATATATGGCCAAGTGAAGCAGCAAAATTTTCTGATGATGGTGGAAAGAAAATAGATGGTAATTTAATCTCATTACTTCGCAATATTGAATTTGCTGATTTTAAATATGCTTGGTTCATACCAGAAAGTGGATATGGATTAACAAAAGCTGGTTTGGGGAGATTAAATAGATCTGTTGAAGCTTTTGTTTATTGTATATTAGGAGCACAAGTTAATACTAGAAACCCAATTTATGAAAATGGCGGTGGAGCTGGTGGAGAAGTAGAAACTCAGCAAGAATTTTTAGCTTTATTTGAAAGTTCTGTTATAGAAAATGATATTTCTAATTCTGTTAAAAATTATCAACAATCAGTTTATCAAACTAAATTGAGGCTTGATTTAGCAGTAGCTCCTGGAGTTTTGTTGTTGCCAAGTAATATGATTATAAATACAGAAAGTGTTATTGGATATAATAACAAACTAATGAAAGCAACTGAAGATATGAAATTTGGAATAAATAATTCATTAAATACTGAAACAAAAACTGTGGGAATAAGTCATAGTTTAGGATCTTCAAAAGTTTTCTTAAAACATAAAACTGAAACTAAACAAAACCCAATAACAACAGAAAAAGATGATGATAAAATAGATGAAATTAAAACAGAAAATAATGATACAACACAACATCAAAGTAATCTTATATTATTTATGGTTTTAGGTGGAGCATTATCTTGGTTTTTATTTCGTTAATGTTTTGATTATAGAAATTACGGCGCAGCCGGTCTCGAGCAAAGCTCGATTTAAAGATGAATATGATGTAATCAAAACAAAATGCTTAGTATTACAATGTATGATTCTGAAACAAGGGTTTATTTAGACCCCCCAATAAAAAATATTCAAGAGATACAGCTCCTAGATTGCAATATAAAAACTAAAAGATTTTTTAATTTCAAAGATGAACAAAGAATAACTGATGAAAAGGATAGACCGCTAGTAATAATACAACCCGGCACATATTCAATTCTAGATATTCAATCAATAATTACTAATAGTGAAAAAGGTTCAAATATATCAATAATTAGTGGTGATACTATTGACTATCTATTTTCTAATAAGGTATTTAACATTAAAATTACTAAAGATTTACAAGTTTCTTTAGGTTTACCTGGAATTTTAAATAGTGGTAAATTTTATCCTATAAATTCTAATATTAAGAAACCATTTAGACTTATGTGCAGCATAGTTGATAATAGAATGTCATATATGAATAGTAAAAAATCAGAACTTTTAAAAATACAACCATCTCAATTACTAGCAAACATACCATCAAAAGATTATCCAACAATTCCAGTTAAAAAATATGATAACTTAGTTAATTACTTTGATTTAGCAATCTTAGACTCTGAATGGAAAAAATTTGATTTGGGAGGATCGCCAATAACTTTTAGTTTAAGATTTAGATAGCTGTTCTTTTAAGTCTTTTGTTATGTAACCATTTATTGGGTTATATAACATAATTATATTCCATCAATCTTCATCCCATAACTCTTTCAAAAGTTTTAACTCATCAGTTGAATAACACCAATCTAAATACCTAGATGGATGCCATGCTACAGTCATAAGCTCATCATGTAAGTCTTTGTGAAATTTACGTTTACGAGATAACTTATAAGAATTTACAAATATTTCAACAGTCAATAAATCAACAATAAAATTGTTATCAAACTTATTAATATTACATTCCTTATCATAATAACCTCTATATGATCCAACTATACCATAATATTCATCATAGCCACCCAAACGAACATATCTATCATCAACATAATTATAAACACCCTCTATATTATAATCAACATACTCTTTTAACCATTCTTTATAATATTCATTACCACAATTTAATAAATTTTTTACAATATTATCAACGCATATACCATTAACACCAAAATTTATATCTCCGAAATAACCAAGACTACCTACACAATCATAATCATCATCATAATTATAATAATCATCATAATTAATTTCAAAATAAATACAGAGTTTTTTTTCATCAATAAGAACGCGATTTTTTGATATATTTTTTAACAAATCTTCTTTGATTGACTTTATAAATTCACAAAAACTCAGTTGTTTTTCATTATAATAAACTTTAATAATTCTTTTTATTTTCATATTTTATTTTTATTTTTTATTTATTAAATTATAATTTAATTTTTTATTAAATACTTGCAATTACCTACATTCTTTACAAATTGATTTATGGTTTCCGTGTTTACATATTTGTGATCCGCCACATTCTTTACAATGAGCCTTCTGTCTATCGTGTACACATATTTGCGAACCGCCGCATTCTTTACAGTATGGCTTATTTTTTTCATGAATGCATATTTGAGAACCATCACATAATTTACAAAAAAATTTTTGTCTTCCATGAGCGCATATTTGAGTTCCATCGCAATCTTTACAATATGCTTTCTTTTTATTATGTATACATAATTTAACCATTCCACATTCTTTACAATGCGCTTTCTGTCTATCATGCTCACATATTTGGGACCCTTTGCAATTTTTACATTGATATTTTACTTTTCCATGAATGCATATTTTTGAGCCCCCACAATCTTTACAAAAACTTTTAAGCATACCATGTTCACAAATACAAGATCTAGTTGTAGAAACTTTTTCAATTAAATTAATAATTTCCTCCTCTTTAAATTTTTTAAATTCATTGATAAAATCTTTTTTACGCATTTTTGATCTTCCTTTAATTTTTAACTCACTACCAATTAGTTTTAATTTGAAAAAATGTAAATTATTTAATTGATCCATACTTTTTATTTTTTAATAAATATTTTTTTATTTATTTAAATTCATTTTTTATCTTTTAAAACTATACATTCTTTACACTTCCGCTTCTGTTTTTTATGTTCACATATTTGAGATCCTCCGCACTCTTTACAATAATCCCTTCTTCTTCCATGAATACATATTTGCGACCCCCCGCACTCTTTACAAAACGCCTTAACTTTGTTATGTTTGCATATCTGGTTACCTCCACACTCTTTACAGTAATACTTAAATCTGTTGTGTTTGCATATTTTAGAACCATGACAATCTTTACATTGATATTTAATCCTTCTATGAATACATATTTGAGCCCCGCTGCACTCTTTACAAAACATCTTTTGCTTATTGTGTTCACATATTTGAGACCCACCACACTTTTTGCAATTCGGTCTATATCTTTCATGTTCGCATATTTGAGACCCACCACATTTTTTACAGTGATATTTATACCTTCCATGAATACAATAATATAAATAATGTTTTTTAGTTTTTATTTCATCAGCGGTAATATTTTTCGTTTTAGGTTTTGGAGCCTCTTTTTCATAATTTCTTTCTTGTATTTCTGTCATATTATCAAGAGCTTCAGCAATTTCTGGAATTTTACGCAACTCTTTGATAATTTCATTTTTGGGCAATTTTTTACCTTTTTCTTTCATAATTTTCTTTAGCTGTTTTACTATCAATCTTTTTAAACTTTCACCATTTTCGTTTATGGCTTGTTTTAGCTGTTCTACAAGATTTTTACTCTTTAGTGGTTGTTCCATTTTGATAATATAAACTATTCTTTTAAACTATTATTTCAATTTTTTTGTAACTTTTTGTAACTTTTTGTAAATTTTTGTAAATTTTAATCAAAGCTAAAAAATCTCTGTTAAATTTAGGTTAAATCTAAAAATTAAGCTAAAAATCAACCTATAATTACGCTTACATACTACTAATAAACACAAGCTTTGATATCGATATTATTGCGGGAAGATAAATTTTCGGGTCAAATCTACTTCGGTAAAGGGGTAAAATTATGGCGTAGATTTCCTACCTACCGTTTGTTATTCATCGTCGAAAATAAACCACTGAAACAAAAATAAGATTTGTTTTCGCTTCAGTATCGAGCAGTTTTCGTTCATTAATTGACTCACTGTGTAATATGTTCTATTTGCTAACGTTTCGCTATTGGTGAAATTCCTTTCTGTAACGCAAGTCTTGAATACAGGAATTGCACCAGCCCAATTGGTCGACTTCCAGAGATAAAAAAGGAAAAAGCCGAACGCGATAATCTTTCTTCCTTCAGTCCAAAGCCTTTGATCTTCGCTAGCGAAGTTATTTTTCCCGCAGCTCCCGTTCTGACGCGCTTTCAAGCCGGTGCTTTTCCTGCCTTTAACGCTTCCGATAATAAAATACAGGAATTGCGCCGAAAAGAATACTCAACTTTGGTGTCGATTACATGACGTAATTATGAGATGCCGCTGTTTAGAAGGCTTGCGCATTCGCCCAATTAACAAGAGCAGGAAATACAGAGGTATTAAAGACTGAAATGTCCTTAATGTAATTTTGTTGTTAATTTAATTTGTGAATGATATTTTCTAAGAGTAGTGTAGTGGTTGGCGAGTCGGAGTTCCGAGCTGGAGGTTTGGAGTTAGAGCCCTGGTGCTGGCATTGTGTTGTTTCCTTAGACAAGAAACTTTACTCCACACTGTCTCTCTCCACTCAGGTGTATAAATGGGTACCAGCGATACAATGCCGGGGATGACCCTGCGATAAACTAGCATCCCATCCAGGGGGGGACTAATAATACTCCCAGGTGCTTCATGCTATAGAAACCGGGATAAGCTCCGGCCGTGTGGGCCTTTGGCTTGTGTGCGTTTATATATATACCTCTTATTAATCGAGTTCGAGGTCCGTACTGTAAAATACGGACCGAGTTTTTTCCCGTCGATTTATGGCCCAAGCGCGAAGCGCGCGGGCCATAAATCGACGGGAAAAAACGAGGATCCGTATTTTTACAGTACGGACCGAGAAAACGAGGTTAATAAGATATTTATTATATCTCTGGAGTCATTTTGGCGACCAAAACAAACTTTAGCGGGCCGTACAGTGAAGTACGGCCCGCTAAATTGACCAATCACAGAACGCGTACTAACTGAGAGATATAATAAATATTCTTACTGTAATCAGGAGGCTCATGCTGTAATTTATTACCAGAATTTAAAGTTATCTATATATGTGGTATCAATATGAAAATGTTATCTCCTAAATTTCATACCATCTCCCAGGGTCAATAAAGATTCTAAGTGTTGTAAGTTTTCAATTTTCAAATTTTTTGGAAGCAAAACTATTTTCCAAGGAGAGTTTGAACGTAAACACTGGATTCAGGATGGATGGGTGGGGAGGGGGGGTGGGAAGGGGGCTGGTGTTGGACAGAACGTGCATACAGAAGAAACAGAAACGGTATTGGCACAACCAGATGCTACACTGATTTATTGCCTGTAACATCGTGCCATGCAGACTGCAAAGTACAACTGATTCAATAAAATGCCAGCATTAAAAATATTCCACTGTAAGTGTATGATTATCTGGAGCTAATAATATTTTTTTCAGTGCACGTGACACTATATAAATGCAGCTGAGCTTGTGGTGTGTAAGATATAGCCCTAGAGCAAACTGAAATTAAGCAGTTGTAAAAGAAATATCAATATATTATACAATAAATTTTCAAACTTTTAAGGAGCTCTGTCACTAATGGTACATCTTGCAAAGTCTAGGATTTTCAAGGTTGTCAATTACAAGGCCTCTCAATCTGCCTCATTCCAAGCCATAATTCAAAGTTAATTAGAAAATATCAAAGATGATGTCTAGTAATGGTAACTATAAGCCCCTTTAAAAATCATTAAATGAATGTCATTTGCCCACAAGATCTTTCTCATGAATATTCATTATGTAAATTTGAATCCTCATTAAAATTCATAATTGTCAGGGTAATGGGCTCCTGATAATTGTTCGAAATGATTCTTACGTCAATTTGACTGTTTGTCATTATGTGAGCTAACGGAAACACTGGAAAATCAAGAGTATCTTTGAAATTTTTGGCACTAAAGCACTAAAACATGGACGATTATTCCCGCGAAAATTTCGTAATTGGGCGAATGCGCAAGCCTTCTAAATAGCGGCATCTCATAATTACGTCATGTAATCGACACCAAAGTCTAGTATTCTTTTCGGTGCAATTCCTGAATTTTATTATTGGAAGCGTTAAAGGCAGAAAAAGTACCAGCTTGAAAGCGCGTTCACAACGGTAGCTGCGGGCAAAATAACTTCGCTAGTGAAGATCAAAGGCTTTGGACTGAAGGAAAAAAGATTATCGCGTTCGGCTTTTTCCTTTTTTATCTATGGAAGTCGAACAATTGGGCCGATGTATTTTCGAAGATGAATAACAAACGGTAGGTAGGAAATCTACGCCATAATTTTACCCCTTTACCGAAGTAGATTTGACCCGAAAATTTATCTTCCAGCAATAATATCGATATCAAAGCTTGTGTTTATTTGATTTGAAAAAAGGAAAGATCTTTAATGCTAACAAAACTTTCGTATGATGCCTACGTGATCCTCATGTCTCTTGAGCTCAACAGCGTGACTTATGCTATTTTTAACTTCCAATCACAAGTCGGTGCAATTCCTGTTACGATATCATGTTTGGCAAAATAGGTCCGCAATGCGTACATGTGTGGCCTTAAAGTTCACGTGAGAGGCGCTCGATTCTCGTGGACAAATAAACAAATGAATAAATAAATCCGATCATGCCATAATGTGGCTACATTCTTCGTGTAAGCCACACAAAAATGAAAAGGCCGGGACAATATCCGGCTTCACTCAGTGTTCTTTTTAAGGCCAAACCACAATTGCTTACGATAATCATATTATTTAAATTGGAATTTTTTTTTATTTTATTTTATCATCGTACCAACTACTTCAAAGACATATTCTAAGTGTGGAAACAAGTAATTGTGGAAACCATGCTAAATTCTTGACAATTCCCTACTCAGTGAATTTATAATTTGCCTGAACCTTCACACGTGCATTGGTTTGAGTTTCTGTGACGTAAGAAACGTTATCCTTGGATTCCCAACAGACAGCTCTCACGAGTGTGCAACTATGCAGGGCCCATGATATGCTACTAGCAGTTATCAGATTGTGGCACTTGAACAACTAGTAATTATTGCAATTATTCCTTTCGTACAAATGTTAAGCAATTTACAGTTCTTTACGAAGGTCCTAAGATTTGGAATTCTCTCCCTGAATCATTAACCTTGAAATTGAACCATAGACGAATTGGCCAGGCTGCACACGCGCAGCGTGACTTGCTTGATAGTATTTTGGGGGTATATTTCAAAGAAACTGGTACTGTGTCGGTGGGGAATTGGAACACAAGAGATTGGGATTCTCAAACAAGTTGATACAGTAAGTTATATAACACCGTAAAGTAAAAAAGAGGGGGTGCTGACGTTTAGAGCGGTGAGCCCTTCGTCCGAGCTGAGCCCTCGTCAGTTCCATAAGCTGGTAACTATAGGTCGCTTCAGTGCGCTATCAAGCACTCTCCGAGAAACCATGATAGGTAATGTTAGCTTGCTGAATTTCTCAAACAAAGGCCGGCATGTCCTCCTTGTTTCTTCAATTAACACACGCATGTCTGGGATTTATGACACGCTTAGCGTGCTGTGTCAGCGTGCTGTGTTAGCGTGTTATGAGCGTACTTGCCGAACACCTTTATAGCATCAAAATCCCTTGGAGTGTGATAAATATGTTACGATTCGAAGTGGCCTCGCCCATAAGCCTAATGATTTCTCTAGGTCTCCTCTTCGAAAACTACGCGGTATACTTTCGAGTTATTGTAAACGGGCAAATAAATTAACGTGGTGATCATTATTTGTTGCCTCTATAGAATCCCTGCTCGTCTTTCCCTTGCCAAAATAATGGAACATGTCAACCCAGATACTCACTCGGCTCCTATGTTTGTCTCTGTGGGACTGGATTTAACGGCTTGTTTTGTGGTAAGTACTGCGTAGACATTTAACAAGTAAATTTTATCTTCTCAAAGTAGCTCATGCCCCGAAATGAAAACAAGTGAATTTGATGGAGACATGTTACTGCTAAAGTTTTAACCAACAGAACAAAAAAGACAGAGAGGAACAGAGAGGGACACTCGGGGCATCGGCTGGGAGATGAAAACTTCAGTAAAGTTAGCGTTATTCTTAGAAACAAAAGAGTCCTACTTGTTGCGCCATGAGCGTCAATGAGCATCACAGTGATTCATGCGGACCTCTCGGAAAACAGATTTCCGTGTCCAAAAATATCTTTTCTGAAGTTTTCATATCCCATGGGCTGGACTGGGAGTTTCCCTCTCTGTCCCTTATACTCTCTTGTTTTAGCAAAATAGGCACTAAGGTAATGAACAATTTCTAAATTACTCTCACAAATGTTTTGTAAAACAAGATAATTTTAGAATAGGTATGGAGCGTATGGAAAGTCTAAAACTGGACAAGAGAGCTGTATCTTGCTCACGTGTGTATCGAATTATAGTGCAAAAGTCCTTTGACAAGTACAGCAGTCATCAATGGCTTCTCGTATGCTAAAACAAAGATGGGGGCTGCATTTGCGTGGCAGAGAAGGGATGCCTTCTTCCAATGTTGGCCTGTGGTGCGTGGGAACGGGTTCATCTCTAGAGCGTAGACGATCATTTCAGGAAATATGATACATACTGCTCTTTCTAGGCATTTAAAAATATATCTTGTATTTCTCTATTAAACTCCCTATTTTATTCTTATAGGGGCAAATAAGAGATATGCTCCGTATTCAGCTTGATGCTAAGTTGAACATTAAATAAGGATTTTTCTTCCTATATCGCGCTGTAGAAATCGGACCTCTAGGAATGGAAGATGGACGCATTACTGACGAGCAGATTTCCGTGTCATCATACTATGTTTTCGGTGGGAGAAATTATGATGGAAGTCGAGCCCGTCTGAATCTCGAAGAATGGCCAGCGGCATGAGAGTGTATTGATGCAAATCCGTGGATTAAAGTGGATCTCCTGGTTGAGAGAAAAATTTGCGCGGTAGCAACTCAAGACGCGGTAGCAACTCAAGAATTGACAATGCTCATGACTCGTTCGTGACAAAGTACAAATTGGCCACGTCTCTGGATGACGTGGAGTGGGTAATATATGAAGAAAATGGAGAAGAGAAGGTAAGACATAGATCTTATTGACCAAGCGCGAGTGCCGTACAAGCTGGGAGAATATCGGCCCTAGGTCTTGACAGTGCAGACCAACCGCAGACCAAAGGATAATATGCTACCAATACGGTCCCGACCAAGTTTGGTCAATAAGATGTCAGTCATTAGCGTGTAAAGGAAAATTCGATTTAGATTTGACCTGAAGATTCGTCGAAAATTGTTTGACTTCAAGATTGAAGCTGTATTTCAGATGATTTTATTTTTCTGGTTATCCATTCAGGAGCTGCATTGATTTTTGCCAAAAAAATAATTTATATTTTTCATCAGCTTGATTTAAACGAGAAAAAATGACTTTGAGTTACATGATCTAGATTATTAAGATTCGGGACATTACCCGATCCGATACCGGTAAAATATTGGCCATAGCGGGACCAGAGATGAAGATATCTGATTGGCTGATTTTAGTTATGTGCTCTTCAATTGGTTCAGTGGTGTAATGAATCATTTTATCACACGACCGTTAGCCAACAAAACTCAACTATGTTTTCGTTGCTTTCTTTTATTTTCGCACTGGACCAGGAAACCATCCGGACTAGAAATTAAAATGAATCCGTAGAAGAAAATTCATATTGGCACGGAAAAATAACAGCGAAAGTGCTCAGGGAATGTTAACTGCGCAGGATTCTTGGTTCATTTGTGACTGAGCAACAACAAAAACAAAGGTCATTTTTATACTCGGGCATCCCTACGGAAGCCCAAGTATCTGAGAAGGAGAGAATTTCTCGTTAATGTTATTCGTAATTGTTCTGAACAATATGCACGTAATTTTTCAGCGCTGTTAGGATCTGGATTAGTCTCACTCGCAGCCGTTTTTTGGATGTCACGCAACGTTCCCCAAAGCTCTTTTGGGGGAACGTTGCGTGACATCCAAAAACGGCTGCGAGTGAGACTAGATCTGGATCGGTTCACTTTAGCCTCGATCCACTTTTCTTTCTACTCCACGAGGTTTTTGATGGAAATGAAGACCGAGTCACAGCGGTAAAAAATACATTGAACCATCCTCCACTGGCGAGATTGGTGAAGATTCTACCTACAGACTGGTATGCTCGTTGCCGTATGAGACTGGAGTTGTACGGTGTTTAGGATGAAGGAAATCTTACGAACAATTTATGCAACTCCTCAACGTTATTTTTTGCTTGTGGACTATTTTTCTCACCCATCCCAAGTTGATGTAAATTTTACATTCCAAACACTTGCAGCAAAGGAGCTTGTGTGCTTGTGCGATCTCTATTCTGCAAAAAGTGGTAGCGGTCTAGCCTACGTGTAGCCGCACCCTCCCCCTGAAGGAAAAAACGGGAGGAGGGAACATTTCCCTCCTCCCGTTTTTTTCTTCCCGTTTTTTCCTTCGTGCGGCTACACGTAGGCTATTAGCGGTCTAATAGAAATGTATTCGCTAATCTAATCTAAACTCAGGGATGGACCATTTCATTTTGAGGAGGGGGGAGGGTTGGGGAGAAGTTGGGCAATTACCAAAATAAAAATTTCTGTACGATATAAAATTTTTTTTTGCCCAATCTCCCCTCACAACCCACCCCCCCCCCCCCGCCTCCTTCCCAAAAAAAAATAATATCGCCTACCAGAAGGGTGTTTTGGCCTAAGCGATAAACAAAAACATACGAAAACAGTTTTCTTTTCTTCTAAATAAGCAAATAGTTTTCTTAGAACAAAAAGTTCACACTTTCTACGTCTTCGAAAAATACTTGTTTTGCTGCAGAAGGATCATTTTTAAAAAGATGTATTTATTTGTAATTTACCTTTAATTTTAACAATAGTGACAAATATTCAAAATATAATGAAACAAGACGATCTAAGATCGTAAGTCGGGCAACAGGTAGACGTGCTGTTATGAGCGTTGACCACTTATGGTGCGGAGTGGTCCAAAAAAGAAATGCTAAGGGCACCAAGGTCCTTGTTTCCAACGTGGCATCTTTGTTGTCGTTTCCCCGAGTTTCATCGCGAGGTACCTTGTCTTTATCAGCAAATGCTCTTCTGTCACTCTGTCCACCTTTTCTGTTCTCTGGTAACTCGTTTGATTTCTGGTTTGATTCTAGTGAGACATTCGCTAAATCATTTGATTCTTTTGCCATTTTCAGTTCGCGGAACGACCCGTTTGGAAATATACGCTCATTACACACGCCATCTTTCAGAGTGGGTCTACCGCGAACGGTGCGTGGGTCTGTATGTTTGAGCGTAGAAAAGATGACACCATTTGTTTTCGACATATTCGCCATCGACTTCGACATCGTAGAAAGGTTGCGCCCGTATTACGTGTCTGCGGTATTCCCCATTGCACGTGACTGCGATTTTGCGATGAAACTCGATCGAGTGTAAACCTATAGTCGTTTGCCCGACTAATAACAGCACCTTTAATATACAAAAAGGATGCACCGCTTACAAAGTTACAAAGAAACTTGAGATGTACAATGTTGGGAATTTCTTTTTTAAATGGTTTTCTAGTCTCCCATTTTTCAATTATTTATCGACGAAAAGGCTAGCTTATTATGCTTATGGAAATTATTTGTCTATTGAAATAGGCTCTAATGTAAAGAAGCTCAGTACAGAACAAGATCTGTTTCTTATATTACCTTCATTATGTACCACTTTGCTATTTCGATCGTTTTGTTTCATAATGGCTGTAATAATAAAATTTAACGCTTAAATCACACGTAAAATGTAATGGGTTGAATTAGCCCGTATTCCATGGACAGAAATCCTGGTAAAACTTTATAATTCACTATTATTAGAATTGTACGCACCACTTGTAAAATGAGGCGTCTGAAATAAAATCAAGCAGATTGTTGGACTGTTCCTCGGAATGTTGGTCCGACTCAGCTAGCCTCGGCGAAATTATGATTGTCGTCGAACTTACCTAATATAAAAGTCGCCTTTCACAGGCATTAACTTCTCGAATTAAATTTGGCTAGCCGGTGAAACGTTTGAACCGAGCCTAAACTAGTTATTTCACAACATCTATTATGTGGCTATTTAGTGTTTAGTCAATATAACTCGCGCTTTAGTCGTCTGCTCGTTGGCCTCAGTTTGACACGTTCCCGCAAAGAGCTCACTCCAAGTTATTAAGCAGTTATTATTATATTTGGGGGCTTTGGTGATGAGCGAGGAGACTGATTGCAGAAAGTACGCTGTCTAGTTCGAAAGACCTGTATCCCGCTACCATTAAATCTCAATAAATGCGTGCGTTTAATTTGACAATCAGAGTGCAGGATTCAAGGTACTATGCGATTTGGTTTCTAACATTTTCAGGTTGAAACTTTGAGTGCCTAAAATACTCATGTTTCCGGGGGATAACTCAGTTTCGCGAGATCAAAACGCTTACTAAACGTGAGGCTTTTCTTCTAGTCGGAATTTCATGGTGCCGTGCACGTGTAACCCAGATGCACGTTACAAACGGACATCTTCCATTCCAACTGTATTGTTCTTTTCTTCTTGTTCCTCTGCAAAACTAGTCTGCGATACCTCCACAAATTTGCTGGAATCCAACTCCTCGTCTTCTATCTGGAGGTTCATCTTTCGAGCCATGCTTACCAACACTCTATTCTGTGTCTCTATTGTCTGAACCAGAGTTTTAACTCTTTTCTTGGTTTTGTACAGCTCCTGTCGAATTTCACGAAAAGAAGCTTCAGAATCCTCTTCGCGAGATGTTAAGGACACAATATCTGCGGCAATGCTTGCTCGTCCCCTGACCCACTCATGGAATCTTCTGTAACAGACCAGTAGGAGAAAAACGTGAACTAGAACTCTTTAATAATAACTTAATTCCAATATGCAAAGCAATTTGAGTCATCAGTCACATACACACAAGAAAACCGTATACTACCTTCTAGTAGTAAGAGACTTAGTAAAATAACTTACAGTCGCTACCAGAGTTATTCAATCAAAAAACAAAAAAGTTTTACACGTTCATAACTTGTGGGGACCTACAAGCTGAGACAAACACTTTGGGTGAGTTGTGGGGACGTCTCAAATTTCATATGGAAAATGCATTTTTTTTTGACAGATCTTGCATTTTTAAACCAAAGTTGCTGTGGGAACCTAGATAAGGTCCCAAGAATCCGTTTTTCACAATGTCAGCGGTCCCCACAGTGCTGGTGTGCAATCACATGCAAGCCACCGCAAGTACATGCAGGTAACAACACGCACACTCACCCCACCCCTACAGGCTTAGATAGATAGATAGATAGATAGTTTAATAAAGTAAAACATCGCAGCCAGTAAACATGGCTGAATTGCGTATTACAATGAATAATGATTAATAATTTAAAATACATACAATACGATAAAATACAATAAAAAGTTCATGTCCTAAAAATTGATACTTGAAGACATTATGAAGGTGTTTTTAAAGCGATTGGTCTTCCACTTCGGGATGGCAAAGTGACTAGGTTGTCTTAGGTTATAGTTAGTTTCTTTAATATTTGGTAGCAGTCCATTAAGCCTGTGATCTTTGGTGTTTACGATAGAATGGAAGAAAGTTCTGCATGTTTCCTTGATATAAGTGTTAATGGAGGGTATTTCGGCTTCTTCTAATGCCTCATCATAGTTTCTGTTGGGATTGATAATAGAAAGTGCTCTTTTTTGAACACGCTCTAGTTCACACTGTAGATATTGTGGCAAAGCAAAGTAGAATACTGGAGCTGCGTACGTTAATATTGATCTTATACACATCGCGTAGAAAAGAACGAGGTCTTTAGAGGACACACGTGCCCGCTTGAGCTGAACCAGGAAATAAAGTCGTTTGGAAGCTTTCTTGATAATATTACTTATATGCTGATTCCATAATAAGTCGCTAGAAATTGTAACACCAAGTAGTTTTGCGTGTCGAACTACCTCAAGTTCTTTACCATTGACAGTGACTGGTGAGAAATCTCTTTGAGTTCTAGAAAAGGAAATTCTCAGTTCCTTGCATTTGTCGCTATTTAGCTTCATCTTGTTGTCAGAAGACCACTGAGACACACTATCGGCTATCTGCTGTGCGTTGCTTTCAGAGTTCTTAGGAACAAATTCAGACGCCGTAGTGTCATCAACATACTTCCAAATACGTGTCACATTGTGATCGTTAGATGCAACAAGATTTAGGTCGTTAATAAGCAGCAAGAACAACCAGGGCCCAAGTTTCGTTCCCTGTGGTACTCCAGAGGGAACGTATCCCCACTCAGAGTAGCACCCATCTGCCAGTTTGATCCGTTGCGAGCGATCGCTCAAGAAATCAATTATCCAGTTAGTGATATGATTTATGTGACACCCATCTACCTTGCAGTTTATGGCAAGGCATGTGTAACCAATGCAAAACTTTGCTAATCCCTTAGCGTTCTAAGACAACCAGCAGAGAGCCTGTACAGGTCCTTGGTCAATCTTTGAGCCTCAGAAGAATCTCTACCCGGGCCAGAATCTGTAAATGTAACTATACGGCAAGAGACGCCGTATTGTGTTCTACATAGTTCTTCAATGTGGTTTTAAGGTTTGTACTTTCTGAAATGTGAATATATGAAATTTTTGTGTACTTGAATCTGATAACGAGAGACTTTACTTGGGTCTGATGATGACTTCCGCTCAAGTTGTCGAAACGTCAGTCAACGTAATCAACAAAAGTTCGCTTCAGAACAACTTGCACCGGACGATCGAACCGCCCAAACAAGCGAACAATAATCACAGCTATAGACGCAACAGTTGCGAAGAAAAGAGTTGAAATAATTCGGTCTCAAACAGGATTCGAAGCTATGATCTTGCGATACCCATGCAATAAGTGCTCTAATGGCAGGTCTTGTCTTCGCAACTGCTTAACTTGCGTGCATAACTGCGACGATCTTTCACTCCGGATCCTTTGTAATTTGCACTTCGGTTTCTGAGAGTTAGTAAAATGAATTACCTGAGTTTGCTCCTTGTCTCATTCGGCTTTACGGTAAAACCAGGATTGTAGACTCTCCGAGTGATGAATCTTGGGTATTTATCTTCAACTTCAGCTACAAAGGAAACTTGCATTGCCATGCGCTGTAACGTTGCATTTCTTCTGACAGATTCTATATCTCCAACAGCTAAGCCAACCTAATCATGATCAGCGTAGATAAAGTTAACATTACCATACCGGCTTAATAGGTGTTGAACCTACAACCTTCCGATTACTAGTTCGGAAGCTCTACCACTGAGCTATAGGAGACTCGTGGGAGCAAGGCCATTAAACTAGGTTCATGGGACAAACATCCTGCACAAGTGTAAACTCTAATCTCTAGACTACTCGAAATTATGGTTTCACAACAGGTGATTATGTAATTTATCAAGGTACGAGTATGTAAATGGTAACGGCGAATAATGCTGGGGTAATGGCAATAAACGTGCTTTAAATGACTGGAGAGATCACAAACATGATACAAGATGGCGGAACCTAACGCACTTCGCCCTAGACATGCAACGAGGCACAACAACATCTGGCTGGACGTCCTAGGTTATAGACGCAAGTACAGTAACTAAGTACAGTAACGCGACCAGTCCCAAACTGACCATCTTCTCATTAATGGGAAATGTAGACGGTCCCTGCAAGATGTGCGTATGAGTTGGGAGTGATCATCACCTTGTTATTGCTATAGTTCAATTGAAGCTACTGCGCTCTAAAAAATGTATCCAAGCTCAAGAATTGTGACACAAGGAACCAGTTCTGTATAGAATTATGTAACAGGTTTGAGACTCTTGAAGAAGAAAACACTGGTACAGCTAATGAAAGCTCACTCACACCCAAATGGGACAAGATAGTCAAGATCTATCATACTACCGCCACATCCACCCTTGGTTATAAGCAGAAATCCCACAAAGAATGGTTGAGTCCAGACACCTGGGATGCTATTGCAGAGAGGAAAAGAGCAAAGGGCGAAATTATGAGGGCCAGGTCTACTCGCCTAAAAGAGAAATTACAAGCTCGGTAAAGTAAACTCAGTGCCAAAGTTAAGTGATCGGCTAGAGCAGACAAAAAAAAGATATGTTGAGAACCTCGCAACAGAAGCAGAGGCTGTTGCCCAGAAACAGGAGCAAGGTACAGTTTACAGAATCACCAAGCAACTATGTGGAGGTCAACGGAGAGGGAAGGCACCTGTCTGCAGCAAGCAAGGGACACTACTAACAACTGAGAAGGAACAGGAAGAGCGATGGGCGAAACACTTTCAGGAAGTACTTAACAAGGAGGTCCGGAGGAACCAGCTGCTGCTCAGGATGATGAGGAAGACCTTGACATTAGAATTGAACCACTGCACCTACTAAAGCAGAGATCGTGAAAGCCATTAGAATGGTGTAGCACCTGGACAGGACCAGCTTAATGCTGAACTCTTTAAATGTCATCCAGAGCTTGCAGCAGAGATATTACTCCCACTCTTTGCTAAGGTGTGGAAGGCTGAGGGTATACCAAGTGACTGGAGCAAAGGGGTCATCGTGCCAATTCCTAAGAAAGGCACACTGTCTGACTGTAATAATCGGCGGGGTATCACTCTACCTAGTAAAATCTTCTGTAAGGGTATTGTGAAACGTCTTTCTTTGGCGGTCAGTGGAGTGCTGCGACAGGAAGAAGCCGATTTTAGAAAAGGGCGAGGCTGTGCAGAACACATTTTCTCCTTGAGAAACATCATTGAACAGTGTCATGAATGGCAGAGAGGATTGTACATCAATTTTATCGATTTCCAGAAGGCTTTTGATAGCGTGCATAGAGAGAGTCTATAGAGTATCCACAAGGCGTACGGAATACCTGCACACATTGTCCGAGTGATAAAGCAATTCTAAACTGACTTTTGTTGCTCGGTTGGAGGCTCTGACCTGAGCTTCCATGTCAAGACGGGTATCCAACAAGGATGTGTTATGTCAGCGCTACTGTTTAACATTGCCATCGATTGGGTGCTGTCTTGAGCTACTGAAGACAGAAGGAGAGGAATACGCTGGACGCTGTCAATTGTTTTGGAGAATTTGGATTATGCCGATGACATTGCTTTGCTATCCCATTCTTTTAATGACATGCAGGAGAAAACTGAGCGGCTTAACAGATTCTCCTGGCAGGTGGGGCTTAGGATCAGCCCTCAGAAGACAAAAGTATTGACTGTCAACCTCTCAGTACCATTGCCCATCAAAGTGGGGCAGCTAGACCTTGAAATGACCCAACAATTGACCTATCTGGGTAGTACAGTCTGCAGTGATGGGGCCTGACATCGACATCCGACCGAGGATTGGTAAAGCCAGAGGGGCCTTTGCAAAATTGCGATCAATGTGAAGAAGCAGAACTGACTACAGCAGAAGAACGAAGAGTAAGATCTACCAAGCTTGTGTACTTTCTATACAACTCTACGGATCTGAATGTTGGAGAATGACTGTGCATGCATGACTTGAGAAAGCTGCAAAGCTTTCACGCATCTTGCACATCTTACACATCTTGCACATCTTTTGGCCAAAAACGATCTCCAACAATGAGCTCTTTAAATTGACAGAACAGGAGGACATGAGTATTGTTCTTACACGGAGACGATGAATTTGGGTTGGTCATGTGCTCCGCAGAGAACATACCAGCATTTCTAAAGTTGCTATCAGATGGACACGAGAGGGTAAAAGAAAAAGAGG
>OX453272.1:45220145-45607645 GCA_949710005.1 Ricordea florida
AAGCTCAAGAGCGAGTGAAGGTGCTGTACGAAGAACTCCAGAAAGTCTCCAATATGCTGACGACTACTCATATAAACCTGAAGAGGAAGTTTCCCTCTCGCTTCGAAAGAGATACGCAATCGCGAAGGAAAAAAGAAAACAAAAGAAAGGTAAAAAAATACAAGCAGAGGGCATATATGGTTCTAGAAAAACTTTCTTCAAGAACTGGTAACTGAAGAGTCTTTGATTCGCTCAAGAACAAGAATTTTACAAGCGTGCAGAGTTCACCGGGAAATTAGTTAGGCGTCTCCATCTTCACACACTTTTATGGCTCCTGGAAAATGTATTTTCAATCGGTATGGAAGGTATTTCAGTGTCTATTGTTCTCAACAATGCTTATCTGTAAACAGGGAACAAGGGTGTTCCCAAAGGGACTGACTATTGTTCAGCTGGTCTACTTAAGAGTAGGTGAGTAATATTCAAGTTATCTCTCTCTCGCAAGTAGCTCACGAGTTTATTCCTACGACGCTAGTTGAATTGCCCGCCCGCCCACCCTATCCCAGACTAACAATCAGTAATTCAGTGAATGTGTTGGTATTAAACTATTGAAGATTTATTCGTTAAAGGCCGTGCAGAGTATGGTCAACGTTGCTATAAATGCTACAAGTGGGGCCACTGGGCCAGAGAATGCAGAAGTTATGGAAATTATCCGGGAGGAGCGTTCTATGTTAGAGGAACAGGAGGAGGAGGAGGACAGTCAACAAGCAGCAGTGCACTTAAACAACAATAAGGATGTTTTTGTAAACGACCTTGTCGAGGTAAATGAACATTACGAGTTCTCTGACAGTTATAATATTACTAAAGTAAAGGGCAGGCTAAGAAAGAACATTCAATTTTTCGAAAACATAGGTGCTTCTAAATTTATTCTCGAGGTTATTCGCAATGGGTATAAACTCCCCTTTGTGCGTCTGCCGCATTCAAAAATACTACCAAACAACAGGTCAGCTATAGAACACAAGGATTTCGTGGAGGATGCACAACTAGAGCTTATAAAAACCGATCGTATTTGTGAGGTGGAGTCGCCAACAACAGTGGTGAACCCCCTGTCAGTTTCAGTCCAGCATAACGGAAAGAAAAGGCTTATTTTGGATCTGAGACATGTCAACAAATGTTTGAAAAAGCATAGTTTTAAGTATGAAGATTGGAGAGTTGGGCTAAGTTATTTCGAAAGAGAGACGTATATGTTCTCGTTCGATCTTAAAAGTGGGTATCATCACATAGAGATAGAAAGGGATTATCAAACTTACCTAGGGCTGGCTTGGAAGCTCCAGAGGTCAGAAAAACTTCGATACTTTGTGTTTACAGTATTACCTTTTGGGTTGTCGACAGCCCCATACATATTCACTAAGTGCGTGCGGCCTATCGAAAAGTACTGGAGATTACAGGGAATTAAGGTAGCTATCTACTTGGACGACGGATTCATAGTAGAGGGAGGTTACCCGGAAAGTAAAAACCTCGCAATGCAACTGAGACATGATCTTGATCTAGCGGGGTTCGTGACCAATGAAGAAAAAAGCGTATGGGAACCACAACAAATTATTATATGGTTGGGTTTATGTTGGAACGCCATAGAGGGGTTAATTAGTGTTACGCAAAACAGGGTAGAGAAAATACTCAGGCACATAGAAAGTATTGAGAGCAGTAATTATGTCATATCGGCAAGACAGCTGGCGTCTTTCACGGGCAAAATCATATCCACGGGGGCAGTGGTGGGTAATATCAGCAGAATAATGACGAGACACTGCGCTATGTCGATTGCCGCGTCCCAAGGTTGGGAGTCGGTCTTTAAGCTCGACGAATATTCGATCAATGAAATCTTGTTCTGGAAAGAGAATATAAAGAGAGCAAATATAAGATACTGTTTTTGCCACAGTACGCCTAATTGCTTCGTGTCCTCAGACGCAAGCAGCACTGGCTGCAGCGGTCACACGATATTGAACCAAGAGTATATCTGTCACAACATGTGGACAGAGGAGGAGAAGCGAAAGAGCTCAACATGGAGGGAACTTTATGCAATTGAGTTTGCATTGAAATCATTTGATGTGGCATTAAGTAATTCTCATATGAAGTGGTTAACCGACAATCAGGCAGCGGCTAAAATTGTGGAAGTAGGGAGTATGAAACGAGATTTACACGCGATAGCAATACGAATTTTTAGAATCTGCATTGAACGAAAAATCCTTCTTGATATACAATGGGTACCACGAACGCAAGTGGAAAGAGCAGATTTTCTCAGTAGGCTAATCGATATAGATGATTGGCAAATTACTCCCGCGTTACTCGAGCGTATAGAACTTCTGTGGGGGCCACACTCTATTGATTGTTTTGCAAACCATTATAATCACAAGCTCGAAAGATTCTTCTCACGTTTCTGGACGCCAGGATGCGTTGGTATAGATTTTTTCGTTCAAAACGTGGGCAATGAAAACTGCCTGTTAGTTCCTCCAGTTTGTCTAATATCAAGAACGTTGCATTACATGAGGCAGCAAGAAGCTGTTGGTACACTTATTGTCCCCTTTTGGCCATCGGCAAGTTTTTGGCCTTTATTGATCAGGTATCAGGAGTGTTGCATGGTAGACTATCGAGTTTTCGAAGGTCGCGAAGTACTGGAGCATGGACGCAACAAGAATTCACTGTTAGGATCAGAACGGTTTAAGGGGAGAATAATTGCCACACGTATCAATTTCCCCAAAAGCGACAGTATGATATGTCAGTAACATGGAAAGTAAGCGACAGCACTGGCTGTAAGCTTAGGTATTTTTTAGAAGGCACTGGCTTTAAATGTACGAGGCATTGCAATGATAGGGCACGGGCCCAGGGAGTGGTTACAGTATGAGGATTTGGACACTGGTCCAAATCGATGAGAGTCATGTGTTTAATTCCAGGTTGTGGAAAAGAGTGAATGTTGGGTTAACGTCCCCGAAAAGTTGAAAGGCTTCAGACAAGGCGCGATCAAGCAGCTGTTGTGCTCTAGAGCGAATTCGACTAAGAAGAGGTACTTGGGTGAAATCAAAAAATTTTTTCAGTGGTCTAGAATTAATGACATTCAAATAGAACTACCATACGATAGTGTAAGCACTGCAATTTACCTATCAGATGTATCAAATCGTGCGAAAGGAGGTATGTCAGTTGTGTTAGCGTTCTCAGCGCTTAGGTGGCTCCATACATTCATACCAGCTAGCAATCCGCTTGATAATGAAATGTGTAGGAATATTATGGAATATGCTAAGAGAAGCAAAAGTAAGCCAGTCACTAAGAAGAGACCTGTCTCAGAGGATATCATTAAGCAAATTATCGATAAATACGCTGGTCAAAACTGTAGCTTAAAGGATTTGAGAACAGCAACAATGTGTTCAATAGGTTTTGCAGGGTTTTTGAGGTTTGATGAATTCTCAAGCATTCTGGCTAAACACTTAGATTTCCAAAGGGATCACATGGCCATATTGATTCCACGTTCCAAGACGGACATTTATTGGGAAGGTAACATTGTGTATATCAAACGTATTGAGGGTAGATATTGTCCTGTGGAGTTAACAAAGAGGTACTTAGACAAGGCCGGTATAGAACCAAAGTCAGAACTTCCCATTTTTCGCCGTATAAGTTTTCATAGAAAGTCCAAGTCGTATTCACTTTGCAAAATCGGCCTTTCGTATTCGAGATGCCTTGAGTTGTTCAAGGAGTGCTTAGAAGGGCTGGGGTATAACCCAAAAGAGTACGGACTACATAGCCTTAGGTCGGGGGGTATAACATCGGTTGTAAGGAACAGTAATAACAAGGTTTCAGACAGGCTTCTTAAAATCCACGGTCGCTGGAAATGCGACATCTCAAAAGACATGTATGTACATGAGGATATTCAAAAAAGATTAGAAGTAACAAACTTTTTGGGTTTGTAATGGTCAATATCAAGTATTGTACGGAGTAAGTTTAACATATTTCAGTCGATTAAGCATTTGGTATACTACAATCGATAATGTATTTAGTTATGGAACACAAGTGCATCTATAAGGTTAAAGTGTGTCACAAATAAATAAACTCGTGCTACTCTGTAAGAGTATCCATCCTACTCTGTTGCAGTTTGATGTCTGGAATATAAAGTGTAAAATAATTTACGTTCGGTTGAACGAAGTGAATTAGAACGTAAAAGACGTTTTTGACAAAGACTCAGCCCATAATATGGAGATGATAGTGACCAGTCTCAAGGAAAGTGGTAAAGGGTTAAGCTCGGGCGAAGACTCTCCCGAAGAAACTTACAAAGAAGCAGTCCAAGAGTTGGATGCCATGGAAGCATAATGGGAACAAGATGGTGAAACAGTCACACAAAAAAACACATTTTATGATATATGTATATTTTTTCTTGTTGCTGTTGTTGTTTTTAATAATTCTGCGTCGTTCGGCGGCCGCGTACAATGAACTTTTCTATTGACTCTTTTTCACTGACTCTATTCGATTCTCTATAAAAGAATTTGAAACATGGAACTTTGATATTTGAAATATTAAAACTTAAACAGTTTTCAATCCATTGTCACTGATACTACATGCACAACAATTTATTATTTTATTATATAATTAAGTAGCATATTTTCGTAGGGAGTTAATAATTTGACATGGTTTTATATGTTAAATATTCATCCCACCGCCACCAGAAATTCCATCTTTTTATTCTGATCCCCCCCTTTGTGCATGTCAATTACGCCTGATCCCCCCTTCCGTTTCTCAGAAAACCATGTGATTCCCCCCCAAAGTCCTCCGCCCCCCCCCCTTCCCAGGCGATAAACAATGACCGGTCCCTTAGGGTGTGGTTCCTACCTTTTGTGTTTGGCCAGCGTAAGGGCCACGTCTCCGGCCCCTGACTGAACAGTTACTTCCAAACACGACTGCCCAGCGTAATTCTGAAGGCACACACTTGCACCGGCATTCAATAAGAGGTCAACGACGCTCATATTACCACGTGAGCAAGCAATATGGAAAGCCGTGTTGCCATCTATATTCACATGATCGATGACGGCTTGTCTGTCCAGTAATTCTTTAGACGTTTTTTTGCAGCCTGATCTTGCAGCCCACATTAATGGTGTCCAGCGGCCGTTGTCTCGGGCATTGACGTCAGCTCCTATTTGAGCCAATACATAGCATACTTTCCTGTTCATAAAAGTCATTAGGAAAGATGTCTGGTTAAAACCATTGTCTATTTTGGGAAAATTGCGCAATGAGAGGTTTTAATAATAATAATAATAATAATAATATTAATAATAGTAATAATAAACTAGCTTCACAATGTCTTGTGGGAGTCGTATACTATTATTATTATCATTATCATTGCTGTGCTAATTGGGGGCACAAATTACATATATTACATACAGAACATGAATTCATTAAGAATCCCAACTATCGGGAAGATGATCAGTTGGCTATATGCTAGCGTGGTTGCGCGTGTTTTTGAAGGTCGGAAAGATCGTGTTACAGATCCAGCTATACTCGTACTGGTCAGGACGGGAGTTGAATCCTGGACGAGCAGAGTCCACTCCGGCGACCTAACCACTCAGCCTCGCTGCCCCCTTTGTTAACATAGTCAATACATCTTTGAACTCTTATTCAATTCTTAATCCTGTATTGATATTGCGAAGACATCTTAGACCATGATCACATCTGTGAGTGAAAGCAGGGGCATTGCCAATTGGTTACGTTGACCCTTGGTTTGCACACAGAGTAACCAAACAGTCCTACAAAAATTGACATTTTGTGAAATTGCCAATTCAATTTTGGCGACATGATAAATATTTGTCATAAAAGTGACCTGAACATCCCCTCCCTTACCATCCCCTCCCTTACCATCCCCATCGAGTCGTCAGTGTGCAGAGGTGTTTGTTGTCATAACATGACCTTATAGTAAGATGAAAAAGAGAGATAATTGCGCGGTCAGTTAATAGTCTCCTTCACTGTCTCGAATTCCCAAAAAAAGAACAAAAAAAGGACAAGAAATAAAAAACAAAACAAAAAACCTAAACTGTATGACATCGGATAGCACATAACTTAATCGGCTAGAGCGACATACAGCGATACCAACCTGGACCTTTATATCAAGCAGCTTTCTCGTATCAAAGAAATTCAGAGATAATTACGTAGTTATTAGAATCCTAGATTAGGGAGGTGCACAGTAAATTGCACACTTCTATGTAAATTGGCGGCAAACCTGTTTCCATTCATTGCTGCCAGGTGGATTGGCGTCCTTCCCAGATCATCTCTTTCATTCACCCCTGACATAACCTTCCCCAGCGCTTCAACATGCTCCACTCGGCCCCTCTGAGCTGCGAGGTGGAGTGGGGTCTGCTGGTTTTGATCCTGGAAGGATGCTCGCGAATATTTTGTTAACAGCAGCTCTAAGATCTAAAGAGAAACATATATTTAAATCAATAAATTTTAGTCCTTTTGTTCACCAAGTTGCTTTGAAGGAGGCCACATATGCAATAAAATTAATTTTTCTTCAGTGGTTAAGGTAAAGCCTCATTGGGTCAAGTGGCCCATTACAGTAATTACGTGAAGTTAATAGTAGTTATTAAAGCTTAGTGTTACATGATGCGAGGCAAGTAAAGTTTTCTTCCAAAGTTATATTGTTAGGTCAGCATCAAATTTTAAGTATGTTACTGCGCAAAGTACATTAATAAACTTTACAAACCAAGTTATTTCGCTCTCAAGCTGAATTTGCTTAATGTTAATGATGGAACCAGTATATATTAAGTACACCATTAAATGTTTCAGGGTTATGAAAGCTTTGCGAAGTGTAAATGCTGTGCCAGCAGAACACATACATGAAAGCATTGGGGCCCTATTTTTATTGATATAGCTAGGTGTTTACCTTAACATCTGGCATGATAGCACCATAGTGTATTGGAAGTCTCTCGTATATATCCGACCTATATAAATTTCTTGTTGTCTGACTATTCTCTATAAGAAACTGTACCATTCCCAAATGGCTATTACAAACAGCCAGATGGATGCAGTTCTTCGTTAGTGATGTGCAAGACTCGGCATTGGCTCCCAGTTCAAGAAGAGCTTTAGCACTTTCAACTTGTCCAGCGACTACTGCCGTGAGAAAAGGGGTGCGATTATTCTTTGCCTTGATGTCGATTGGCGCACCACATTCCAGCAGGAATTTGATGATGTCAGCGTGGCCTTGAGCGGCAGCTCTATTAAGAAGGAGGAGAAATTGATTAGATAGATATAATGCTAGCAACATGTTGAAAATGTTTTTACGTTGTGGAAACATGAACTTCTGATACAAATTTAAAAGGCTAGGGTAGCTTAGGAACGAAATTCAGCGTCGATTTCACTATCGCACAATATAAACCTTGCGTTCCCAGATAAGTTGTAGATTCAACACAACCGTAATGAAATTCATTGAATGATGTAAATTTTATGGTGATCATAAACCGAATGTTAGACTTCGTTTCAAAGGCTTCACTCTTTTGCTCTATTTTAATGATCGGAGGTGGTGGGGTCGGGGGCGGGTTATTGGCTTATGCCCTGTGTAACTGCCTGTTAAAAGGGCAAAAGCACATAATGACCCAAGAGGTCCACCAAAAAAAAAAAATTGTCCCTTTTAGCATTAGATTTATCATGAACAGATTCTTACTTGTGCAGTGCTGTCTGTCTCTCTTTATCTCTGATACAGAAATCAGCCCCTGCTTTACAAAGAATGTCAACTATTTTAAGATCTCCCTTCATAGCTGCTTGATGCAAAGGCGTCATCAATGTGGCTCTCTGTGCATTTACTTTGGCGCCATATTTAAGGCACAACTCAACGGATGATATGTTTCCAGTCTCCACGGCCAAGTGAAGTGCAGTGTCCTGGTCCGAGTCTGTTTCGTTTACAAAATCAGCGACGTCATAGCGAACGGCGGAAGCTGCGTTAGATGACAAATGAAAAAATCGATAAATAAACAAATAAACAGATAAATGACTAAGTAAGTAAATAAATATACGACATTTATTTTTCCAAGAAGGGTAGGCATGGCAAAGATTACCTGGTTACTACAATTTATAAGTAGACATTGTTTTGATTCACTGTTTAATTTTGTCTTTGTCGCTGTAAAAGTGAAAGTCTAGGAATAGAACAAACCAAAACACTTAACGGAAGGTCTCTTAGGATTCCAGTCAGTTTTGTTTTCCCTCAACTCCTGATGTTTCCCTCGAGCCTCGTCTCGGAAAACATCAGGATTCTCGGGAAACAAAACCAACTGTTTCTCTTGGGACTTGATACAAAGTGTATAACGTACTTAAATGACGGGTTGACAAATCAGTTAATTGATATTCTTCAACTCTAACTAGTAATCAGCATTCAAATTCTCCCTATGGTATCAATGACATAGTAATGGAGACAGCCAATAAGAATTTATGAGACTGATCGTCAATAATGAGCTGCTTTGATAATTAGCAATTATTCTCTAGAATCGAGGTAAATAGTCACTATTCAGCAATGAAGCAACTTCATCACATCTCTCAGAGGCATCTGCCAAACGAAACTTGACGTGTGGTTGCTCTATTCATCTCATAGGATTTTCTCTCTTCAGCACGAGATCGACAGCGAGTTCTTTAAAGGAGATAAATAGTGTTACATATTCTGAGATGGTGAGCCAACCAGATTGCTCAAGGTGCTGGGTTACTGACTTGGTGTATAATAAGTACTGCACTACAAAGCTAAGAAAAGAAAATGTGTGAGAATCACTATGGAGAACTTGTGTATTGATGCCTAAGTGGAAAGACCATCCACGAGGACCGTAACATTGCCCCTTCCGTTTTCTTTAGAATCAATGATAATAGTCTTTCGCCATACGATTCACAAGAATGAATTATTTGCGGAACTATTTGCGGAAGTATTTGCTAAGTCTGAGGACGCCACTGCGCATGCGGTTTTCAAATTTCTGGCCTTGCGATTGTTCACATTCTCACCTTGTTTAATAAGCATTTCTGCAACTTCTGTATTGCAACTGAAAACCGCTGAATGTAGCGCAGTGCCAGAGTCAGCGGTCTTTGCATGGATATCTGCACCATGACATAACAAGAGCTGGCAAATTTCCAGATCACTGTTCGTGCTGACAAGATGCAGCGGCGTTACTCCACCATTTGCCTTGGCATTTATATCAACATCTGTCCTACGGATAAGGAGATCCACCACTTCCTTACTGGATCTACGTACGGCGTTGTGTAAAGGCGTGCTGGACAATGCATTTGTCAATGTAGGGTTTGCTCTACGTTGTAACAAAAGTTCAGCAACAGCACGGCAGTTAAACCTTGAAATGAGAAAAAGAAGAGGAAAAAAAAGTCAACAAAAAAAACATTGTTAAGGGAGCTTAACTTCAAGTATCGTTCAAGTTATTTTTTCTCGTTTCATCTTTGTACACAAAAGTTCTTTACGCTCAAAATAGCATGATGACAAGGCAGTAAGTAGTACGTTATTGTAAAAAAATTAATGCTTCAGTAAATAGGACCGGAGAGAAAAAGGCCAGGAAACGAAGCTCATTAACAGGGTTCTGGTCACAGAATAACGACATAGTTAAGCTAAGAATAATGTAGAGTAAATAAAGGGAGTACATTTCTATATATATCAAGTTAGTGAAGGCTGAAAACGTAGCGTTTACTAAATATTCCAATCAGAGTAGGCTACTTAACATAATAACATATATGAAAGGATGATTCCCCATCAAGTAATTAGGTTTTATTGGAAAGTGCACGTGCATTTCCTGAGAATGCCTTTTGCATGATGCGGCGGCTATATTGCCTATAGGTGCTTGCTTTGTCCGAAATTCATTTATGAGTTATTTTAGTGTGCTGTGTTTGTCTTCGTATTTACGAGATGTTCTAAGAAATAAGCCGACTTGAGGAGATCGTGTGGCAAATTAGCAATCGTAATAATGAATGATAAATTCGAGCACTTTGCTAAACCTTTGGATGAGCTTATTCTAACTAAGGATGCGAATGCCAAAAGAACTGCGTAAAATTTTAGTTGGTCTTTATTAACTGGTGATGAAATGTGTTTTGCCGAATTTAAGAGGTTGGCAAACTTGATCCTGTCGTTAAGGATTTTTGAGGGCGTTTAAGGGAGTTTTGAAAATTTTTGAAAATTAAAATGAACACTGAATGCAAATCACTTCGGGTGTTGGCCTTGTTGGAACCAATTTGTCAATGTTTTGTTTGAAATGCTTTTCGTTATGGACTCATTGACTTGTCAGTGTTGCGTTTTAATTATCATGCAAATTTGTAGCAAGCGTAGCATGAATATATCGCAATAAATATGTAAAAAAGTTCTACAATCTCGCTTTTGACGCTGAAATCCGTTTTAAAACTCCCTACAATTAACCAAATGTGTAATATTAAATGGGAACTTTTTAAATTTACTTTGAAACAATTTATTGGCACTATATTTGAAACCTCTGGAATGTTCATATTGCCTTGTATCCCTATGCGTCAGCCACGATATTATCTAAAAGCGAGGACAAGGGCTAGTGTGAATTTGTCAGGGAAAATGTGGTATTTAATAATCTGTTACTGAATGGCTGCTTCTTACCTCGCGGCAACATGAAGTGGAGTTGATCCGTCCTGGGACTTTACGTCGACATCAGCACCATGGTCAATTAACATCTTTGTAACATCCACGAGGTTCGATCTCACAGCATAATGCAGTAATGGTGTACCGGCTTCATCCAAATTGTCAATAGTTTTTCTGTTTTCCTCTAAAGACAAGTACTCAACGAGTTCACTCAAGACTCCATCCTTTACAATGTCGATGGCTTCCCGAGAGCGCGTCGACAAAATGCCGAACTTGAGTGAAGAAAGTTCAAAGTTATCCGCAACTGTCACAAGAGAAGAGACAGAATTATTTTGAAGTGTTAAGTAAGGTTTCTCGCTCGGTTTTTGCCGTTTCTTTGGCGAATTCATTTGAAGTGAAGATAGCATTGAACGATCTTTCTTCCGCTCTATTCGTTTATTTCTTAGTTGCTCTACGATGCGTCGTAGAACGTTGTTGTTATAATAACTATGCTATATTGATCAGAAATTTCTTTCATTGACGTAATCAAAGTTTGTGTCCCCTCCACCAACACTGACGTAATAGACAAATATACGGGTCATGCCCTGTGTAATATAATTTATTCATTTCCTTCGTTCGTTAGGGTTAGGTTCATTGTTAAGAATTCTTTGCGTCCTTTGTTTTACGTCAGTTGTGTAAATAAATTACAGATGAACCAAATATACAATATGTCGTCCCTCACATGTCACACAACTTTAACGTAGACTGTAGGATTTGCAATCGAAAATCGTCCACTGTAAGGAGCCCATGACCGGGTCATCACGGGGCTCCTGCCACTGTACATTGAATCAATCCCTTCCACTAGTATATGATAGGAATACCATTTCTCCATCGTCACTTAAGGCCTCCGCATATTAGACATTAGTTGTCGACAACTATCGTTTATCCACAACGGAAAGTCATCAACCACTAACAATGTCCGATGCAAGCATTTCACACACCGGAGTATAGTATAAAGTTGTTGATGACAATGACTCTAAGTCGATTAGCCCCCAAGTAAAAGTCGATCAGCCCCGAACGAAAATCTGTTTTCAACTTACTAGATTACTCTTCTTCGGGCTCGTTGTTTTACTAATGCTTGAAATTGAAGTCAATAACTCAGTTTAACATCGTTCGTTTGTTTGTTCGTTTGTCCGTAGAGGGTGACCGGGTTTCCTCTCTTTAATCTTTATTTTTCAAAATAATAAGCCCAAGTTAAATATCGAACAACATTTGCTTAAGTTTACGTTTAAAAACTTCATGAATTTTGCTTGGTTTAAGATCTTTAGAACGAGATTTTAGTTCTGAATGTTTATGAAGTAAAGAAAATTTACTAGATACACTTCTACTTCAACAGATCAACTGAGTTTTCTCGACCGCAACAAGCTACAATTTCATCAACATCAAAAACGTTTGGTTCGTGGAGCATCGCAGGTTTATTAGAATGCCGATGTCAGCGTCACGAGTAGATAAGTTAGATTGCGAGTTTGTTCTATAGTAGATAAGTTATTTGACGGCTTATCGACTTTAAGTTTGGCTTATCGACTAAGTGGAGGCTAATCGAGTTGGGGGCTAATCGACTTGGGGGCTAATCGACCTACAACCTTCCCTGATGACCCGCGGGAAATGCCAAGCGTGCTCACTTAGTTGCAGCTGTTGAATGGTTCCCTTTGTTCGACATTGAATGATGGAATAAATTTAATAGATTCATTATCAGGCGCTTGGAGGTATGGAATTTCTCTTCTCGTGCTGAAATCGAAATCTCTCTTTCGCTTCGCCCGCTCGTGAGATATCAGTTTAAGAACTCGAACAGAAATTTCCACGCGCTCTGTATTATTCTGTATTCAGTGGCCATTAAATGTAATCAGTAAAATTTTTAAGTGCTAAGCTAAATGTTCCTATACTAGCGTCGAGAAGAGGCTCATTGAGCTTTGTCATGAGGTATCCCAAAGTACGCATGTACAGGGTTCGATTTCACTACTCTCTTTGGGCACTGTTCACAGTATTCCTCAAACCGGTGTGTGCAATGGCAGAGCGACATGTGATACTTAGTGGAGCCCGGAGTGCAATGGACCCTACCCAGTGCACACCTCATTAGCAAAAAGGCCCGGCCACAAGGCCATCGGCTAAAAATCCCTAAGACCCCCCTAGTAACGATAATGTTTGATATCATTCATATAAATAAGACACGTTACTTGTCGCACTTTTTGATGTACCGGTTGTGGTTTGCAAGCTTTGGAGCGAACTTTGACAGTGTCATCATATATGCGTAGAAGACTTGTAACACAATGAAAGTGTACGTGGAATGTAAAATGGGGCAGGTTTCTTCTTTGTTCCGGCAAAACAAAAACTCACGCATGCCCTGTACTGACAAGAGCACGATATGCATCTGAATGGCAAAAACGAAGTCCATTTTTAAACTCGCGGACAGTCCGTGAAAAAAAAGAATGATAGCAATGCGCTGCTGATATATAAATGAGGTAGTTTTTTTTTCTTTCCTGAATCCTTTTTTTTATTTCATAAGAAACGTGTAGCTTCCTTATAAATAAGAAGCATGAAATATTACCATGAAAAAAAACACACACACATTAAACTGCAAAACCAAACTCTAGTGGGATAGCACGCCTACACCTAACCCCCCCCCCTCCTGACTTCATAAATAAATTATTTGGGTTTGCAACATAAACACGTAAAAAAATAGACTTTACAATGGTCAAACTGGTTCTCAGTATTCACAGATTTTGCTTCATTTGAAGAGCTTACAATAATTTGGATAACTTCTCTGGCTGTAACTGAAATTCGAAACTGAAATTACTTTTTCCAAATAACGACTGCCTCGTGTCAGCAACTTAAGTAGCGAGGCTAGTTGTGAGCTTTCTTGCTTTTTTGCCAGTTCAAATTTATAGAATCTTAAGTAGTATGCCATTAAATCTGTAGATATAGTAATTATAGTTAATCCACAGTACGTTTCACGAATATCTAAGATAACTCCAAGAGGAAAAAGATAGTTTGTTAACAGTGTTGGTAGCCAGAAATTTTCATGCATTTCTTGTCAAAGATGGGGTGGGTAGTAGCTAAACTACCAAACGAAAAATGCCAAGGCACTACCCCCCCATTCCTCCTCCAACCTTATGTTGTGTCTCACCATGTGGGTGTGGTACATTATAACTGAACTGAAAAGAAATTGATAAGAACCATACACAATAACCAAACCCATTTCGAACTGCAATATTTTTCCTCGAAAAATCTGTATCACGTAATCAACAATTGAAGAAAAGGAAAGTACATGAGCCTACTGTTCTCTCAGATTTCTACTTCACTCACTGAAACCAACCACAATTACAAAGTTTCCAGGGACAGTAAAAACGTCTTTTTTTGCTATTCGTCGCTAGAAGTTGGCATTTCTCTATTTGTACGTTTAACATCTAGTATTCTGACGTGTTTTGTCCATATTTTCCTTTGGTGCCTGCCCATCGATGTAATCGTGGCTATATACAGTTGGTATTTCCTCTACGAAACCTGTTCTCACGTCTTCCAGGCTTCGCTCGTCTATTTCAACGGTGGGATCAATCCTTTTCACCAGTCTCCTCAGCAGCGTGTTTTGAGCCTCTATCACATTGACTAGTGTTTTGACTCTCTTTCTTGTTCTGTCCAATTGTTCTCGAACCTCAACGTATTCAGTTGTATGAGAATCTTCCCTGGTAAATGGAAGTTCCATGTCTTTCCTGGAGTCTCGTTTAATGCCAAATCTAGCCAATAACCTAGCGAATGTAAAAAGTTATTAAGTATGGTCCCCAAAGCCCTATATTTTAATTAAATTAGAAAACAACTGACAGTTATTCTCTGAAACTGAGGTGAATATTGACAGAATATTTCTAAAGCCACTACTCACAGATATTGAAGGTAATAATTATTTAATATGAGCATTCATTATATTATCATAGAGTTATTGATCTACAGTATGCATGCCGTCTGCTCGATGGGAATAATGTCACTTGATTTCTTATCATTTTCGGAGGTTGTGGAGTCGAAACCCATGGAGGTCAAAAGATAATGACAGGCCTACACGGACTCCCCTCGTGAGTTGTGGTATCGATGCATTTTAGCCTTCAGTTTTGCCATTTGTTATGACATATCACCCAGCAGTGCGTGGCCGGCTAAAGAAAATTTAAATGGATAACTGGGTTGTAATACAAAACCAGCCGTTGCTGAGAAGCATCTATACAAAGCCTCTGATTATATCATACAAGAGAGGCAAATCTCTTAAAGATACGCTAATTAGAGCGAAGATTTGACACAACTCACGACGAGAGTCCGTGTAGGCCTGCCATGGCCATTATCTATTGTTTTCAGCAGAAATGTTTCTTTTACTGGAAATTTTAAACATTGATTTGAAGCACTAAGACTTACACTCAAACTTAAGATTTACATTAGAAAATGATTTAATGACTACTTTGCCAACGTATCCACCCATTTTGCAGTGGCTAACTAAGGGTTGATTTGCTTAGATGGGAGGTGGAAAGAAATGCAGTTACATTTCACTATACGCACGAGATTATTTGATAATCGGCAAATCAACAACATCAGGAAATAAACTCCACAATGTCTATCTATCCAGAGATAGAATGTTCGGTGTTAGCAGTAACTCAGCAAGATTGAATTCCCCCGTAGCTAGAGATCAAACCGTTAGAACTTGCAAAATACAGTACGAAATAATTAGTCGGAGAAATGAATAAAGAACAAGCAAAGGCGAAAATTGACAGGAAGCACTGAATAAACGAATAGAACTTACTCAAGTCGAAAGGACTAGGGCGAGTTGAGCAAGCCAAAGCGTATAGGACCTGACGTGCAATGTAACGTGTAGTTACTAGTAATGAATGAACTTGGAAGAATTTACATAACGCGCGATAGTTGGAACTGAGCGATAGCAGGCGTTGATGAGCAGGAAGAGAGGTGACAAACAGAACACAAATCGCTGCAGTACTTATGGTAGCCCTGCGATGGACTAGTACGCAATCCAGTAAGAGCCGATAGGAGGAGTGATAAATTCCTATAAAGGAACTGCTTCGGTGGGAAATTAGTTGAATCACACAAACAAAAAGAGATTAATCAAAGGAGTAAGCTATACCATTCTAGGGGTGCTGACGTTTCGAGTGCTTCATGATTTGCTAAAGCGGAATAAGCTCCGATAAGGATAAAATATATACATTTAACAAACCGAGTTAGAGGTCCGTGCTGTAAGTTTCACGCTTGGGCCATAAATCCGAGCGGAGAAAAACGAGGATCAGTAACTTACAGTAGGGACCGAAAAACAAAACTTTTGAATTTAGCGGGCCATACAGAGAAGTACGGGCCGGTAAATTGACCAATCACAGCGTGCGTACTATCTGTGAGATATGATAAGATGTCCTTAAACGTACCTCTTCCATCGACTGGGAAAGTTAGGTCTGAAAACTATAGTTGGACGGTAAAGCCTTCTCGTTATAAACCTTGGGTAACTGTCTTCGATCTCAGCTACAAACTCCACCTGCATGGCAAGTCTCTTTAACGTTGCATTCTGTTGTATGGCATCAATATCACCAACGGCTAAACCAACCTTAAATGACATTGCAATAAAATTTAAGGTGAACTTTTGGGGATGAACTATAGATATCCAGCTGCCGAAATCATAAAACAAATTTGTAATTCCGAAACATATTGCAAAATTATTTTAATCATGTTGACTTTGAGTTTGTACTAATATTTTACTGGCTAATGATTTTACCGGCTCACTTTCTATTGGCTCCGTAACTGTCCACTTTGACCTGTCGGACAGACCAAAGTGGACAGTTGGAGACCTACACAATGCATAAGCATCAAATAAGGGCTGTCGTAAACCAATAGATCAATGGAGGTTAGGTGCTATGTTTTTAAGGCTATAATGACGCAGATATTGTACCTACCAGAAGGTTCATTAGTACAATAGTCATCAAAAAGAGGAAAAATCCAAGGAACACAAAACCAGCTTCGGGAAACGGGTTTAGTGGTCGCAGAGTAGAGGTGCTGTTTTTGCCAATAGTTTCAATAAAAGTGTCATCAAATTCAAACTCTCCTATCATCATTACCATAACCTTGATAAGTGATGTACCAACGTCCTTGAATGCGTCCTGTGAAGTAGACAAAATCATTATTAGCGGCCTAGCGTGTACAAGCCAACGACGACATGATAATTGAATTATTCGGCTCTCTCTAAAAATAATGATGATAAGACCCTCATTCTGACAAAAGAATATAGTTTAATTTACAGGCTTCTAGAGTGCAGTAATTAAAAATTGGATATAAAGTAGAAAGAGCTGGGAATATCAAACAAGGTGATAAAATAAGTTATGCCTCCGTAAGTTAAAATACTGGTGCTGACGTTTCGAGCGTTTGCTCTTCGTCAGAGAGAATGCATAAAATAGTGCTATTCAGTTATCTGATTTAACTACAATAATACTATTGCCAAACTCAAATGTAATAGTGGAAAAGGCCTTAGTAGCCGTGTAAATGCCGAAGTTTATACAAAAACGAACATTATAACATAGCTTTCGGAAAGCATGAGCTATGATTGGCTAATACGCGGGAGCCCTTTGCCCATGGGTTGCTTGCTGACGTCAGATTGGTAACCAGTATAAAAGTTGTGAAGTATTACGTTATAAAAGAAATGGTAAACGCAGCAGCTGCGCAGCCATCGAGTTATGGACACACTTGGGAGTTTGCTAAGCACTCAAGAAGCTAGAGATTCTTTCGGCTGCGCCTCGAGCATCTCTTTTGCTTCTTTCGTGCTTAGCAACCTCCCGTGTGCGTCCATAACTCGATCGTAGCACGCTGCGAGTTTACCATTTCTTCCATAACTCGATCGTAGCACGCTGCGAGTTTACCATTTCTTCATCAACACATAGTGAAGCTTAAATTTATATTCTTGGTAATACTCTTTGTTCGAGCATTCACTGCAATGCACTCGGCCGCTATGCTACCATCGAGTTGAATAACTTGTCAATTTGAGTTTTGCTCACCTGCTCTTTAAAAAGGACAAAGAAAACTATAGCAAATCCAACCACAAACACGGATAATACCGAGAATACTCTGACCACTGTCTTGAAAACCTCCACAAACATAGTGACATAAATTCCAAAGATTCGAAATCTCCGTAGAAACAAAACCAAGTTCATGTAGCACAGAAAGATTGAGGCCACACCAACCAACCATAAGACGAAAGGGTCGTGAGTGGCCTGGAACAAAGAGTTAACCACACTGTCGGGCAGAACATATGGAATAAGGAAAACCACAGCAGTACCATAAAGTCCCCATTCCAGGAAATTACTGACTTCCAGGAAATAATTCAGCCGTTGGATAAAAATCTGTAGAACCTCCTTTACCAAATGCACAACTGCAAAAATGAATACAATGTACGAGAAACCTTTAGTGTAAACTGTCTGACCGTCATAGAACACTGACACAGGATAACAAACGACGTTTGATGTCTCCCCTATATAGGTCCCATTATCATCATAGTTATCGTAGTAATCCACCACGCAATCTTCGCCGTCTACTTTGTAAGTGTCAGTAAAGTTTACTTTCTCTCTCTCTGTTATTATGAATGCAGAATAGAGACCGACGAAGAGCAGGTACGAAAAGAAGTTGAAGTAGTAAATAAAACGACCAAACGTGGACCATTTTTGATTTAACAGAACCTGCGTCAGCGGGTGCAAAAGTAGACCTTTCCTCTCGTGTTTCACCATGGCACTGGGCCCGAAGAAGCGCCTACCATGCACAGCAGCTGGATCGTCGGGGCCTGGGTCCAGTAAATGGAAGTCGTAAGTGATGGTAAATTCTGGTTCCGTGGCGCTGATCTTTTCTGATCGCTGAATACAGCGGTCCATTAGCACCCCTGCGCATTCTGGGAAGTTTTCTATTAGCAACTTCATTGGTGTCTGCTCTTTAATGTCCTTATGTTCCATAATTTCTGTCCATCTGATAAAAAGGTTAACAGAATTAGCTATGGTAATAAGACCGACCGGACTCTCATTCCATTTTGTATTCATACAAGGAATTACAATTTTTTTTTTCTGGTTTCCAGGGTAAACCCATTTTGTTCTCATCAATGCGATTACAGACCGAGTTGAACTACTTAACATTCCGTTCGCTATTTAACCTAATGATATAAATATCAACCGCGAGAGGTGTATTGAAAGTTTCTCTCAACTGTTGACAAGATGTTGTTTTCTTTTCTAGTCTGTATGGTTTACTGAATTTTGTCATTATTTGATCTGTTTGGTTGCTGCTTTATGCTGGCTAGTCATTTTAACAGCTGCATTCAAGAGATATCTGGATATAGTGCTATGTATACCATTAGAATCATAAACCCGGACATTAGGGCTTTCACCAGAAGCATGAGGACAGCATGTTTTGAGCAATGGTCGCTTGTTGAAATCCTTAGGCTTTACAATCTGCTTGAATTTAACTTATTTATGTACACCTATGAAGAGAACATTATTGTGAATACACTGTTAATCTTTTTATTTTCTCGATCCCAGCAGCAAATTATCCTTAGTGAAACCCATTCATTTCCGTATGTATTAGTTTGAAGAATCTGGTAAATTTGGTCACTGATGAGTTGTCATGCCAGTCTCTAAATTTCAAAAAGATTTCACAGTGGTTACTTCTGAGAGTAAAACTGCCAATGTGCCTCGTGGATTTTAAATTACTGGCACATAATGTTGTTGTTGTTGTTATTTACCTCGGATGCTTGACAATCGCCATGACAACATCACTGGCTCCGGCCTTAGCTGCCACCTCCAAACATGAAAGGCCCTGCGTGTTGCTTATCAATATGTTTGCACCTCTTTCCAATAAAAGGTTGACTACGCTCACGTGACCTTGTCTGCACGCAATGTGCAGAGCAGTGTCTCCTTCCATATTGACGTCATCAGGTGAAGCTTGTTGGTTCAGCAACTCCTGACAGGTTTTATTGTATCCATATTTTGCAGCCCCCATCAGTGGCGTCCAGTGCTTATTGTCTTTGCTGTGTACGTCCGCTCCAAGTCTTACCAGTGAATGACACACTTTTCTATTAGAAAATGATTTCTATTAGGTTTGACACTATGTACTAATTATGTCAAGAATTAAGCAAGCAAAGACATGAAAATGGACACGAACAGAAAAATCGAAAGAAATGGCAGACTTGAAATGATGACCGTAAAACTACAGTCAGTGCAATTACTTTAACAAGTAACAACGGATGGTACAAGTCCAATACACCAATCCGATTAAGCATGAGGCAAATACAGTAGCAATACGAATCGTCATGTTGAGTGACAGCGACAGTGACAGTAATAAGTGATAGTGACAGTAATAAGTGATAGTGAGTGTGATAGTGACAGTGATAGTGACAGTAACAGTGACAGTGTCAATGATAGTGAGTGTGATAGTAACAGTAACAGTGATAGTGAAAGTGACGGCGACATTGATAGTGACAGTAATAGTGACAGTGACAGTGACAGTGATGATGATGGTGATGGTGATAGGGATAGTGATAGTAATGGTGATGGTGATAGGGATAGTGATAGTAATGGTGATGGTGATGGTGATAGTGATATGATGGTGATAGTGATAGTGATAGTGATGGCGATGGTGATAGTAATGGTAATGGTGATGGTGATAGTGATAGTGACAGTGCCAGTGATAGTGACGGTGATAATGATGGTGATAATGATGGTGATAGTGATAGTGACAGTGACAGTGATTGTGACGGTGATAATGATAGGGATATTGATAGTGATGGTGATAGCGATAGTGATGGTGATAGTGATAGTGATGGTGATGGTGATAGTGATAGTGAAAATGATGCTGATAGTGATGATGATAGTGATAGTGATGGTGATGGTGATGGTGATGGTGATAGTGACAGTGACAGTGACAGTGATGGTGATGGTGATAGTGATAGTGATGGTGATAGTGATAGTGAAAATGATGTTGATAGTGATGGTAACAGTGATAGTGATGGTGATAGTGACGGTGATAGTGATAGTGACTGTGATAGTGATAGTGACAGTAATAAGTGATAGTGAGTGTGATAGTAACAGTGATGGTGACAGTGACAGTGACAGTGACAATGATAGTGACAGTAATAGTGACAGTGAAAATGATGGTGAGTGTGATAGTGACAGTAACAGTGATAGTGAAAGTGACAGTGACATTGATGATGTTGGTGATAGGGATAGTGATAGTAATAGTGATGGTAATAGTAATAGTGATAGTGATAGTGATGGTGATAGTGATAGTGATGGTGATGGTGACAGTGACAGTGACAGTGATAACGATGGTAATAGTGACAGTGATGGTTATGGTGATGGTGGTAGTGATAGTGAGAGTGACAGTGATAGTGATAGTGATAGAGTGCTTACCTGTGTCCTCGCATTGCGGCATTGTGAAGAGGGGTTCGTCCTTGTTGGTCTCTTTCATCCAATCCTGACGCCATACGACGTGCCAGTGCTTCTACATGGGCAAAGTGTCCACACTGAGCGGCAAGATGGAGAGGGGTTTGTTGATTTTCGTCTTCAAACTTGAAACGCGTCTGCTTCTTCAAAAGTGCGTCCATTATCTATGAGAAGATGGATACAAGTGAGAAATTTTAACCATTGATTTACATTAAAAAAACCACTTCATTTTTGAGCCCATTTTCGACTTGCTGCGTAGTGAAGCCAGTAAGTGCTGAAAATTGTGTTGACTTTGGGAGGTTCAAGTCTTCAATCAAGCATATCGAGGAAAGTAGGGTAGAAACCGTTTGGTGTTATTACAGGTACTATGGCTTTAGTCTCGAGCCAGGATTTTTGACATTACTCATTCAACTCTGTATACAGATGTTTGTTCACAACCTGCTCTGATTTGCCTAACCCTTACCAAACGTCCTGGGCACGTCGTCCAGGCGTGTGTCCGAGGACAAAATAAATGCAAATGGTTATAGCTATGAATGTATCATTATTTGGAAACTGATTGAATAGTACTATACTGTGGTACTATTTGTTCTACTATAAAGTGCGGTTGTAACTCTTTGCATCTGTGGGTCGAACCATGCAATGTGACCATTCTTTTGAAAACTATTAAACATTATTACTCTACAAATCAATTTTATTCATTATTTGAACATAACTATACTGTGGTACTATTTGTTCTATTATACAGTGCGGTTGTACCGTTTTGCATCTGTGGGTCGAACCATACAGTGTGACCATTCTATGGCAAGCTACTGAACGGTACACTTATGTGGTACTATTTGTTCTACTATACAGTGCGGTTGTAACTCTTTGCATCTGTGGGTCGAACCATGCAATGTGACTATTCTTTGGAAACCTATTAAACATTATTACTCTACAAATCAATTTTATTCATTATTTGAACATTAGTATACTATGGTACTATTTGTTCTACTATGCAGTGCGGTTGTACCTTTTTGCATCTGTGGGTCGAACCATACAGTGTGACCATTCTATGGCAAGCTACTGAACAGTAGTGTATTGTGGTACAGTTTGTTTTACCATAAAGTGCGATTCTACTTTTTCCACGCTTACCCTTATATCAGATGCTAGGGCAGCATAATGTAAGGGCACCCTTTCTTGCACATCAGGTCTATTTAGGTTCCATAACCCTTTGGGCTCCTCTAAGAGCATGCTTAACGTCTCCAAATTTTCGTTCTCGACGGCCATGTGGATACAGTTTTTCATGTAAATATCATTTGCCCGGATGTTGGCGCCTTTCTGTATGAGAAGTTTGGCACACATTGTTTGACCAGCGGCTACAGCATCAAGGAAGGGTGTGGCACTCTCAGCGTCACATGAGTCTATACAAATGTCGAGGCCGAGAAGAAATGAAATAACTTCTTCTCTGTTGAATACAGCGGCCCTAAAAGAAGAATGTTATATTAAGAGTTTTCTTAGATAGTGAATCACTGTCATTCGGGGCTACTTAACAGCTAGCTTGTTTTTAAGATCAGGGTTGATTTGTTCCGGCCCAGTTTGATTGGTTTTAAGCTAGGTGAATAAGTTAAAAACTAAATTTATCAGTTCTAAGTTTGCATTGAAAATTGTATTGAAAATGAATTGCCCTTTGGATAACATATATGGCCTGCAAGAGCTGACTTTTGCATGATTTGATTAGGCTTAGAGAAGACCCTATACAACATTTTTCTTGAATGAGGATTTAGTGGGTTTAAGTTATTAAGCTTGCTATCACTGATGAAGAATTCATAGCATTTTGGAAATCAGGTTTGTTTGCCACTCAAGGTACAAAACGGTAGGATATCAATAGCAACACTTACATGAAGGCCTTAGGTTGCGAAAAACTGAACAGATATATTTGTGAACCATCTATTTTTTTATGTGTATAAACTCTAGCAAACTCGAAAGTGGGAATTTCGAGATCGGCTAATAGTAATGGAACGTACAACGCTGCGATTACCAATTCGCGCCGTACGCTGTATTACTGTTAGCAAGGCCGTTGAACTGAGCTTGGAGAAACATTCTTCTATGATCTGAATGTCAAACTGGATGGGTGGTGTAATAATAAATAAGTGAATAAGTGAAAGATGTATTTTTTCAGTATGTCACAGGTTTAAAACTCAACAAAAGGAAATACTAGTTCTGCCAATCGAAGTCCAACCTACGACCTTCCAATTACTAGTTGCGGGGTCCGAGTTTGTAAGCAATGTTTTCTCAATAAATCGATCATTCAGAAGGAAAACGTTTTTGTTACCTATGCAGCACAGTCTTAGATTCAGCGTTTTTTACGCCAACATCTGCTTCTCTCTGAACCAACAGCTCCACCACCTGCAGGTTACCTTTCACCGCTGCCACGAATAACGGCGTCTCTTCACTATTGTTGCGTGCGTTTATATCAGCACCGTTTTCCAGACACACTTGTACTGTTTGTAGATCATTAGCTCCAGCTGCGTGGTGTAGCACTGTGTTACCCATGATGTCCTTATCACGGACGAGCTCGTCAATATTTTGGCTGACCTTAGAAGCTGGATATCAACGAAATGTGTCAAATAGATACGTGCGAAAGAGCTTGCCGGATAATTACATGCCATATGTTGAATATTGAAATTGAAAAAAAAAAAAAAATAAACGATAAATCAAAAGCAAAAATAAAAAATCAAAAACAAACAAAAAACAACAACAGAAAAAAATATACCAATTAGTCAAATTTAGATGGTAAGATGGTGCCAATACAACATGACACTAACATAACATCAGTGACACTTGATTAAATAGTAGCATAAATGAAATAGTAACATAAATCATATAGTAACATAAATTAAATAGAAACATTCATTTCACTTTCGCTCACCTGAACGTAAAATCAAAGCAGCACATTGGACATGTCCTTGATGAACAGCGCAGTGAAGCGGGGTCATCAAATCTGTTGTTTTTGCTGTGATTTCAGCTCCTCTGTCGAGCAGCGTTTTAGCTATCCTTTCATTCCCGCTGCTACAAGCCCAGTGAAGAGCAGTCATATGCATAGCGTCTTTTGAGTTGATGTCGACATTTGCCTGATTCACCAGCAATTCAGCTACTTCCTCATTCCCCAGACGAGCGGCCAGATGAAGCGCATTGCTACCATTAGCAGATTTCAAACTTGGGTTGGCCCCTTTCTGGAGTAAAATTCTCACTGTACCAATGCGATTAAACCTGCAGCAAAAGATTGAGTAAATTTGGCCAGTTACGTCCCTTCTATGGCACCACGTTTATCCTTTCATTTTGTTTTGCCGGATAATTATAAGTAAATTAGTTAGTGGCGAAGGAATTGTTTCTATAAAGACCTGCTAGCTTCAGTGACGGGTAAAAAGCCCCATTTGTATTTGGAGTCTAACAATTGTCCATATAGTTCTTTGCTAACCAACCATTCTAACGTCAATGCAAATTTACCTATGGAAATCGGAAAAGGTCACGTATACTGTAACGTGTTGACCAGGGGTGTTGAAAAAACCAACATAAACTTAACTTATTTCAAATTAGGGAAATTCTCAATGTTACATTGCACTTTACGATGTTTTCGCGTACACTAAAACTGGGAAATTGCACAAAGCTGTCTTTAGCACTTAGAGAAAGAGTTTTTTGGTAAGATGTTTTTCTCGTAGAAACATAATCACTTAGGTTCAGGAAACTGCCTCGCAGTTACAAGAGAGCATAAGAAACAGTGAGCCTGACACTAAGGGCGTCAGCGGGGCGTCTCTCTTTGTCCTTCATGTTAGCTCTCTTAGCAGGGATTATAATACAATGAGCCTTCAACAGACGCACGTCTCAATGGTATTCACGACCCCACAAGCAAATGGAAAGTTGTGCCTGAGGACACTACATTGTGAAAATAATAAACATTCATTTGCTTTAAAGCTCACAACCACTATTTGTGTTTTGGGTGAATCAATAATAAAGAAATAATGTGTAATTGAAAAGAAACAACAAGTACCAAGTATAAACGTGCTCTGCTTATGTACAACTTACGCGTGAATGGAAATTTTCCCGCAGGCGAAATTCCCATTAGAAGGGGCAGTGGGGGATGTCATTAAAATATTTTAGGTCACAAGAAATCTTATAATTCCAACATTTCCTTTCATTCTTTTATTGATATCTCTAAATCATTTCTCCTTGTTGCCAATACCAAAAGTTTACTGCATAGAGAATTATTTGATTACTGCTTCTACTAAAAGGGGGATTAAATCTTTGCCAGATTCCGTTGTAGTTTTAATCAGTGCCAGATTTAAGGAGCGCCTTCGTAACGATGATTATTCATAGGTCTTTGCAGACTGTATTATGTTATGTATTCTACTGCACTGTCCACTTCTCTAGTCAGCGAAGCATACTCTGCGGAGTCTATGTTATAAGTGATTTGAGGACACCATTTAAAATACCCAAGTCCTACCAACTTGCTGAGCTTAGAGTTCTTGACCATCGTTGTTAAAGAATGGAAACAGTGAGCGTTTGTGGAAACATGCTTAAGAATATTTAAAAAAAGTATAGCTTAAAAGCAATTTAGTCAGTGTTCTGAGACCATAATATATTGATTATTAAGATTTGATTTAGTGATTTCTGGTCGGGAATAAAATTCATTACTTGGTTAAGGTGATTAAGTTGCGGGACTGACTGACCAACCGTGACGTAAAACCCACAACTCACACACGAAATTGTAAAACGTACACTGAACGTATTTCTCCTGTTTTGATACACGACTCACAATGTTAGAGAAACTCGGGTAGAGATCTTTGACGTGTTTGTGAGCGGGTAGAAATATTTTAAATAATTTATTCTGCCACCGGCATTTAGACTACATGGATAACTTCATTTGCATAATATCAGTAGTGTAATGAACTACTGTACCTTCAAATTACCTGCGGGGATCACGTACCAGGCAAAGCGGTCGCAAGCTTAAGATATTAAGCTAAAGTAAGGTCAAGCAGTTGAGTAATTGATATGTTTTAAACGTTGACAAACTAACCTTGATGCGACGTGAAGCGGAGTGAGGCTCTCGTCTCTCGACCGAACATCGACTTGAGCGCCGTGGTTTAGCAAAGCTTTAGCGACTTCAATCCGATCATACCTCGCCGCTTGGTGGAGTAAAGCGAGTCCCGACTCGTCTAATTTGTCGATCGCTGCGACGTTGTGCTTTGATCTCAGCTTGTCGTTAACGGCATCTACCATTCCATCTCTCACTGCTTCAAACAAACCTGCTGCGCGACTCAACATAATCGGTTTTCCAAGCTCACTCATTTCCAAACTTAAGTGTTTTCGTATCGCTCTTTGCTCTCCATTCACTCCATTAGTGCTTAACAAGGGTCTGTTTCCATTAACTTCATCTATGTTTGTGGCAGGCACTCCATAACGCCTATTCGCCATGGTTTCCCGGGTTAAATTGCTTGTCTGCACGCTGCTTTAGTCGGACTTAAAACACACAACTTTCCCTAAGTTATAGCTTTCCTTTGGGGTTCAATTAACTGAATTGCGCATTCAGTCATGAGTATCAAACGTTGTTAATCTCCATTAGAAAAGAATGAATAAACATGTATGCCACTACTTCAGGTCTCATTAATTTCCACGCATTGAATAATTTTCCCTCGTTGCATTCTAAGGATCACATCATAGAATGATATGGTTCACGTAATTGCTGCTGGCTCTATGTCAAATAATAAACATTATGGCGCGGAAATGAAACCATGTCTTAAAATACTGTCTTAAATTTTTTTATTTTATTTTTTTTCCTTTTCCCTTTTGGCTAAATATCGACTGCACACTAGTGCTGCTACTATTATAACACATGATTAACGTCATAATGATATATAAATAGATCATATAATGTGCGGCCTCAAACAAGTATGGTTCTCAAGGTTACCAAACCTTCGCGGGCTACATTGGTCGATTTTTTTTTTCTTTTCTCAAGAAAATTAAAGTTCGTTATCTAAGGTATCATTTCCCGAATGTAGCTTAAGTATTAAAACGCGCGCGAGTTATTGGGAAAAAGAGATTTTTTAATAAAAGTTAATAAACGGCCAAGGTGTCATAATCCTCTTTTGTTATTGACTCCCAGCCCAGCGACCGTTTCGTGGCAAATGACTTCATCCGGGAGATCCTATTTCAAGTCATTAGCATTTTTGTTTGCACTCAACCGTGGTCACGCTTTAGAAACCAAACCCTTTCGTCGTCATGAAACGCTCCAGAACGAAGAAAAGTCCTTGGATAAAGAGCAAAACAAAGCCAGGACCAAAAAAGAAGAATTTCATCCTGATAGAGGGCAAAATCGCGCCGAAAGTGACAAGGGCTCGTGGTTCAATCATCCTTCGGAAAGCGAAGCAGATTTTGAAAAGTTGTGACAGGCCTACATAACTCCCGCTGTTCGCAAATGTAAGAGATGAGGCCCTGTTAGGGAGGTTCTTTGTGCCGCCTGTCTGAGTTTCAAATCTTTTCACGTCGCAATTTCGGAAGGTTCGCGGGTCGCTGTCGTAATTTCGCGTGAGCGGCTCGTCCTTCGTCGTCATTTTTCATGTTCAAACCAAAAACCTTTTTAAGGAGGGAGAACTATCGTATACTGCAAAACAGAAATAAAATTTTTTGTAAACCAGCTCGGATATTAAAGCAGTACTGAAAGACGTACTTCATCTTAGACCCAGCTACAAAACTCTAAAACTCCACCCCTCGAACCGGAGGGACTACTTAACCTGCAGAAAATAAAGTTATCGTTGTGTGCAATTTCTTTGAACTAAGTGGCGTTGGAAGTCACACTGGGGAAGCTGAAGTAGAAGTCTCTATCGACGAAACTGGCAATAGTGAAAAGGTAGAAGTAAGTGGCCATAATGGTGCCGACTCACTACAAATGCTACCCAAGCAGGCAGTCGTGGAAACACCAACGCCGCCAACTAAAATCAGACGTGGCGCTTTGCCATCAGCTAGAAAGCCGGAGTGGTGCTCTTGAGGAAAGAGAAATCGTCAACTGCAGATAACAAGTCAACAGAACACGACATACTGCGCCTTAGAAAGAGAAAGCTCCAACTAGAAATTATTAAGCTCAGATTGGAGATAAAAAAGCTTCGAAAAGATCTTGAAAATTAATTTTATTCAATATGTAATTCCAGGAAATGTTAAATATTGATTGGGAACTCCAAAAAAGGATTTGCTTAACGGTTCTCGTGAATAGCGGACTATCTTGTGCTAATTATGCGTACGCATTGGCGCAGTCCGATAATCCGCTGTTCACGAGAACAGTTTAGCAAATCCTTTTTCGGATTTCCCAATCAATATTTAACATTTCCTGGAATTACATAAGCAAAATCTCCAACTGGATTTAAAATTATTTAATCCCACTTCAGTCAAAGATATTAATCAAGCATTCTATTTGACTGCAATCGGCAAACCATCTTCCCTCTATGAATAATGCCGGGCAAAATACTCCCAACACCTTCCATAAAAACATCCAGGTCAACGATTAGGTCTATGTATACATATTGTTATAATACCTTGAGTTCCAATATGAAAGTAAGTGCTGGCGTGAGGTAGAAGGAGTACTGAAAATGCAATTTTAGATATGAACAGCAGTGGAAATGTTTTCGATTTGCTAGTGTATAGTATGGGTGGTAGGTGTGTAGAGCGAAGAAACAAAGTTGTTTTGCTTAACATCTTTCCTCCTTTTCTCCCGACACCAGCTAGCTCTACACGGTAGTTTACTGGGAATGGATGTATTTTGGCCTGGAATTTCACTAATAATAATAATAATAATAATACTAATACTAATACTAATACTAATACTAATACTAATACTAATACTAATACTAATACTAATGATAATGATAATGATAATGATAATGATAATAATAATAATAATAATCAACTTTATTTAAAGAAAATATACACATACCCCACTGGTCCAACAAATAATAGCGGGGCTCCCGCGCGCGAAGCGCGCGTGGAGCAGAGCCCCATACTCATGGAATATGGTCAACCTCTTTTCTTTTGGTTGTCACGTGACTGACCGAGCGTACGTACGTACGTACGTACGTACGCGTCTACAGATTGTACGGGTAGGGTAGGGGAGACTATCAAAAGGAAGGGAGGGGTATCTCAGGCTTGTCTTGGCAAATCCACATCTTTTATATTGGACATTCACAATATGGTCAATTGACAGCTGTCAAAACGGGATAGCCACTGACCAGCATCACATGACCATATTGTGAGCTCATGTGTCAACTCATCGAGGTGACGTGATTTATTTGGAAGCTGTTCTGGTAGCCCGCATATTTTTGGCGGGAAATTGCGTTGACGACTGAAAAAGAAATTTTCAGTTCATTGTCTTTTGAGACACAATATTACTACTCTACACTGTTAAAGTTTTACTAAAGGATAAACGAAACAATTTCTATTGCTATGTCAACAAACAATAGCAGAGAAAATATAACTTGCAGAACACAGGGTTCAGGTGAAGAGCAACGGGAAAGAGAGCAAGAATTAACTGAGGAAGAATGAGCGAAGTAGATCGCCAAAGAAGGCGCGCTCGGGAAAGAGAAAGGAGACGAAATTATAGCGAAGAACGCCGACAAGCAGAAAGAGTCCGGGCTCGAGAAAATAGACAAAATGTTAACGAAGAACGCCGAGAAGCGGAAAGATTCCGTGCTGTGGAAAACAGACAAAATTGTAGCGAAGAATGCCGAGAAGCGAAAAGACTTCGTGCTGTGGAAAACAGACAAAATTTTAGCGAAGAAAGCCGAGAAGCGCAAAGACTCTGTGCTGTGGAAAACAGACAAAATTGTAGCGAAGAAAGCCGAGAAGCGGAAAGACTCCGTGCTGTGGAAAACAGACAAAATTGTAGCGAAGAAAGCCGAGAAGTGGAAAGACTCCGTGCTATGGACCACAAATTTGCATAAGTTTTGTCTGCATAATATTTGCTCACTGATGCGTGACTCAGCACTCGCACTTTCCACTTTCCCTTAAACTTGACACTTGACTTGGAAAACCGACTTCTAAACAAACCTTCTTCAGAAAAATGATCTTCTGAATGCACTACTTTTGAATGAGAAGCAAACTGATGAAAGATTTCAAATTTTTATGTCCTTCAATCATATAAACATCTCCCCTGTCGACGGCTAAGAAATACTCCCGCGGGAATTTTCTCTTGGCGGCAAATTGCAGAATGTAGCGCTTTCACTGGCAGCTTTTCGCGTTGTCGACGTTGTCATTTAGTGTGTCGATTGAGAAGTTTGGTTTCAACGCCGTTGTTTTCGTAAAAAATGTTCTTCTAAATTGTAAAATGTCTCAAATGTATGTTAGTCATTCACGTGTTGCGTTGGACCAGGTCTACTTATAGTTCACACTTTTACGGTTATTTATTTCTTTTGTTAAGTAATTACAGCTCATTGTAGTGAATAAATGAAGGCAGTAATTTTTTAAACTTACAATGTAATTAAGAAAAGAATAATTAATTATTTTTTTCATTCTCGTGAAAAATGTTTTTCGGGCTGGTAGATGTTGGTTACAGCTTGCCCGAAGGGCAATGTGTAAAATTAATTTTCTTTGCACCCTGCTTGGAGTAAACATTTATTTTACCGAGGTGTTCGTTTTAACACGAAAATGACAAGAGTTGTGTCCTGCATTTCCCAGTAGGGTGTACAAATCTTTTAAATACATTTACGCAAATAGAATGGTTAATTTCATCAGGAATAGAATACAGTACATTGATAATTTGTGTTTTTTGTAGAATATACTCCATGACTTTGTAGGTAGAAAGACCGTACTTATGGCAGACGAAAGTTTAGACAAAAATCATAGCAAGTTAACCGACCTCGACACTTAACTATAGTTAAAAACGTTTGTGAATTCCTTCGCAATATTTTAGAATGCTTTTACAGTTTAAAGTGAAATGAAAGTACTAACGGGAGCCCCGCTTTTAGGCTTGGCTAAATCTATATATTAGCTCAAAGTCTTCAGTTGCCGGGACGATTCCCTAGTGAAGCCACTACAACAAGCTGTAAAGGGGTAGAAGGCTAAGACGCTTAAAGAGAGAGCTGAATATATTCGGGGGACGGAGCCCCATGGAACACTCGATCTTGCCGCAGAAAAGGAATCATCAGTTTGGCTTACAGTGCTTAAGGAGCAATTAAAGGCCAGGAAGACACGTCATAAACCGCGTATTTTTTGAACAATAAATGCCGAACCTATGTTATCCTCAGCAGCGATGATATTCATAACTGTACTATGGATTTTTCTCTTAAACTGCTTGCAAGTAAGTTTAAGTGTAGCAGTACTCAGAGAATTCCACAGGACAGTTCCAAATCTAGCAACAGAATTCCGCATGAGGTTCAAAAGAGACGGCTTTTAAAACATAAAAATTTCCAGCAGAGGCTGATCTGGTGTTGTGTGAGTGTATTTGTCTGGAGAGAGTAAAAGCGTCGCAGAGGTTTTCCAGTGAAGTATTATTCGAAACTTCATACATGAACACGGAGACTGTTTCAAAGTAAGTAGCTCAATCGGTAGAATATTAGATGACACAAAAAAGGAAGAGAATGATCTCCGTACGGGAGGAAATAAACAAGACGTATAACACATTTCTGTAGCATCAAAATCTTGTATAAATTTGCAATTGATTTAGAAGCTTGACCCCACGCTATAAGACCATAAGGCAAATACGGAAAGATTAAGGATCTATATAAAGGTTGAACAGAATACTCTGGGGAACAAAATGCCTTAATCTCGCAATGATGAACGCGGGAGTTCTGGGAACCACAAAGAGCAGTATTCTTTGATGTCAGCCGGGTCAGTGTCATCCATGACTCTCACTCTTATACTTGCGAAGAATTCTCGAAATCGAGCAAGGAACCTTTACGCCCTTAGTATTCACAAGCACTGGTGGAATGGGAAAAGAATGCCTTGCTGAGCTGTTAGCTGCTAAGAAGGGCGAACGATATGGCGATACTATAAGTTGGATCAGGGCCATGACCTCTTTCGCCGTTCCTCGTTCCGCGCTGGTCTGCCTAAGAGGATCAAGGGCAAGAAGTTACAAATGTGACTTAAAAAAAATTAACTTTAACATCGCTAATTTCGAAAGCTCAGCTTGACAAAATTTATTTATATATATATTTTTAGAATTAGGATCTATTCCTATCTATTTTTAGAATTAGGATTTTGATTTTTGCATAAATATAGATATTTATATGAATACGTTATATGTATACATTTTCCAATTTCTATTGCATTTTCTTATTTTTAAACAAACTCAGTTAAGCTTGCTTCAGACGTGTTACGAGACTAGCTTTTTTCTTTGCGAGCCCGAGACATTTTGACTTTTTAGATCGCGAGACCGAGACCTTAAAGAGTTTGGAGTGCGAGACACTTTCGTATAAAAATCGAGACTGCGAGACGCACACAACCGCTAAAAAACGAGACTGAGAGAGCCGTAAAATTCGACTAAAACTTTGCGAGAGTTTTGAAGGACCATTCGCCTCTCCTTAAAATTGAAATTTAAGAATAAAGTTTTGTTTGAGTATACACATAACAGCTGCGCTGATAAGCCAGTCGTCCTCAAAAACTGTAAAGTTAGTAAGTGATACGTATAAGTCTAACTGATTTAATATTAGAACGAGCCTACAATGATAACTATAACAAATGTAAGTATAGAATATGGGCAAAAAAACATATTTACAATAAAATATCAAAAGAGCCAATGCCTCTATAATGAATCAATAAAATAACTTCTTAAAGCAATACTACTGGATGCACTGGGAAAAACAGCATCTATCAGGAGCCCGATTCTCCCACACTGGGTCTAGCCATCAGCACAGTCGCAAAAGTGTATTTTTAGATTTCCTTTTTCCGCGAAACAAACAAAGGGTGTCTTTTCTGACCAATCACAATGTGAGATTTTATTACGTCTCTGGACAAAGTAACGTGCAAGAAAACGCTGTATGGCTCACACTGAATACTCGTAAGACTGAAGGAGCTCAAGTCGATTTAAAAGGATGCCAGAAATTCAAACACGGTTTGTGGCTCAGTAATTACTTTTATTAAATTTGCTTTTATTGCACGATCGGCTTCTTTATCGTAAATGTATTGTGGGGATAGTTTCTAAAGAAACTGGTGCTGCGTCGGTGGGAAGTTGAAACACAAGAAAATGGGTAAGTCAAACGAGTTGATTAAGTAAGTTATACCACCGTAAGGTAAAAAGGAGGTGCTGACGTTTCGAGCGTTAGCCCTTCGTCGGAGCGAATGAGAGGATTGTGGGTTACGTTCAATTTATATAGAGAAGTTTGGAGCCATGCTATTGGTGGAACCATAGTATTGTGTGAATGGAAGTGAATAAATTAGATGAATGATTAAATGAATGAGAAACGTTCGTTGATACCGTGGGGATTAAGAGAACCGAGTTGGAAGATAAACTTCTGTTCTAGGTTTTTACGGCTTTCCGTGTTGCCCTGATGCACGGAAAGTCCACATACCGCCATGTTGTGAGTTGAGTGGTTAGGTAGATTAAAGTGTCGCGCTACAGGTTTCGATGCAACATGGCGGTATGTGGACTTTCCGTGCATCAGGGCAATACGGAAAGCCGTAAAAACCTTTTTACCTTACGGTGGTATAACTTACTTAATCAACTCGTTTGATTTACCCATTTTCTTTATCGTAAAGACAGGAATGGTTTAAGCTGTCTTGGACCCCGTAAGTAGGGAAAACGGACTGTGCCAATAGTTTTTCCGCCATATTTTTCGCTTCTGTGGCAGTCATCATGGTAATTGCTTTTCGCGGGAAATTGGGATCCAAAAATAGACAATAGACACTGTGCTGATGGCAGGATGTACCGTACAATCACGCTCCTGGTAATGGACTCCTGCATCTATAGATTACAACTTGACGTTGCCACGTCAGTTTGCGAATCGGCACTGAAATAATGATCACACAGTAGAGCAGCTAAACACACATTGATCCCTTTCTGTTGCTCGGGATTCATCATTAAGCAGTTAGAGACCTTGATGAATAATTCAACATGCAAATAGAGTCAGACATCTAGAAAATAAAAAAGAACCTAACTGCTTGCCAATGGAAAATCTACCCGGCCGACAATACGAGCGTACCCTTGAGGTTTGTTAGGCCTAGGCCACGTGCAATGTGAGGTCGGCGTGGATCCCAGATGACAAAACAACCAAGAGCGCATTATTATGATCTTAAATGCCCGGAAAATACGAAAACAATCGACTCTAACCGCGATTGACAAGAATAGTAATAATCCATAGGGCGCCGCAACATCGCTCGTGAATCTTGGGTACTCGTAGCCGGTCACCCCCAGACTGTGGCATATAGCAATTCTATCTTTATCGTTATCAGCATGCAATGTTTGTTTAATAGTCATGAGTGCAAAGGTCATTTCTGGAACCCATTACCTCCTGGCTATTTGGTTAATTGAATCTTAAATACCTGACATCGGGGAAATTGTGCGTCATTTTGAAAATCGACTGACTATAAAGACGATAGGAAATGGCGAATAATCATTATGGAGCATCTCCCGAAAGCAGAGATGACGATACACCCTTGTTAAGCACTTATGGAATGGGTGGCGACCGACAAACCGTCCCAAAACAACTAGATTTGGAAATGAGTGAGCTTGGAAAACCGATTAGCAGTCGCGCAGCAGGTTTGTTTGAAGCAGTGAGAGATGGAATAGTAGATGCCGTTAACGACAAGCTGAGATCAAAGCACAACGTCGCAGAGATCAACAAATTGAATGAGTCGGGACTCGCTTTACTCCACCAAGCGGCGAGATATGGCCGGGTTGAAGTCGCCAAAGCTTTGCTAAACCACGGCGCTCAAGTCGATGTTCGATCGAGAGACGACAGCCTCACCCCGCTGCACGTCGCATCAAGGTTTGTTATGAAACTTTAATAAAATGCTTATTACTATTTTACACTTATATTAAGGTCCCCTGCTGCTGTGATTCTACTATATAATTGGAGGGGGTAGTAAAAACTATAAATTGCAATATCAGTCCGCAAATAACATTCAAGTTGTTTGCGCAAAGTTATGAAGACACAAATGATTTCTACCCTAGGTGCTCCCACCGTTGTGAGTCACGTATTAGGGAACATTGATATATAACACAATAAGCGCGCACTTTATAGTTTCATGTGTAGTACCTGAGTCAAATAAACCATACATTTTATTCCTTCCACCACCCTCCCAGATATTACTTTAAATACTTCTCATAATTGATAATGCTGGTCTCAGAACACTAAATTGTTTTTTTTTTTCGCTAGTTTATTTCAGTTCTCAAATATGTTTAGACAAGAGGTCCATTTGACTCTGTACATAATCGTGAAGCTCAAGCATACTTAGTTCGGTTTCTCGTTACTCCGGAGGGTTTGTTTCGTTGACTCGAAAAGTAGACAGTTTAGTAGATTGAATAACGTTTGTTCCTAAATTTATGCAGTTTGTAAGTGCAGGCGCTCTTGTGTATGAATGAAAAATCGTCAGGTCGACGCTCCTTTAATTAGGCCTCAGAACAAGCTTCAAGGGAATTTACTAATTCTATTCAGGCTGCCTTTTCCAGTAAAAACCGCAATACTTTAAGCTAGTAATCAGCTGAAGATCACTCTGTACAATGCACTGTTTACCGTGCTGACTAGGTTAGAAAATTTGATTCAGAAAAATGAATTCGTCATGCGAATTTCGACTACACAAAAATTTCACACCAAAGTACAGCTTACACAGTAGGAAACACTTTTGTGCTCAGTGCATGTTGCTGTTGCATGTTTACCTTGCTGGTTAATGCCCTCAAAATACAAATAATAAATGTTTGAATTGACGACTTGCCCATCAGCTATATTCATTAATAATTACATCTTCAAGAAAGAAAATCTGCTTGAAGTCGATCCGAATGTGTTTGAATCGCTGTTTCCCAAGGCAACACTCTCTCCATATTACCTTTCTTACCTATATGAATAGACATTTTAACATTATCAGCTTCTGTTAAAGGCAAAATGAATGTTTTGATTTGATATAATGCATTAATTTGTGGTTTGTTACGGTACACCAAGTAAACAGGGCGTGTACGGCGCGGTGGTCCAAATTACCTTACTTAGCTCCTGGTGCAGCATTCAAAGGGTAGAGTTGTAGGCGATCAAGCGTTTTTGAAGTGCTCTCGATTTATAAAGCAGCTCTAGTTAGTGATATATTAAATGCTAGAGGTAGTTGGCTTTTCCTAAAGATAATCATTATCATTAATTATGCAAAAACGAGGTGTTTTCAGCTGTCCTGAGTCGAAAAGCTAAAGTAAAAGGAAATTAGATATGGCTTCTTTGTTCGTACAAAATTTTGTAAAAGCAAGTATGACCGAATAGGACGAATTGCTATGCAAAAATCCAAAACCTTAGTTTGAAAGTAACTACCTTTTCCTTGGATTCTTTCGAAACAGACCTTTAGTTTTAGGCCGAAAAGAAGAGTAAGTTAGATTTAACTGGAAACAGCTGAGTTGGCAAAGAAGAAGCCAAGAGGTGTGAAAGTGCGTTAGCGAACGTAGATTTAATGAGTTTCGTAAAACTAATCATTATGCAAAGTTCAGTTCTAAGATGTGAGCGCGCAAGAGTCTGAAACAATTACGGATTAGTCATTTCGTTTTTCCAATTCGACAGCTGAAAACATCTAAATAAGTAATTACTTTTCTGCAAACGACTTATATTTCAGTTTTATTATTTAGGTTCCAGAGGTGTTGTTTTCTGTTAAATGAAAATCTGTTACTGGCAAAATAGTAAACGACGTATAAGAAAGCGATAATAGAACCCTTAAAATTATATTGATAAATAGAAACTCAAAATAGTGAATTAATACTACCATAATAAAATGATCCTGCGCATTCACGGATGAATGTATAACCCCAGAATGAAGGGAAAAAATAGTGAATGTGTATTAAAATAAATAAATTTCTAAATAGCAATACAGCGGACTATCATGCGAAAGCAAAGGTGAGAGCAGGGAGGTCGCTCGTGGCTATCAAGTAGCCTTTAATTTTGCAATATGAAAGTCAGTGATAGCGTTCCTTTTGTCTTTCACTAGCGTGTATAACGTTAATGTTTTAAACATATATGTTTTTCTTGTAATGGTAAAAGAAGCAAAACGAAGCAGAATTTTTCCTTATTATGCAAAACGAAACGATATTTAAATCAAGTAAATATGGGCAAAATTAATACAAAAAGTACAGAAAATGAAAATTGTAGTTGAGAACTTAAAATGCGGAAAATTCTTATTGCTACAGGTTGTTTCCAAAGCAACCTTTTTCAGGAGAGATATCTCAAGTGCCGGTCCTCACGTAACTGCTAAACACAACTGTTTTGCAAAAGAAATTGGGATAATCAAACGAATTGATAAGTAAGTAAGTTATACCACCATAAGGTAAAAGGGAGGTGCTAACGTTTCGAGCGTTAGCCCTTCGTCGTTGTTTTGCAAAAGTTTACGTTACATTAATTAATGATAAAATATCGAAAAGAGCAACTAGTTTGTGAGATTGGGAATTTCCTTTGTTCAAAACGTTTTAACCCCCGCTTGCTTTTCGAAGAAAATTACGTGACTTTTGTCAAAATCACTCTGAGCGAGGCAACGTTCTAGGAAACATTGTGAATCCTTCGGCGGTATTTCAGGGAGCATTGGAAAGATCACGGCAGCTTATAAGAAATGTAATATGAAAGAAATTTGGCGCTTAGGTTGCATGATGTCATTTCATTCGAGATTGTGGTGGAATATTCTAATACCTGAAAATGGGATGAACTTTTTATTCATTCCTACGAAACAAGATCATCTAAAAGAGGTGACTATTTTGTCACAAGTTCAAGATTAGATGTACAAAAAAAAGTCATTTTCAAGAGATGGAGTTAGAATCTGGAATACCTTATCTTGTGAAACCTAGGTAGAACGGGGTATGAACAATTCGTTGGCACCATCACAGATCATCGTTTTCTCGGTCCATACTGTAAGTTACGGATCCTCTTTTTTCCCTCTCGGATTTATGGCCCTGATACATATTTAACAAATAAAGAAGCCTAAGCCGTGTTTTACACTGTGATAAAACACGACCGGGTCATTTAAGAATACGAGTGAAATGCAGCAAACACGAGTCGCAGGCGAGTCTAACAAAGTGACACCATTTAATACCAACTTCTCGACTGTTTTCGCTTCTTCTTCTTTATTTGTTATATTAATCTCAGCATCAAAACTTTCTGCTTCTTCGCAGAGAACTCCATCATCAATTTCTTTAAAGAATTTGTCTTTTGCTATTTCTAACAAAAATGTCGATTAGAGGTAATGTGGCGAAAAACGCGGATAAAACACGCTTTTTCTATGTTAAATACTCTATGTTAAATACTCTAAATACACAAAAGATGGGCTTTTGTGTTCTTTCTCGTTTTGATACATATACCACGCTCTGCTGTTACGCATCGAACTCTGTATTACGGAAAAATTGAACCAAAACTTCCTATATATATATTTATTATATAGACACGAGTGTTTTACTGGAAAATATACCACTCGTAAAATTCATAAAAACTACATCCGGGACCTGAGTGGTTTATTTTCCATAATCTCACACGTGAGTTTATCGATGACGTAATTTCGGTAATTTCCCTCCGAAATTCTTTTTGTCTATATAATAAAAAGAACATTACACGGCGGCTTGAAGATATGAGTTTTATTTGGGAGGACTTCCCAAATGACAATCCAACGCAGCGCCGATCGCCGTTAGGGATTTTTTGTTGTAATTACTGCCGTACGTCTCGTTTTCTCGCTGAGAGAAAAAATTTTGTTTAGTTCTAGTGGCGACATTTTATCAAATGGAATTGCAAACCCTTTCTGTATTTGAAAGCATTCTGTAAAAAATATAATTCAACTTTGGTTCTCAAGTAAACAAGCGACATCAAATTTGGTTATGCAAGATTAATTTGCATTTGTAAACAAAACCTTTCTCGTTGCTTTTTACCGCTAAACTCCGGGTTAAAACCATAAGCCATTACCTCTGAAAACGGCCAAGCCAAATTTAGTCGCTTTCTTGGAGTTTCCAGGGACTGCTTCGTTGTTAATTTGGATGATTTCTTCGCTTGTCATACATACAAACCGGGCCGCCATGTTCGCGCGGCAGAGCGAAAAATTCGCAAGTTGCTTGGAGGTAAATAGCACAGGATATTCGGAGTTTGACTAGCCAATCAGAGCGCACCTTCAACGCTATCCACTGTTTTAGTATATACTAACACAAATTATTTCATAAAAAGGAAAATGTCAGATCTGTGTATCGCGAGTAAAACTGTAGTCGCTAAAAGTGGCAATTCTCCTATACTAATTTACTTTTCTAGGGTATTGGGTTGTAGGCGAATCGACTCAAGTGTAGGCGAATCGACTTATAGGCGAATCATCCTGTAGGCGAAACGACCGACATCCCATGTAAACATTATACTTCAAGGAAAGAAATTAATTAAATGCCAAACATGCACGTACTTCTTTACTGCAGATTCAACCGCATTGGTACAGTGAGACTTTTACTACAAACAGGGGCCAATCCAAGTTTGAGATCTGCCAATGGTAGTAATGCGCTTCATCTGGCCGCTCGTCTGGGGAATGAGGAAGTAGCTGAATTGCTGGTCAATCTGGCAAATGTCGACGTCAACTCAAAAGACGCTATGAATATGACTGCTCTTCACTGGGCTTGTAGCAGCGGGAATGAAACGATAGCTAAAAGACTGCTCGACAGAGGAGCTGATATCACGGCAAAGACTACAGATTTGATGACGCCGCTTCACTGCGCTGTTCATCAAGGACATGAGCAATGTGCCGCCCTAATTTTGAGCACTGGTAAGCAAAAATATGATTATGGTGTCCAGCAGGGAGGTTTCTTTGAGCGGTTGTGGATTTGCTTTACAAAGTCTGTTGAAACTCTGTACTGCATCTATGAGGAATACTTATTTTATCGGAAATGCTTAATATTATTCATTCATTTCTTCCACAAATTAGTGGACTAGGAAACGGCTACACTAACTGAAGACCAAAAGGGGATCTGACGTCGATTTTTCATTTTATTTTCAAACACCAAGTATTCAAAGGCTTTTTTTACGGTATCAGTCCGACACCCGTGATTATGGATCTGCGCTTAGAAAAATAGTTGTTCAGCGTCCTAGGGAACAGCGCACACTGTGACTCTAATGCCGCGGTCCAATTCGAGAGCGGCAAATCCTACCACAACGACTCCACTTAAAGTCATCAACTATGATGGGAGCTTGCTGCCTGTTTTTGCGTTTTGCTCTTTGTTCATTGGAAAGCCTGGTGTAGATTCTCTTCTCCTCGGAACAACTTTTGATTTCTTGTCTCCAGCGGAGCGATTTTGGGCGTGTATCTCTTTTGCACACATCTTTGAATCTGAGTTTGGGGTGGCCATCATGTCTTTTACCGATTGCAAGTTGTCCGTAGAGTAGGTCGTTTGAAATCATTCCATCATTCATCCTGCACACGTCTCCAAGCCACCAACGGCGTCGTTGTAGTAGTAATGTGTAAATGTTGAATACCTCAGCGCGATTGAGGACCTTGTTGTTTGCGGTCAGACTATTTGATGCCAATAATCCGCCTCAAGGTGTTAAGTCTCTTTTCCTGTCCACGCTTCGCTTTCGTAAAAGAGGGCACAGAGAACGCAGGCTTTATAAGAACCTGTTTGGGGTGACTTTTGAATTGTTGTATACCCTCTTGAATAACCTGGCAATTGCCTGTCTGCTGTTTCTGAGTCCTGGAAGAAGTTATTGGTCATTGTGGAGCCAGGATATTTAAATTCATCCACCACCTCTATCTGGTACTTATTCATGATGATGGTAGACTGGATTGCAGTGTCTTGGTCGGTGATATTTATTATCATCAAACTGATTGTCAGTCTGAACTCTTCAGAAGACTGCGAGAAACAGTCCATTAGGTTCTGGAGGTGTAGTTCCTTGATCGATAGCCACCATAACAGCATATCATCAAAGAGCGTGTATCTGATTAGGACCTCTCGGATCTCAGATTTTGTCTTCAGTCTTTCAGTCTGACTTTTTGTGGAAGCAAATGCATGCTTCAGCTGCATTACTATTAATTAAATGCCAAAGAGGGCAAGCACACATTCCTCCTTGACTCCGCTTAAAAGGGGATGATGATAAACGATTAAACTATGCGACCTCTTTCATGCCCGTGTAAAATGTCTTTGTCAAATACAAGAGCTTTTCCGGTCCGGACATTTGAGTCTTTCGAGGACCTAAAATTAAAGAGGCTATCGCAGCTAACGAGGTCAAAGGCCTTTTTTCAGGTCTATGAAAACTATTTTTAGTTAACTCTCTGCTTTTCTCTTGTATCTGGCGTTTCGAAAATGTCATGTAAATTGCGGAGCGCTTTGACCCTAAACCATATTGTGACCCTAGATATACACATATGCACTGTTAGCTAGCTCCTGAAGTCTATTCAGAACCACTCGAGCAAATAGATCACTAAAAATGCAAAGCAGAGAGATCCTTCTGCAGTCACTGTTATCTCTCTTATTATTAATCAATGTGACGATGTTGCAGTCACGCATCTCCTGTCTTCCTCCTCCCAACACTGTCAGAGAGAGCATTCAGTTGTTCAAGGAGTGGTCCCTTTGCAGTCTTTACTTTTAGCTGGGATGCCATCGAGCCCTGGTACTTTCCTTGTTTATGGCTTTGCTAAGCTCCTGAAAACCTGTCGAGTTCCTTTATTACACAGGCAAACATTCTACTGCTTCCAGTGTTGCATTTAAACAGGTGGTATCCTTGCCATATTGTTCTCAATAATGCTCCACTCATCTCTCCATTTGCTTTTTCGTGCCCGTGATGGTTTCCGCGGTACTTGACCTGTGTGGAGCTGTCTTGTTGGTTGCTGGTTCGACGGCTTTTTGATGTCGTCATGAATCCTCTAAATTTTCCAGCATCGGTTCCCAGCTGTATAATGTCGCAGAGTTTTAACCAGTACTTATTGGCACATCTCCTAACTGCGTTCACTGCACTTTGCTCACTGCTGCTCGAAAGGCTTAAAGCCTTGGTTTTGTTTGCTGTCGCTTTTATTTGAGCTGGGTAAAGCACTTTTCTTCAACCACAGCGACGATTTCTGCAGCATTTGCCTTAAACCAGTCTTCAGTCTTTTCTTCCTCTTGTGATTAACATTGTGTCTCTGAGATAACCCCATCTTTGGTTAGCACCTCTGTTCTGATGAGTGCTGTGGAATATCTTGTTATGTGTTTGTTGGTTTTGTTCTTGTTTGGTGCTTGGGTTTTACGGTCCATTTGTCAGACTTTTTAGAGTCCTAAGCCAACCGAGAACTGCCTTCTGGATGCGCCAGGTATTACTGCATTTCATCTTATCAGTAGTAGGGGATCTACGAGCGAGGTTGGACCCCAGCATGATGCTTCCCCAGGTAGACTCCCCTGCCCTGACTTGTTCAAAGGACTTGATGTAAGACTATGTCATATGCATTTTGAGGGCAAAAGGAATGATTTCATGGGGTAGGCATTGCTATGAACGTTTTTTCCTTTTGCTCTTATTGCTTTCTCAATATCTGGGGCACGAAGAAAATGCAATCGGTCCTCTTAATATCGAATTTAAGCGTGTTGTTCCAATAACGCAGAGCCATAAATCAAAATATTGATTGCAAAATATCCATCATTGAGGAACAAGTAAAAATATTTTCAAGAAATAGCCAATTGCTATACTTCTTACAAACGTGTAGCGAGTTTCAAACCATCTTGCTTGACATAACACAGATTACTTTAGAGGATACGAATTTAACAAAAATTTTTGAAATCGTTCCATTGCTCAGTCTTATATGACACATTCTATTGATATCCAGCTGCTGAGATTAGCCAAAATATTGACGACCTGGTCCGTAACGAGGACATCAAGGGTAACACGGTGCTACACCACGCAGCTGGAACAAATGATCTACAAACAGTAGAAGTGTGTCTGAAAAACGGTGCTGATATCAATGTACGGAACAATAGTGACGAGACACCGTTATTCGTGGCAGCGGTGAAAGGCAATTTGCAGATGGTGGAGCTGTTGGTTCAGAGGGGAGCAGATGTTGGTGCAAAAAACGCTGATTCTAAGACTGTGTTGCATAGGTAACAAAAGATCTCTCTCTTTTAATTAATGTATTCGCCCGCCTGATATTTCGTTTGAAATATTATTTGTTTTCGCTGTGAACCTACAGTGACAGACAAACCTGATTTCAAAAACGATTTTAATTTCCCTATCACAATAGCAGATAAAATTAAACAATAATAATAATAAAAAGCACAAGCCCAAGCGACAATATCGAATTTTACCCTGTTTCGTAGCAATTGAATACTAATATTTAGAAACTAGAAGCAAGAATCACTTCAAGCAAACCCCGGCCATTATATATTAATTTTACTTCGCGGGATACAGTATCTTAATGTACGTGAAGTGATGTGACTTTAATGTAAGTGCCTAAAATTCATCCTTCAGGGCAGCAGTATTTAACAGAGAAGACATCATTTTATTTCTTCTTGGCCACGGGATTCCCGTAGACTCATCCGACTCCCAGAGTGCAACACCTTTCCTTAACGCTGTAGCTGCTGGCCAAACGAAGTGCGCCAAACTTCTCATACAGAAAGGAGCCAACATCCGAGCAATTAATATTTACATGAAAAACTGTATCCACATGGCCGTCGAAAATCAAAATTTGGAAACGTTGAGCATGCTCTTAGAGGAACCCGAAGCGTTATGGAACCTGAATAGACCTGATGTGAGAGAAAGGGTTCCATTACATTATGCTGCCATAGCATCTGACATTAGGGTAAGAATGAAAATGGAGAACCACACTGTATAATAAAACAAACAGTACCACAGTATAGTACTGTTTAGTAGATTTCAAAAGAATGGTTACAGTGCATGGTTTGATCCACATCGATGATAAAAATAGATCCATACTGTATCACATAAGCAAACAGTACTGTTCACCACTAGATGTCTATTCAAAAAATGGTTACACTACAGAACCATGTCCATTTTTTTTGACAGTGGTCTGTGCGCACACACCAGAATACCAGCAGGTCTGGTAGGGATTAGGTTCGGCTGTCTCGAATCAAAGCAGATTTAGAAAGAGAATTATTTGGGAAATTGAAGCTATAATATTTGTTTAATCAAGTCAAGATTGACAATTAAGGTAACTGAAATTGCCCGAAAACTGATTTTGTCATTGGGATGCCATTAGAGTTCTTTACTTACAAACATCTCTTTCCAGATAATGAATGCACTCTTGGAAAAACAGACGCGCTTCAAATTTGACGACGAAAATCAACAAACCCCTCTCCATCTTGCTGCTCAGTGTGGACACTTTGCCCATGTAGAAGCACTGGCACGTCGTATGGCCTCAGGAATGGATGAGAGAGACCAAAAAGGACGGTCTCCTCTTCACAATGCTGCAATGCATGGACACAGGTTAGCACCCAGTCTGATATGCCACTGTCACCATCAGCCCTATGGCAATTTTGCACCTTGTTGTCTGATTCTTGCAATGATGTTTGCGGTAATTTCCATGGTAAAATGCAGTCAAAAGATGAAGTGTAAGCAAAATATCAATAGCAAAGACATTTTGCAATGATGTTTGCGGTAATTTCCACGGTAAAGTGCAGTCAAAAGATGAAGTGTAAGCAAAATGTCAATAGAAAAATACATTTTGCAATGATGTTTGCGGTAATTTCCACGGTAAAATACAGTCAAAAGATGAATTCTAAGTAAAATATCAATAGAAAAATACATTTTGCAATGATGTTTGCGGTAATTTACACGGCAAAATGCAGCCAAAAGATGAAGTGTAGGCAAAATATCAATAGAAATAATACACTTTGCTTTTGAACTGCGCTCAAATTTTGCATTTCAGTTGAATACAAAGTGCGCGAAATCGTGTGCTAATGTGGAGTCACATTTGTTTTGTAATACAAGAACCATATCGTGACGTAACGTGTTGGCATTGGTTAGAGAATCTAAGATTGCTCTCAACAAGGGGATGCTTCAACATTTTCACTTCTAGTCAATCTTATACAGTAAGGAATGTTGTAAAATGAAATTCATAAAGGTATAAAATCTCTCCGGGACGGCGGAGCGTATTTTGAAGAGAAGGGGCTTTAAAACGAGCGCCGAAGGCACGAGTTTGTGGGAGGTTTGAGGGGTATCCACCCCCAGAAAATTTTGAAATCAAGAGGCTCTGAAATGGTACTTTCAATATTCTTCATGAAACATTTCTTAAAAAAATACAACCTGGATAAGTGTAAAAAAATGTCATCGTCGTAAAAAGTGGGGAGGCTAAAGTCTTCCCAACCCCGCCGGCTCCGCCGTCCCTGTCTCTACATTGCGATCTTTTCGAGTTCTCACGGTCTACCATCACAGGACGGTCTGCTGATAGCAACAGTAAGAAATATATCTGGTCTGGTTTAAGTAGATCACAATGGTAGACCGTGTAGAGCGTGCGTGCAAAATTCCTGTAGCAGTTCTCTCTAAACTATTTAAGGTCTTACACCAGTGTGCCGGCACAATCCATGCTAAGTCTTTTGAGCACATAGCATTGCTGTTTCTTAGTATCATCTAATGGACGACTGGTCTAAATCAGCGAGGCTGTAAGTGATTAGATAGAATTGTATGTCGAGTTCAGTAATCACATTGATTAAGATTTCTGATTGAGGCACTTCTCATCGTCGCTTGTCCGTTAAGATTGGTCATATTTCTGAGGTAGGTCAGTATATTCTGAGTAAATGATTTTATATTTTGTGCTCCAATCCATTTAAAACATATGTAGGGACTGGCTTATTAGCGTGTTTATGGTGCAGCCCCAATGATAAATTTTAAACAGCGATCGCAATTTTTTTCTGGAATGAAACTAATGTAAAAGCACTCGAGAAAGTGAATGTGCCCTAAGGCATCTCCTTCGTTAAGCAGCTTTCCTTTCAATTTGTTTCTCGCACAGAGGATCTCTTTGTAAATGGCAAGCGATCACAACAACATGTGTTTTCATGTCTTGTTAAACTACGTTAAAAACTGTTCATCTCAAACGACTAGCGCGAGCGTTTTGACTCATGTTTGAAAACATGTATACTTCTTAATAATAATAATAATAATAATAATAATAATAATAGACTTGTATAGCGCTAGAACTATACAAAAATATTCAAAAGCGCTTTACATTAAGTTAAAATAAATAAATAAATAGAAATCACTAAACTTTAAAACTATTTCAACAACTATGCTAAACTTTAAAACTATTCCAACAAATCAAAAGCTTTCTTAAAAAGAAATGTTTTCAGTTGCTTTTTAAAAATGGCGAGGCTGCTACTTGTTCTTATAGTAAATTCCAGGTAGGGAAACGAAAATACATTCCTAAGATGCGGTAAAAGACAAAATGGTGACAATTTAACCCTTCCACTTCCCAAAAGAAATTTTTTTTCGGAGCTGCCAACAAGAAGGACTAAATTCCGCTCAGATTATGTCAAACACAAAACCCCCAAAATTAATTATTTTGGCCGCCATTCTTAATTCGGTCCAAATTGGAGCTCTAAATAGTTTTGTTCCTAGACACCACCTAAATTGCAAAACGTGCGCTGCTTCCCACTTGAATTCACGAACTATTGGAATGGCGATACAACATTGAAAAATGAACTTAGAAATGTAGCTCACACTAGGCATTAGTGCTAGAGGCAAAGTACTGTGCACAAGGTGGGTAAATTGTCGGACTTCCGGCCAGGAGGTTCATGGCTGAATCCAAACCTCGGGTGTAGCTTATAGTTAAAACAGGTTAGTGGCGAAACGTTGTTTAAGGCAGATCCAGAAGCCTTTATTTGTGTGCCATCATGGCGGCTCGCTTTCAACACAGTTAAAATCCTGCTTGCCCCCGAGATCTTACAACAATGAAGTTTATAACTATGGTAAAAACATTAGATCGGTGACGACACGACGAACAGTATTATGACCTCAGGCTGTTTTAAATACACTTTAGATTCATGCTTACGCAGTTTGAACATTTTCCTACAACATTTATTATCATTATCATATCGTCATCATCATTATTATTATCATTACACTGTCATAGCTAATGCAATTACGTCTTAGCGACTTTAACATCTGGTATAGCCTAGATAATTAAAGTCATCTTGTACCTTCAAGATGAAAAAGTTCCGATTTTTATTTTTCTCCATAAAAATGAAGTTCTGACTGTGATATTTCAAACAAAACACAAATCAAAAGAGTGAATATTCGCCAAGAAATCAGGATAAGACCGTTTCCAACCGGAAGTAGAAATTTGTGTTTGATTGACAGTGTAGTTAGACGAGCGCAGCCACGGAGCGATTTTCGCCAGAAAGTTGTTTATGCGAGGGCTGCCATTTTTACCTCACCACGAGTCGAAATCCGAAATTTTTAAAGCGTTTTCTGTCCGTTATCGTTTTATTTTTAGCTTTAAACTTTGTTTCATCCGAATTATTCTGTTTGTCGTTGGTGCTCTGTCCGAGCATATCCACGAAGAATTCATGTTAAAACTGGAAAATTGAATCTTTTATCAATGTGCATTCAAGAGAAGCCTGCAGTACAGGCGTATTTTGGGCGCACGAGTGCACATTTTCGTATTAGGTTGCCATCTTGGATTTGGTAATTGTGGAAGACTGGGACGAGAAAATATTTGCCGGGGTAGTAGGCGGGGTTCAAATGCCCCACCCTCTAGCCCCCACTCTGCCTGTGCATCAAGTGTCTGCCGGTCTAGCATCCAGTTACAATCCACGATGGCGACAACGAAAACCTGGTTTATCTAGCGCTCTGCTTTAAAATAACGCCTGCTCTGTAGATTAGTTCTAGAGAGGTGATAAATTTTTAAAATGTATTACAGGCAGAGTGGAACTCGGTGACAACAATGACATATAAAGTTCAATATTTTTCCTCGGAAATCTCGACACGAAAGCTGCGAAATTATCACAAAGCATTATTTATAGAACTTACCAGATTTCAGCCATCATCGTAACCATTCGCTCGCGGTAAAATTATTGACCAAAAGTGTCCACATAAGGTGACATACCGGAAAAATCGCTTTTATTGATTGGTCAGTTGTCGGCAAAGGTGTTAGGGTACATGGCGTTTGTTTGTCTTGCAACGCTTTTTTTTTCTTTTTAAGAATTAGCTCTGTTTCTTGAAAGTTGATTTTCTCTTGAAGGGGGTACTTTAAAGAGTTACAACTCATAAGCGTCTTGTTTTATTGAACCAAATTCTGGACAGCTGTACATGTTAACTTATGCCTTCTACGAAAAATCCGTGTCGGGGAATTTGCTAACTCTAATTTTTTCTTTGTTGACAACGTTTTCCGTGCAATCACTCCGTGTTTTTTATTTGCGATACTGGAAATTTTCTGTAACTTGTAAACGCTGATGAATAAAGGAAAATCTCGACGATTTTTTTAACCTTTGGGTTCTGAACTTTCAAGAAAAAATATAAATTCACCAAATTAGAAAATCGCTTTGAGTTAGAGCTGTCAGAAGTTGATTACGAACTGTATGTTCAAACTCCGCGGAAAACTTAAGAATTCATATTCTTTAAATTTCAACGGTACATTCAAATAGCCAGTTTTATAACCTTTAACAAGGTTTGAGAAATCTGTAACAAAACAGAGAAGTGCCACACCCGTGATACTGGAGACTCCTCTGAAGCTACAGGGTAATCTTAAGGTACAGTATAGAAAGGTCCTCAATCCACAGTCAAACGTTTGTCGATCTTAGGAATGCGTTCGCTTTGGTTTTACATTTCTACAATTGGATCTTACCAGGGCTGAGGAATTTCGGGCCACTGTTTGTAATAATTCGAACTCACGCAAATCACCTCCACCGAGGGGTCGAAGGCGTTTTTCTGTGCTTAGTGCTAACGAATCTTTTTTATCTGTGCCCTGACCGGCTGATTGCTCTACGAGCATCCGTTGTGATTTGTTAAAGGATATGCCTTTGATGTAGCCTTAATTTAAGCTGGTCGATTGAAAAGTGGAAAAGTGTGCCCTGCCTATTGAGTTTCTGTATATGTCCAATAAAATGTCCTTAATTAATTAATCTTTACGTTAGCACGAAATATCCAACCTAATGAAAATCATTTCATATCAGAAAAGTGTGTTATTCACTTGTAAAACTCGGAGCGGACATACACAGCAAAGACAACAAGCATTGGACGCCACTGATGGCTGCAGCAAAAAATGGATATAATAAAACCTGTCAGGAGTTGCTGAACCAACAAGCTTCACCTGATGACGTCAATATGGAAGGAGACACCGCTCTACACATTGCGGGCAGGCAAGGTCACGTGATCGTAGTCAAACTTTTGTTGGATCAAGGTGCAAACATGACGATTAGCAACACGCAGGGCCTTTCTTGTTTGGAGGCAGCAGCTAAGGCCGGAGCCAGTGATGTTATCATGGCAATTATCAAGCATTCGAGGTAAACAATAACAACTTTATTTTTCGCAAACAAGTTTGAAAACCATACCATCTGTAAGCCTTTTAATGGTTTCAATCTCTGAAGTAACCAGCATGCAGCATTTTTTCACAATTTAAGACATCATCAAGCAAAGATACGATGACAACTGAGAAAGCGATCAGCTTGGAATCCAATCAAATGGACCAAATTTTCAAACTAGCATATAAGAAAATGTATACTAAGGTTTCTTTGAGGAGACATGTTCAGTGTTACGTTTGTAACAATAGTAGTACAATCTCTTGGCCACATACTAAATCGTCTATTGCTCGGTCAAAATGGCTAGACATTCGCCTCATTCTTTTTTTGGCGAGCATCCTGCCATCTTTACTGAACAAGCTTTTTAGTGACCCATATTTGCCGCTCAGATCTAGAGAGCGAACTGATTAGCAGTCTAGCTACCCTTACCTAAGGCGGAGAAGTATTGTAAAAATATTTCTTCGAGCGTTGATTGACTACCGGCAAGCTTTTGGTGAAAACGCTACATGTAACTGAGTTGGGTCTACTTATACGTGGGAATTGAGTGGTTGAAAATGTTTCTGTTATCGAACAATAAAAGCACGAGCTAAAAAAATCAACAACCTAACCAGTTAAAGCAATAAAATTGAAGCATACAATTACGATAATTTAATGAACAACACAAGCTAGGAAAAATGTGACATTGTTGCTAACAGATGAAATAAACTTTTTAACATACTTCTCGTATTAGATATTTGCATAAGTAGTCCAGTACAAGAGATATTTTCAGAAAAGCACCCACTTTTCTAACCTAGGTGTAGATGCACAGAAATGAAAACAAACCGCATTTTCCCGAATAAAGAATTGGCAAATTTTGCTATTACTTGTTTGCATGCAAAATGAAATGAAGTATGGTAGCTAATTTTGTTAACCTTTTATCAGATGGACAGAAATTATGGAACATAAGGACATTAAAGAACAGACGCCAATGAAGTTTTTAATAGAAAACTTCCCAGAATGCGCAGGGGTGCTAATGGACCGATGTATCAAGCGATCAGAAAAGATCAGCGCCACGGAACCAGAATTTACCATCACTTACGACTTCCATTTACTGGACCCAGGCCCCGACGATCCAGCTGCTGTTCACGGTAGACGCTTTTTCGGGCCCAGTGCCATGGTGAAGCACGAAAGAAAAGGTCTACTTCTACATCCGCTGACCAAGGCCCTGCTGAAGCAAAAATGGTCCACGTTTGGTCGCTTTATTTATTACTTCAACTTCTTTTCCTATCTGATGTTCGTGAGTCTCTATTCCGCGTTCTTAATATCAGAGAGATTCGCCGCAGACTTTGACCAAGAGTGCACGTTGATTCCCAAATATGATGAAAACGGTTACCCTACAGGCGAATCAGAATCCGTATGTTTTTCTCTGTCAGAGGGCTATGGATATCAGAACATTGACAGAGATAATCTAAATGCAACGTATAAAGAAGAGGGGCCTGATTGTCAAGTGTACTACACCTATGACTATTATGATAATGGTAGCAACGGAGAGGCTGTAAAAAATGTTGTATGCAATAGTTTGTCAGAGATATACAACACTGACACACTCTACAATATAGGTTTCTCGTACATTGTATTCATTTTTGCAGTCGTGCATTTGGTAAAGGAGATACTACAAGTGTTTATCCAACGCCATAATTATTTCCTGGATGTTAGCAATTTCCTGGAATGGGGACTTTATGGTACTGCTGTAGTTTTCTTGAGTCCATATGTTTTGTCAAGCAGCATGGTCGACTTCTTGCTCCGTGGTTCAAAAGATCCTTACTTTTTGTGGACGTTGGGTGTATTTTCAATCTTTCTGTGCTACATGAACTTGGTTTTGTTTCTACGTAGATTCCGCATCTTTGGAATTTATGTCACTATGTTTGTGGAAGTTCTCAAGACAGTGGTCAGGGTATTCTTGGTTTTATCTGTGCTTGTGGTTGGATTCGCTATAGTTTTCTTCATCCTTTTCAAGGAGCAGGTAAGTAAGACTTAATTCACTTGTCGCTAAGAAGCGAATGAATATACGTCTATCAAAAACGTTTGTTTCCCCTTGCCGAAAAGTTGTTTCCCTTTCCTTCCTTTTCCCCAATAGAAATAGTGGCCGAGATGTCCGTTTTCTGTACTTCAAATTAAATCATCCCGGACTCTATTCTAACTTTGCATAATTAAATCATCCCGGACTCTATTCTAACTTTGCATAATTAAATCATCCCGGACTCTATTCTAACTTTGCATTAGCAGCGATCGGAAAGCGGCAAATCAAAATTGTCGAGTCACTCTGAGAGAAAAAAACACCCCTTCTTCCTTTTACTTAAGTCCCTACGGTCGCATAGGCGGGTTGGTTTTCCTGGTCCCTCTTCCTCTCCCCTTTCAACATTGTTACGCTTTTAGCATAGTTTTGTATTGACGTAATAACATCATAGCTTGTTTCTTTTAATAAGACATTGGCCTTTACTGTTTTCTCATCATGTTTTGTTTGACCATATATTACCTGGGACAGAAGGTTTGCTCGCGTCATAACTTTAGGTTCGATTCGATATGCAAAAACCCAAACTTGTTTTGCTTTTCAAGTGACCTGAAATACCCATGGAGAAAAGTTGAAGGTTTCATATTGTAATTTTTTTCTTCTTTTTACTAAATTGTGCTTTCCATTACAAGCTGTCTAATGCCTTAGTTTATATTAACAAGAGTGGTTGTCTTAATTTAATCCAAGAATCCTATGAATCCTGTCATATATAGGAGCTGTTTTACTTCCATTTCTAATGACTTAAAATCTTTGTTCCTCTCACAGGAAGCATTCAATGATCCTATGATATCACTTTTCAAAGTGTTGGTTATGATGACAGGAGAGTTTGATTTTGATGACACTTTCATTAAGACCATCGGTGAAAACAGCAACTCCACTGGCAAACCACTAAACCCGTTTCCCGCGCACGGTTTTCTGTTACTTGCTTTTTTTCTTTTCCTGATGACTATTGTACTAATGAACCTGCTGGTACGTACAGTTACTACGTCATTATACGACGTTAATCATATCGATAACATAATGGATAATTGGTTTTGACAGCTCTAACTTATTTGATGTCTATTCATTTTTCGGGTTCCAACTGTCCACTTTGACCTGCCTGACCACAAATATGTCTGAATTAGGTAGATCAAATTAGAACGTTATCTAAATAACTATATATCTAAATTAGGTCCTTTTTGTTTTAGCCAGAATACAAATTTTCAGAGAAATATATCTTAAGGCAAATATTTTATGACCATTAAAACACTCGAAAATTCCGTACTTTTTTGCGAACAATGCAAAAAGCTCGTGCAATCCAGTGTAATTTTTTTATTATTGCACACCACAAACAGTGCTCAAATTCCTATTTTTACCATGAATCAAATAAGCGAGAATACATGTAGAAGAGTGGAAATTTTCAGACTTTCATATTTTGAAGGAAGAATTTTAAAGCGAGTAGGTGTAAAAAGCGGATACCAGGACAATTTTAGCTTATAAGCTAATTTTGACAAAGAATTACCCCTCGATTTCTGAAAATCCGCGTTGAGGTGCGCGAAGACCTTTAGACCTACAAAGCCGCTTTCCAGGACAATTTTAGCTTATAAGCTAATTTTGACAAAGAATTACCCCCCGATTTTGAAAATCCGCGTTTGGGAATTGCTGAAGATGCGCGAAGACACCAAGCCCTTACATAGCCTTTGCCAAAGCCATCGCCAAGCATTAGCAAAGCCGCCAAGCCGCCACATAGCTGATGCGAGAAACTCCCGCGCGCAGCCCATGCGAAGACGCAGCGAAGCCTGTACCCTCAAATAGTCTGTCTGCGAAATTGATGCCGGGGATCCAGGACAAATTAAAAATGAATTTTAAAAAATAGATTTAAAGGAGTAAATTGACTTGATAAATATGGAGCAGAAAAGCAGTTCGAATTTTATAGAAAAGCCAGGAAAAAATGGCAAAACAATAGGAAGTTTGATAATTGAAAGATTAGAAAAAATTATGAAGAAAAAGGGTAAATTTTTACCAAAAAATGTTGTTATTAAAAAGTTGCGGAAAAATCCAAAAATTGATAGTTTTTTCGAAAAATATCCAGCCCAATTACAAAAAATATTTCACGCTCAACCCTCTAAAATATTAAGAAGAAGGAAATTGGCACCAACTTTTATGAAACCGCAAAAATTAATTCCGGAAATATCAAGAAGAAGGAAACTAGCCCCATTTTTTGTAAAACCACAACCAATTCTTGATGAGCCGATACCTGAAATTAATGTTCCAATTCTCAAACCAAAGAATATTTTCAAAGATAAGTTTACTCAAAGGATTGAAGAATTGGCAAATGAAAACATCACAAAATTTAACAATAGTAATACTAAAAATACAACAAAAAGAAAGGCAACCATATCTGATAGTGTGAGAAATGAATTGAAGGAAAATGCTAATCGATTTGTTTCAAAAGAACAACAAACTGCATTGAGGGGATATCTAAAAACCCACAGGATAGATGGGCAAAAAGGGTATGGTCCTAAAACATTTATTGATAAAATCAAACCGAAAGTTATTGAACTAATTAACAAGCAAAAGAAACCGATCAAGTTAAAATTTTTATTCACATGCGCGTTTACAAAAAAGAATCTTGCGACAAAACAAGTTGAAGTAAATTTTGGGTATTTTCATTCGACAGTAGAAACGATTACTTTGTCAACCGATTTATCCGAATTATTTGACACTATGACAAATCACCAACTTGAAAAGGTTGAGCAGTTTCAAAATTTGGGCTCTGGCTGGAAATTCGATCATGTTGTTTATTTTGATATAAACATCGATCCTTTCGAGCCCTTTGTCGGAAGTTCATATATTGAATTACCGCGAAAATTGGCAGTAAAAAATGCTATTATTAATGTTAAGAATATGAATGATCATGAATGTTTTAAGTGGGCGGTAACTTCTGCTATATATAAAAAAGACATTCACCCAGAGAGAAAAAATAAGGAAATGATCAAAAATTCGAAGAATTTCAACTGGTCAGGAATAGAATTTCCCACCTCATTAAAACAGATTGATAGGTTTGAAAAGCAAAACCCCGATCACGCGATTAATGTATTTGGGTATGAAAATAATGAAGTATATCCATTAAGAATAAGCGAAAAACAAAAAGACGATCCAATCAACCTACTTTTAATATCAGAAGGAGAAAATAACCATTATTGTTGGATAAAGGATATGAGTAGATTGTTAGCCGCAAAAGTTAGTAAACACAAATCAAAGATGTACTTTTGCTTTAGATGTTTAAGCGCATTTCAGTCAAAAGAATCAAGGGAAAAACATCTGGAATACTGCGCCTCAAATAAAGAAGTTAAGATTGAAATGACAAAGGATGAAGATGGTAATCCTAAGTACATTAAATTCACCCATTACAACAGAAAAATGCGAGTACCCTTTGTTGTGTACGTTGATTTTGAGTGTTTTACACAGAAAATACATACTTGCTCACCAAATGAAAGAGAAAGTTACACCAACCAATACCAGAAACATAAACCATCGGGATTTAGCTATCTCATAAAGTCTTTTGATGATGAACTATTTCCTCCCGTGTTTGTACAATATACCGCTAAATTTGAAGATGAAGATATTTCGCAAATATTTATAGATAATTTAGAGCGGGATATTAAGAAAATTTATAATAATACAAAATACCACAAAAAAGCGGCGGCTTTGTCTGAAATGGATAAAAAAGAATATGAAAATGCTACGCACTGCCATATATGCGAAGAAAAATTAGGAAAAGATAAGGTATTTGATCACTGCCATCTTACAGGAAAATATAGAGGCGCGGCTCACAACGAATGCAACTTAAATTATAAGGTGCCAAAGTTCTTTCCCGTAATATTTCACAACCTTTCCAATTATGACGCCCATCTTTTTATCAAGAATCTAGGCGTTACAGAAGGTAAAATAAACTGCATACCAAATAATGAGGAAAAGTATATTTCTTTCTCAAAGCAGATTGTAGTTGATGAATTTACAAATAAAGAAGGTAAGCGAGTCGAGGTGAAGAGGGAGATTAGATTTATTGATTCAATAAAATTTTTATTAATCGGTCTTGGTAAATTAGTTGATAACATTAAAAAATGCGGAAAGTGTGAAGCATGCAAACCGGGGGATTGTATTAAGAGATACAAAGAAGGTGCAAAAATTGTTTATTACAATGGCATTGGTAATTGCGAAAAATGTAAGAATTGCTTACTATCAAAAAGTAATTGCCTTTCTCCTTTGGATGAAAATATGCTCGAAACTAAAAAGTTTTTCAAAGGTGAAGAATTAAAGTTATTGTTGAGAAAGGGAGAATTTCCCTATGATTGGTTCGACAAATTTGAGAAACTAAACGCAACCCAACTTCCACCAAAGGATGCGTTCTACTCAAAACTAAACGACGAAGAAATAAAAGAAGTTGATTACCAACACGCGCAAAATGTATGGAAAACCTTCAAAATGAAAACAATGAGAGAATACCATGATTTGTACCTCAAGACGGATGTATTACTTTTGGCAGACGTATTCGAGAATTTTAGAGATGTTTGCCAAAAGAATTATGGTTTAGATCCCGCCCACTATTACACAGCGCCGGGATTAGCTTGGGATGCTGCATTAAAGAAAACAAAAGTAAATTTAGAGTTGCTAACTGACGTAGATATGCTTCTTATGATTGAGAGAGGCATCCGGGGCGGAGTATCTATGATTTCTACTAGATATGCGAAAGCTAATAATCCATATATGATAAACTTTTCTATTGATAAAATAATAAGTTATATTATATATCTCGATGCGAATAATTTATATGGGGGCGGAATGAGTAACCCGCTACCTACTCATGGGTTTAGATGGATGCTTGATAAAGAGTTTTTAGACTGGAAAAATATTCCATGTATATTAGAGGTTGATTTAGAATATCCAAATAACCTACATGATTTGCATAATGATTATCCTCTTGCTCCAGAAAGGTGTGTAGTTAATAAAGTGGAGAAATTAATCCCAAATCTAAATAATAGAGTAAAGTATGTTGTTCATCATAAAACATTAAAACTTTACGAAAGTTTGGGATTAAAAATAACAAAGATTCACAGAGGAATAACATTTGAAGAATCAGATTGGTTAAAACCATACATTGATTTGAATACCGAACTCAGAGCTGCAGCGAAGAATGATTTTGAGAAAGATTTCTTCAAGCTAATGAATAATTCTGTATTCGGCAAAACAATGGAAAACATTAGAAATAGGGTTGATATTAGATTAGTCACAAATCAAAAAGATGCGAGGAAATTAATATCAAAACCTAACTATCAGCATCGTACAATCTTTTCTGAAAATCTCGTCGCCATTCATATGAAGAAAACAAAGTTAGTATTCAATAAACCCGTTTACTTAGGTATGTGCATTCTGGATTTGAGTAAAACCATAATGTATGATTTTCATTATAATTACATAAAACCAAAATATGGAGAAAAAGCAAAATTACTTTTTACAGACACGGACAGTCTAATGTATTTAGTGGAAACGGAAGATTTTTACAAGGATATCGCGCCGGATGTGCGGGAAAAGTTTGATACTTCAAATTACCCCAAAAATCATAGGTCAGGTATAGAGACTAATGTAAATAAAAAAGTTATAAATATGTTCAAAGATGAAGCCGGGGGAGAACAGATAGCTGAATTTGTTGGTCTGCGGGCTAAGCTATACTCATACAGGATGGATAAAGGAGAAGAGAAAAAAAAGGATAAGGGAGTAAAGACATCAGTAGTAAAAAAGACCATAAACTTTGATGATTATAAGAGATGCCTATTCAATAAAAAACCCCAAATGAGAAAGATGAATGTAATCAGAAGCCGCCTACATGATGTTTATACTGAAACGATTAATAAAGTTGCACTATCCGCTAATGATGATAAGAGAATAATTTGTGAGGATGGGATAAATACTTTTGCTTATGGGCATTATCGTTTCAAAACAGAATCTGGTGGAAGTTCTGTATTATAAGGTATAACTTGTAATTCTTCGCGAACAAATCCTCGTCGAGGTCCATTCACTAAATAATATAAAACCGGCTGATTAGGTGAAATCACGCTTCTAGAAATATCATAAATTTTTATACTCCAAATAGGATCTGTAGCCCGACTTTTTTCTCCCCCCTCAAGTTCACCGGGCGATAATAAATATCTAACTTTAACAATGGGTGGTAATCTAACCTCATCAAGACCCACCGCGCGTTGGTAATTTTTAGTTTCAATATCTACCTCTTTCAGTTTTATTGCCTCTTCGGGCTCTTTACCGGTTATTCTCGTTTTCGTATTATTCAAAGTTTTTAGAATATCTGGTAATCTTTTCACCCACACCCTTGAACGATCGTCACTGATCATTTCCTGCGCATATTGATGACTAAATAATCTTTCACCTAATATTCTGTTTGCGTTTTCCACAAATGCTTGAGCTCTATGATTACCAGCTTCACTTCTTTGTATTCTCACATTATGGTAATTCATGAGTTTACTAACTTCTCCCATAAATTCTTTCCCAGGATCAACCATTAATGTTTTTGGGTATTTCAATCTTCTGGAATATATTTTCTTAAAAGCTTCTGATATCTCTCGACTTTCTTTTGAGGTTAATGGCTCCGCATCTTTATATCTCGAGGCGATATCAACCAAAACTAACGCGTATTTATATGTTTTTCTTCCAACTCTATCGTGCGGCAAAAATAATAAATCCGCTTGGTGAATCTGATTAGGTTTATCCACAGTCCAGTGCGACCTAGGTATATATTTAGGCTCCGGCAGATAGATTTGCCATATTGCCTGCTTCTGTAACCATTGCTTTGCCGTATTTTCACTTACTTTCGCTTTCTCAGCTAATTTAGGAATTGCAGAATATCCTTTCCAATATCCTTCAGTGGAATAATATATTTTTGAGAGAATATTTTCGTTGTTCATTTAAAAATAAACAAAGTATCTTATAAATCAAAATGGTAGCAGAGGAAGAAAAAATAAAATTTACCGAAAACCAAATTAATCTCATGAAAAAAATTATTAGGAAAAAAATTCTTTATATGGAAGATGGCGATGAAATTTTTAATATTATGATTTTAATTCCCGAGGCAAGAGAGGGTTTATTAAAACATATCGAAAAATTAGAAAATAGGACAACACCGATTTAAAGGTTAACCAAAGTATTTTATAAATTTACAATGACGTCTGAAAAAATTAACCCAAATAGAATTCCAAAAGAACCCTTTGGTTTGAAAGCAGAATCAACCTTGAATAGAGTTACACTAAATCCATCCACAGCCAGCCCCGGAGAAACTTTATACATAAATATTCCGAAACTTGCTGAGAATTTGGTGATTGTTCCGGGGAGTGTATCTCTTCTTTTTAATCTTGAGGTTGAGGGGCATGCGAATAATACAGTCGTTAATAATTTAGGCTGCAATCTTGTAACCAGAATGAAAGTTCTTTTCGGGGGAGAGACTTTGCAAGATACTCAAAGGTATGATTTATTTCAAACGTATCATGATTTATTCTTAACAGAAGAAGAGAGAGAAGATAGATTAAAACAAGGCATTTCTTCAGAAAATATTAGGAAACTCAGAACAAAAGCTGGTGATACAAAAAAGCAAGATGGAAAAGAAGTTGCCCTCGCAAATGTTCACGGTTCAAAGTACAGAATACCAATAAAGCATCCTATTCTGAATGATCACGGTGTGTTTTATCCTAAAGCTTTAGAAAATCATCTAATATTTGAGCTTACACTTGCGCCGATCACTAATATTCTTATTTATTCTGATACGACTAAAGCTCCATCATATTCAATCAAAAACTTGGAGTTAGAGTATTCTTCGATTTACAGCGAATATTTGGCTCGTGAGGCTCAAGCAACGTATCAAGTCGGAAAGGGATTCTTTTACGAAAATATTACTTTACACAAAACTTTTACTTTTTCCATTGGTGGAGATGGAGTTATTAATCAGCATATCAATCTACCCAGAAGATCAATGACTGGAATTTTGTTTTTGTTTTTATCGCCACAAGCCGCGGGGGCAAGGGATTCTGAAAATTTTTATAATCCAGGAATATCTTCCGTAGAAATTGATGTTGACGGTGTTCCAAATAGAATATATTCTCGGGGAATGATTCCTTCAGATCTTTGGGAATCCGTGAAAAAGAGAGTTCATAGGGAACAAATATCATTGAAAGAAAAAGAATTTTACGCGGATAAGTTTGCTCTTTGGGTTGATACTAGAACTCATCCGGATAATAATATTCACGGCGGAGGACTTGCTCTAAATAATACGCATGATGGCGTAAAGGTAGAAATAAAAAGGAAACAAGACGGATCAGGTACAATAACTTGCCATATGTTCGTCGTTGCGGATGCAATGCTGGAGATTATGAATTCGAGTTTGAGATCAATAAAGTACTAACCTTCGTCTAAAAATATAATGTTATGATACAAAAAATTATGGAAGATTTACGAGATAAAATACCATTCCATTGTATTATAACAGGACCTACGAATTGCGGAAAAACAAAGTACTTAATTGATCAACTTCGCGGGCCATTCCGGAAAGTTTTTGAAAATATTGTGTTAATTTGTCCTACTTATTCAAAAAATAAAACTTATCATAATTTTGCTCTCGGAGATAAGAGATTCTGTGTATTATCTCCAGATGCTAGTAACATTGATGAGATTAATGAGTTACTAACTGACTGCCAAACTTTATTATCCGGAAAAAATACTTTAATAATTTTAGATGATTGCGCGGTATCCACCGATCTGAAGAAAAGATCCAATAAATTTATAGATTTAGCATTCTCCGGAAGACATCACGGATTATCAATGTGGGTTCTCACCCAGCAATTAACATCCATAGCAAAACCATTCCGTGAAAATGTAGCCTGCGTTGTTACTTTTCATAATCCTTCGCAGAAAGGTATGAAAATGTTTTTCGAAGATTACGGCGGAGATTTGGATTATGAATTGTGTAAAAAGTTTGTAAAGCTCCTAAAAAATAAAAAATATTCTAGGTTATGTTTATCTTTGCGATATCCATTTAATTGCTATTTAGAGATACCCGACGTGATTTAACAAAGATGACGAGCTTAGAAGATTATATTGAAGAAGAAAATGATACTAATAAAAGTGAGGATCTTGAAATAAAACAAGAATCACTTGCCATTCTCGCGGTGCTTGGAACAACAAAGGAATATACTGGGGTCGATATGAGCCTAGGGGATGTAAAAAAATTATCAGAACGCGATGTGGAAAAATATTTTAATCGGTATCAATCGGTAATGGGTAAAAAAATTAACGGTGGATTGATAGATTCATCCCTTCAATTAGTTTCTAAAGTTATTTCTTATTTAGTTCCGGTTGATGATATAGAAGCTCTTTGCAATGATCTGAAGAATGATGATTTGGTTAATCGAGAACTATCAAACATTGTTGGGTTCTTAGCATTGAAATCAGGAAGACTGGCAGCACTTGCTAGCGGTATATTTCAAGTAGCTAAGCACATAAAATTCAACAAAAATCAACAATTTTCAAGAGAAGAATCAGTAAATGGTAGCATAACTGAGCATCGATTAAGAGTCTCCTCAGCAGAGCTTGAGCAGAATACTAAGCAATCAACTGAAGGCGTTGATGCAGCATAATAAACAGATCTAAAAACTTATTTATAGCATCTAAATAACAATGTCAGAACAAAATGAACAAATTGAGCAAATTACGGCTGATCCTAAACCCGAAAATGCTGATACAAAAAAGAGGGAGAAAGATCCTAAAAAAGTAGCAGCTGGTAAAAAATTAGCAGAATATAATAAAAAAGCAAAAGAAGCAATGGCTAGGGAGATGAAACGCGAAGAAAAAATAAAACAGAAAGAAGAGCAAGACCTAGAGGGTGGTGTAGCAAATGAATCTAAATCATGGCTTCCAGAGTTATCTTTTACTACTGTTTTATCTATTGTTGGATTGGGTTTTACAGCATTTGATCTTTTTATGAGATATAAGGAAAAAGCTAGGGTTGAATATTCTAATAGGATAGCTGATTTATCGCAAGTTCCCCAATTACCACAGTCGGCAAAAATACCATTCTCTATGGCTCCAAAATCTTTAGGAATGGAATAAGTCATTTAAAAGTTTCTCAATGATACAGTAAAAAATTATGTCAACGGAAAACAAACTTGTGAAAACTGTAACTGATTCTGCGGTACTTGTCGGATTAGCGGCTGGGGTTGGATATGTAGCAAAAAAATTAATGAAAGAATCATTTTTAGGTGACCCATCAGCAAGTATTACAAATTATGTAAAATTGTCTGTGGTAATATCCGCAAGTATGTATCTTAAAACATATTTAGAGGATCAAAAGATTTTACCTAAATAAAATGGCATTAGCATCAGTGGCAATGATGGGGATAGGGGCATTATTGAATGCATCCGCATTTACCGGAGGAAATATTCTCGCAAAATATTTAACCGGACGAAATGCGGATACAGAAAAAATACGACACGACAAAGCAATGGAAAAATATCAAAGAGATTATGCAGCATATCAGGAAAAAAGACAGAAAATGCTTGATTGGAAAATGAAGAAAAAAGATGAAAAATATCAAGCAGCAAAAAATATTTCGGAAACAAATCAGGCTTTTGAATTGTACAGCCAAATGACTGAACCAAAATTCTCTGATTACTACAAACCAAGCGATGATCAAAAGACGGGAGAAATGGTATATGTCGGGGCGGGGATGATGGGTTTAGGGTATGCGGTCAGTAAAATATTATAAAAATTATTATTTTGTTATGTAACCAGTAATTGGGTTATATAACATAAGGTATTTATATTTAGTTATCCAGACTCATCAGATCTTCATATTCATCTTCATCTAAACCAATATGAGAAGAAGAAGATTCTCCGCCAGAAATAGTTACTTCTGGATTATATTTTCTTCGTGGAGCCAATCTTTTAATTTCTTGTTTCATCTCAACGAGAGCGTCATGAATTTTTACTTGCAATGAAATACAGGATCCAATAAATATTGATTCAATTCTGACAGAACACTCTGCGAAGCAACCCTTATTGATTAAATCTTGATATTTTATTTCTTCTTCGCAATCCTCACTTCTGATATCATAAAATTTTGAAGAAAAAATATTTTTGGTAACTACTTTTGGGTATAATATCGGGCCTCTATCAGGAACTCTTTGCATATAAGTTTTATTTTTACCGCCTTCAATTTTTTCCATTTTCCAATAGAGAGGATTTAAACCTCCCTTTGTTTTAGTGAGATCAGATCTTTGCAACTCAAATCTATCAATTTTTTCTTTATTTTCTAAAATATGATCAATACAGCAATCTACTATTTCATTAAATTTTTCTATCAATTCTTTTTCTTCATTGGTAGGTCTATTTCCGCTCCATAAGCATAAAGGAAAAGAATAAGTTGAGAAACTTTCAGAAACTCCAAATGAATACAAGCGGGGGGTTTTAATAACTAGATATCCTTCAGTTCCATCTCCATTTTTTGAATAAATATTAATTCGCTTGTATTCAATCTTAGGTTTACTTCCTGGAACTTCTCCTGAAGATGGTTCGGAAAAAATCATGCTTTCTTTAGGGTTGTAATTATTAATATCTTCTATTAATTGTGTGTTTTTCATCATTTTATTTCTTTTTTTGTTTATTCCTTTTTTCTTTTTAAATCAAATTTTTGGTTTTATTTCCAACTCAAGTTAGTCTAAAGATTTATTGCTGCTGAGTAAAAAATCATGGCAGAAGCAGAATCAATACCAATGGAAGATTTATCAATAGATAATGATAATTATGATTGGGATGATACAACTTTCCAACCCGCAAACACATCTACATCCCTTGAACAAGATTATCCTGGGTATGATGATTATATCCAAACAAGAGAAAGGTCTCAATGGGAAAATCCTCCAGAAAGAATGAGAGATGAAGAAAATGATAGAATGATAGAAGCTAGGAAAGAACTCAAAACATATTACCCCGCTTACGAACCAAATGAAAGCTCATTTAATGTTCGCTTTAGAGAAAATGGTGGTATAGAAGGGAAATTAAGTACCGCAAGAAATAATGTTTGGCATACATTAGTTGATGAAAATGGTGTTATTAATACAGAAAATTTGCCAAAAACTTTCAGAAAAGAACTTGGCGCTGATTACGAAAGCATGATGGAAAAATATATTAATAGCCAGTTAGAAAGGGTGAAAATCGTTGAGAAAAATAAGGAATTAGAAAATGCAATTCAAGGATTAGAATCTACTTTAGAAGTATATCCTCTGGAGATTGAGCGATACGTTGAAAGGGAAAAAGAACTTAGGGAATTCATTGAGAAACAGCAGGTAAAAAAAGCAGAAACTAAAAGCCTTTTCGATCAAACCGCAAAGCAGAATATAGAATTAAAAATACAAGCGGAAAAAATTTTGGATGAAGTAAAATTATACAAGGAAGAAATAAACAAATATAAGAAGGATAAATCAAATGAAACAAAATTGAAACAAAGCAATGAACGATTAAAATCCGAGGTTGAAAAAGTAAATGAACGACTTAGAAAGATTACAATTTCAAACGAAGAACAAATATCAGATATTGAGGGGCGAAAAGATGAAATACTTAAAAATTTACCGTTGCGGGAGAGATTAAAGTATATCTTCAAAAAGTATGGTTTTACAGTTTTTGCCATTCTAAGTGCCGCGGGAGTCGTCATTGGTGTTATAGTTTCTAATCTTTCAAAGGGATTATCCGCTTTAGGAAAAGGAGTTGGAAATGGTTTGAAAACTCTTGGAAAAAAATTAGGCGAAATATTGCCGGGAATGATTGGCGCAATAGTTAGCTTTCTTTTCAAAACAGCTGGGCAGGTTATTGGGTTTTTAGGCGAACACGCTTGGCTTTTGATAATGGCGGTCGTTCTGTATTTTGTTGAAAATATGAAGAAAAGAAAGTAACCGACGAAGCCGGTCTAAAGATATCTTTTCCGTTCAGTAAAATACAATATGGATCAATACAATGGACTTTATCCCCAATTACCTGATAATAATTTTCAAACACAAAAGGATGATCCCGTAATTAATTTCAGGTTGCAAAAATCGAGCGAGGTATTGCAAAATCTCGAGAAGGAAATTAAACATTACGAAGAAGTGAGGAAAAAATATAATAGAGCGAGAGGAATATGCATAAAAATTAGTGTTTCTGGTGGATTTATTTCAGTTCTTCTATCGGCAAGCGGATTAGGAACTTCTCTCACTGGATTAGGCGCTATAGTTGGTATTCCCTTGGGTGTAGTTGGCGGAATTTTTGGAGGATTATCGATTGGATTTGGTTTTGCCTCAAAAAGTCTTTCCTCCAAAGTTAGTAAACACGAGCAAACCGTTGCGATTGCGAAATCAAAATTAAACACCATTAACGATTTAGTTTCAAAAGCCATGAAAGATAATGCGATATCAGATCAAGAATTTTCCATAATTTTAGCTGAATTGGAGAAGTTTCAAAAAATGAAACAAGAAGTTCGTCAAAAATTCAGAAAAGAAACAGAAAAAAATTTCGACCTGAGTGTTATACGGAAAGAAATCCGAAAAGAAATAGTAAAAGATCTTACCGGAGGGAAAGGACAATAAAACTTGCATATGAGAAAACAGAAGTTGGCTGTAATTGTTTTGCGGGAGTTTCATCTTAATTCTTACAAATTTAAAGACCTCGGTATTTGATACAATAAAGAATTAAGATGATATTTGATGATTTCAGAAACCGATACCCAAAAGCAAATCTCAATAAATTTTCATATGTGCATGATCCATTTGGCGGATATGTTAAATGGAAAATTAATGGAACGACGATAATGTCCGATGATGATCCTTCCGGAGAAACTTGGACTGCAAATCTTTCTAATGATTTGAAAACATTATTATGGCAAGATTTGGGGATCGAGAAAAAAGTTAAGTCAAATTCGTTTCCAGAAAGTTTAACATTCACAAATGAAACATATCCAATACCAGGAGTTAGTTTTGAAGATTTTGCTGTTAATGCGACAAAAAAGCTAACCGAGTTAGATATTTATGTTTCAGAAAAAGATCATTTCACTGTCTTGATGAAAAATATTTTCAAGAATCAAACCGTCGAACTAAATAGCGGAAAAGAAGCAAGAACTTGGTTGAATAAACCAAATATTAGTCAATGGCCTCAGCAATTAAACATGGCAGTTTGGTGCGCAACTTCCGGATGCGGAGTTAGTCTGGTTGAAATTTTAAAGTACCCAAAAGTTATTAGAAGTTTTTTTGTATTTCATGTCTACTTTACAATAAGAAGAATAATAGAAGAATTAAAAGTTCCATTGCCGGGTATAGACGAAACTTTTTCTTCAAAAAATAATCAATACGATAAAAATGCTTACAACAGATTATGCGCAGAATTCGGATTAAGCAATAATCAGGATTTTAAGGGATGGAATAAACCTTTGGCAGATTTCAGATTCAAAGGAGGATCAAATCATGGCGCTGGTGATGTTTTCATTGATTACAAAGGAGGATACATCCCTCCTGGTGGAGGAAGTTCACAAGCAGTAGGAGGAGGAAAACAAAATGTTAGACTCGTAAGAAATTACGATCCCGATGCAAATATTTGGCCGAGCGAACACGCTAAATTTTCAGATTACGGCGGAAAAGGAATAGATGGAAATTTAATATCCATGCTGCGAAATGATTTGTACGCTGATTTTCAATATGCCTGGTTTATTCCGGAATATGGATATGGATTAACAAAAGCCGGATTGGGAAGAATAAATAGATCGATTGAAGCTTTTGTTTATTGCGTTTTAGGATCACAGGTTAATACAAGAACTTCAATCGTTAGTAAGGGAGGTGGAGGTTTTGAAACTCAGCAAAACTTTATAAAATTATTCGAAAGCGCTGTGATTGAAAATGACATTGCCAAATCAGTTCAGAGATACCAAACAGCGGTACAAGAATCAAAATCTAGGTTGGATTTAGCTATAGCGCCCGGATGTTGGTTAATGCCGAGTAATTTAATAATAAATACAGAAAGTATTGTCGGATACAATAATGCTCTGAAAAGAGTAACAGACGATATGACATTTGGGATAAATAATTCAATAAATTTTGAAACAAAAACTGTAGGAATACCTAGTAGTTTGGGAGGAACAAAGGTTTTATTGAATACCAATCCGCAACCAAAGAAATCTGAACCAAAAAATGCGGATGAGGAGGAAGAAAAAGTAGGTAATACAGAAACATCTTCTTCTCATCAAAATAATCTTATTGTTTTAATGTTTGCCGGAGGATTATTATCCTGGTTTTTATTTCGTTAATGTTTTGATTATAAGAAATCTAAGAATGTAATCAAAACAAAATATTTAGGCTAAAAGCCCGATACAGCAAAAATCATTTTTATCATATTGTACTGCTTTTAGTTCAACCTTAATTTTATCTCCCACACAAATTTTATTGTTCTCATTTTCAAACGAAAAAGAAACATCATTAAACTTGTAATCTGGTAAATAAATATGCGGAATCATAATCTTCATCTTCTGAAAAACATCGACAAAAATACCATCCTCATAAATCATGCATGCTATACCATCAACTTTTTCCTTAACTTTTGGTTTAAATATTGTCGCTTCAAATCTTAGTTCAAAAAAAGTATTATCATTATCTACGATTTCTATTATTCGATCCGCAGAAATAACATATCCATATTCTTTGACAAATTTTCCATACGATACTTTGTTAAGTTTTTTCAAAAGATGCTCCATAATATTTTTATCCAAATATTTTGGTTCAAGATATATCCATCTCTGAAGTATAGCAGTTTCCATTTTGGTAACTAATCTAAAAACAAATGTAATTTTATCAAAAAAATGTTCAGCATTACAATGTATGATTCAGAAAGTAGGATTTATTTGGATCCTCCATTAAAATATGTTCGGGAATTACAACTACTGGATTGTAATATACAAACCAAAAGATTGATTAATTTCAAAAATCAACAGGCGGTAACTAATGAAAATCAAGGTTATGTTTTAAAAATACCGCCTGGAACATATTCATTGGTTGATATTCAATCAATTTTTCATAATTATACAGACAATCTGCGGTTAACAATAAATGGAAATAATAATGTTGGCTATCTATTTTCGAATAAAAATTATAACATTAAACTTAGTAGAGATTTACAAGTTAATTTGGGTTTGCCCGAAATTATAAATTCTCGTAAAATATATTTCATAAATATACAGATAAAGGAGCCGCTGAGACTTATGTGTAGTATAGTGGATAATAAGTCATCATATATGAATAACACCAAATATGGGGAACTTGTAAAACTCGCACCATCAAACTTACTTGCAAACATACCCTCAAAGGATTATCCGACAATTCCGGTTCAAAAATATGAGAATCCCATAAACCATTTCGATTTAAGTATCTTTGATAATGAATGGAAAAAACTTGATCTGAAGGGTTCTCCCATAACTTTTAGTTTAAGATTTAGATAAATTTTTGTTATGTAACCCATTTATTGGGGTTATATAACATTAATCTTCATCACCAAATACCTCTTCTTTCAAAAACTTTAACTCTTCAAAATCAACACACCAATCTAAATATCTAGATGGATGCCATGTTACAACCATTAACTCATCATACAAAGATTCATAAATATTCTCTTTATAAAATATCCTATATGATTCAACCTCTATTTGTAAAGAAAGAAAATCATGAATAATTCTCTTTTTTCCATTTTCCCCATGCCAATATTCAAAAGTTCCATGCATTGATTCTATTAATAATGAAACAAGCTCTTCATTAGTAAGTCTTTTACAAAAAGTAATGGGAAAGGAAAGATGCGTTAATCCATAACTAATAGTACACCCAAAATCGTGATTAATAATATACCCAAAATCATGATTTTTTACAAATGATGTTTTTTCTTCTCTCATAAAAAACCTGTATTTTGGGATGTCCTCCATTAAATATTCCCTTAATACATTAATAAAAGTATATATATCTAATCTTTCTTCATTAATATATTCAATATTAATAATTTCTTCTTCTTCATCTTTTCTATCCATTTTAGTTTTACCTGATATTGAACTTCTACTTAGCCAATTTTATTTTTTAAATCATTTAATAATTTCATTCTGCAGGCCTTACAAGAAGCTTTTTGCTTTCCATGTTCGCAAATTTGTGAACCCCCGCATTCTTTACAATAATGTTTTTGTTTTCCATGTTCGCAAATTTGAGATCCCCCGCATTCTTTACAGCGGAACTTAACCATATCATGCTCGCATATTTGTGACCCTTTACACTTTTTACAAACGTACTTTATTTTTCCGTGGGTGCAAATTTGTGCTCCTTCACATTTTTTACAGCCGTACTTTATTTTTCCGTGGGTGCAAATGTAAATACTATTAGAAGTAACTTTTTCAATTAAAATTGCAATCTTCTCCTCTTCAAATTTTTTGATCTCATTAATAAGATCTTTTTTACTCATTTTTTGTCTTTCCTTAATTTTTAACTCAGCCGCGATTTTTTTCACTTCTACAAGATACAAATCATTTAATTGTTCCATGTTTATCGAATAAATTTACTCCTTTAAATCTATTTTTTAAAATTCATTTTTAATTTGTCCTGGATCCCCGGCATCAATTTCGCAGACAGACTATTTGGGGGTACAGGCTTCGCTGCGTCTTCGCATGGGCTGCGCGCGGGAGTTTCTCGCATCAGCTATGTGGCGGCTTGGCGGCTTTGCTAATGCTTGGCGATGGCTTTGGCAAAGGCTATGTAAGGGCTTGGTGTCTTCGCGCATCTTCAGCAATTCCCAAACGCGGATTTTCAAAATCGGGGGGTAATTCTTTGTCAAAATTAGCTTATAAGCTAAAATTGTCCTGGAAAGCGGCTTTGTAGGTCTAAAGGTCTTCGCGCACCTCAACGCGGATTTTCAGAAATCGAGGGGTAATTCTTTGTCAAAATTAGCTTATAAGCTAAAATTGTCCTGGTATCCGCTTTTTACACCTACTAAGCGACTTGAAAACTTACAAATACAAGGATTTGCATGAAAATTATCTAGGCCGGACTTGTTGGCAAAGCGTCCTTTTCCCATACAAATCCTTATAAATTCTTTCAACTGTAGCAACACCAGTTTAAGCGATAAACCAACGAAAATCGGCATGGTAGCATAATTTGAGCTGGTCTTTTTATTTCTGTTGGGGAGCAGGGTTGGCGCAGTGGTGAGAGCGCTCGCCTTCCACCAATGATTCCCGGCCCCGGCGTCATATGTGTGCTGAGTTTGTTGGTTCTCTACTCTGCTCTGAGAGGTTTTTCTCCAGGTACTCCGGTTTTCCCCTCTCCACAAAAACAAACGTTTGATTTGATTTGATTTGATTTGTGCTTTACAGTGTCCCACTTAGTACGTCAGTGCTAGGTACAGTTGACACTCAAATAAAGTTCATTATTATTATATTTTTATGAAACCAGCAGATTCGTCATGTTTATGGAAAAAGGTCTCGTGACAAATTGTTGCAAAAGGCCTATCCCTCACTACTGGAGAACGGGTGCTGACGTTTCGAGCGTTATTCCTTCGTCAAATTGCTAAGCACAAATCAAGGGAGGGAGAGTATATAATAAATGAGCAGAAATAGACTTATCTCTCGATGGCTAACTAATTAGCCAATAATAACGAAAGCCTCATAGAAAGACTTGTCGAGTCTTGTATTTTTATAAGATACTGTAAACCCTAGTGTTTCAGAGTCGTGAAGTTGCTGTTCAATCGAGTTCCTGAATTCAATACATTTTTCGTCATTAAAAGCTCACTTTTCACGTTATTGCCATGTCATTTAAGGTTGGTTTAGCTGTTGGTGATATTGATACCATACAACAGAACGCAACATTAAAGAGACTTGCCATGCAGGTGGAGTTTGTTGTCGAGATTGAAAACAGTTATCCGAGATTTATAACGAGGAGGCTTTACCGTCCAACTATGGCTTTCAGACCCAACGTTCCCAGCCGATGGAAAAGGTTTGTTTATATAAGACGAGCTACAGTATTACAGTCTTACCCTATTCTTGTATTAAAGTTGAAAGCATTGTCATCGCCACAATAAAAATGCCCCTCTAATTAAATTAACTTCCAAGTCGCATTTTCATGAGTGATATTTCCTCTGCTTTATCTTAAAGAAAGAGTTTTAAGGGTGTTAAGTATGTTCCGTCCTGACTTTTAAACTGTTCTAGGTTAATGGCAATGTTTGGCATTAAAAGACGTACCAAGAAAGCCGGCGTGGAACTTCCATTTCCTGAGGAAGATTCTCGGACAACTGAATTAGAAGTGGTTCGAGATCAAATGGACAGAACAAGAAAAAGAGTCAAAATATTGGTCAATGTGATAGAGGCTCAAAACAGGTTGCTGAGAAGACTGGTCAGGAGAATTGATCCTACAGATGAGATGGACGCACTATGTCTGGGAGAAAGACGAACAGGCTTAGCAGAGGAGATACCGACTGTAGATAGCCAGGATTACCTCGATGGACAAGTACCGCAACAAAGTGTGGACAAAATGACACATCACATAGCTATATGTTGAAAATGAAAACAGTTGATTCAATGCCTTTCTGGCTTTGATATTGTGAAGTAAGTTTGATTAGTACGTAAGTCTCCACTTAAATAGTGAATATAAACGTGAAGTGTGTGATGTACATGTGTGGAGGGAGGGCCGGGGAGATGGATGTGTAAACATAAGGTTAAACAGAGGAAGAAGAACCCCAGTACAGCAATCGCAGCCTAAAGAAATTCTTAATCAAAAAATGCTATTGGCGGATGATTGATATCGAAGTTAGTCTATAGTGATATGAATAAGGATATCAAATACGAAGTATTCTTAAATCAACTGTTATACGTTCTGACTCATATGGGATTTACTGAATCAAAATGAGGCGTTACACATAATTATTCCAAGGTGGTTTGGGGATATTTTTCATTACATAGGTTACCCCCAGGGGGAACCGAGTATAATCGTAATCTGTTAAGGGACGTAAAACTTGCAGATAACAGGTGGTAACCGAGGGATAGGATAAGAATAATTAATCTGTGTACCCATCTCAAATAATTGAGTTCATTTACAGAGAATAGATTTAATACATCAGCTATAGGGATGAGATTTTCCGTTACCTATTATCTATAAAACTACAAGATAGGCATTAGGGGTTTCGGTTTGTCGGTTTTGGTCATTTTTAGGTTAAGATTATTTTTCACCAGGGTAAGTTTCTTTTTCACCGTTTCCATTCTCTGTCTGTTTCGGTTTGCGATTTTCAGCACTCGGTTTTCGGTTTTCGGTGATTCAGCTCAGGATTTTTGTGAATTTTAGCTTTCGAGGCATGCCACAGATCTCACCATATATCACATCGATTTGGGACCATTAGGGTTTTGAAAATTGTCGGTGTAAGTGTTTCAAAATCTCTACCAGCTTTTAGGTTTCAAGAGATTTTCGAGCGGTTTTTTCGTTCTTGTAGACCCTAATGCCCCCCTCAACTATGTATTCACAAGAGAAAATGATGAAAGAGAACATAACCCCGTCTGACCTGATAAGGACTATATATATCTCGTTCCATGCCTGCGCGGTTTCCCAACACCGCAACTGGAAAGTCGAGTTCAAACGAAACAGGATCCCCATGGCGCACTAAAATTACAACCATGTGATGAAAAGGACATTAGCCATTGGTCAGTTAAAATATTTTCCGGGTCTAAAAATAGATTCTGTCTCCTTATCATAGTAAGAAAACCCAGTATGAAAGGTACGTTCTCTTACCTCATTTTCTCTTGGTACTACTTAAGAAATAACTCATTCACTCTGCTTCGGCGGTCTGCACAGGCTCAGTATACAAACCAAGATACCCTTGGAAGAAAGCGAGATCAGATCGTACAACGTACAACGAGACCGAAGGTGTTCCTACCTGCTCGAGAATTCTCCTAAACGCAGTAGGTTTGCATAAACCTGTACAAGCACATTTGATGAGTGGATGAGTCTTACTTCTTTCATAAAATAAGAACTTTGAGCAACAAACAACAAACTTAAGACAAAACCGGCAGAAAATGCATATATACCTTGTGAAATGAATATCTGTATTCGCCTTACATACGAATATTCTATCAGCAGGGGTAATTTGCCGAACGCAGAACAGGCTGATTTATTTGCTTCGAACGCCTGGCACTCCGGAATCGAGTGTGCAGCCTTCGGAAACCCAAAAAACCTTTGATTTGTAAAATCACTTTCAAATGGCTTGAGGATCGGTAGCGATAAACATGAAAAACCACACGATGCACAAATTTTGTTGAAAACTTTGAATTTCCTTGCACTTAATAAAAGACCGTTGGAATTTCATACAAACCAGTACAATCAAGCCATGCCCATTTCATAAAAATTGGGAGCTGGGACCGTCTGTGAAAATCCCAACTGATTACTGGTGCGGCCCCACTAAATAGTATGTGACCGATATGTCCTCGTGGGTCAAAAGAACGAGGCTGAAGTCCAGACATCGTGACCAAAAAGGGATTTATTATATGCCGACTTTGCTAGCTATTTGCTGCTTTAAACGCTAACTGCCTTTAATTAAGAAATATTAATATGCATTTAGGTTAAAATGGCTGCAGATCGGCCAAGTATTTTTACGTTTTTATTGACCGAGACGTCAAGGTCAATTAAAGCGAAAATAAGGAGGCCAATATCCAACCATCTTGACTTAACAAGGTTGGTCAATAAATGATTTATTATATGGTTACATTTGTTGTGTTTTGTTCTGCTGGACAAAGCGGGATATCACGAGAGGGCAATTGTTACAAAAGAGGGTCTGAAAAAGAGACCGCTGGCTGTTCACTACTGCTCCACTAGTTCCATTTCATATTTCTCATCACGTGGTACTCATAGGACCTTCGATAAACTCAACAAGTTTAATTTATCATGGCATTTCTCTCCCTTGGTTCCGAAGTGAGTCACAAATCAAGTATAAATGTAACTAAATCGTTTTAAGCTGGGACAAAAATACTTTTTTAAGTTTGTCAGCTGGCGTCACTTAACCCTCATTATTATTATTACTTCCTCTCGGTGAATATTCATCGATAATCTCTTCGCCTTCGGCGAATAATTTTGTTTTGGTACAAATACACAGGTGATAATTAAAAACAGAAAAAGCACTGCACAACAAGAAAAAAATTATTTCATCAAAAGCGAGATAGCGATACCAATCAGAGCGCGCGATTTTGTATAATCATCTGAGTATTTATACTAAAAGAGGATATCCTCCTTTTAATTGCCGCAGACGATTCGCGAGGCTAGTTCTAGCTATGTTATGCACATGCCGAATCCCACGTGGTATAAACGTCGATGCCAGCTTCGGCAATGCATACATTTTAGGGACGGACCATTAGAAAAGTGATGGGGGGGGGGGGGGGGAATTTTCAGCTTGCACAAATTTTTTTTTTCGCTCACTACTTGTGCAGGAATTTTTTTTTCAGGTGAACCCCTCTGCACGAATGTTTTTTACTACGTGTGAAAAAGTCACAATTGGACCTTCCTTCTGCACGAATTTTTTTTTTACCTTCTTCCTTGCATGAATTTTTTTCTTGGCATTTTCCCTTGCATGAATTTTTTTGGTTTTTATCCCCACCCCCCCCCCCCCATCACTTTTCTAATGGTCCGTCCCTTAACAGGGGAAGGTGACGTGGGCTGGACGAGATAAGCCAATAAAGACAAGAATAACCCACACTCAACATCTTAATCTTCACATGGATTTAACAGGCTTACATAATTATTCTGATTCGGTGTGGGATCTTGAAGCTGGGCTGCACGACCAAACGATTCAGAACAAACAAATTCTACAGACAATCCCTGTCGAACCCAAGGTAATAGGGAGCTAAAGCAAACATGACGAAAACGCCGAGGACAACACCAGTGAGAAAATGAATCTGTTTTTCTCCTATAGCTTGTGGCAGACTTGGTCCATTTTGTTTCCATATATCTTTCGATCTGTGGAATTTTCCAATTTTTACAGTTCTCATCTCCTTCTGAATTTCTCCGAGCAATTTTACCGTTGTCCACTCGAGAAAACAGGTCATTTCACGTTGTTGTTTTGCAGAGGGCAATAAAGAAACTTACTAGACCTAGTTTTGCACCTGTAGCTTGCTTCATTCAGGGTGTTGCTGGTTAATGTTAATGTTTTGTGTCGTCCTGCAGGTCGGCATCGTCGTCATCTTTTGCTTAAGTTCCATAATATCTTCATATTGCGAGCATTTCGCTCAGCATAAGAACGACAGAGAGGCGCAGCCTCTTCCACCAAATTGTATGGGGAGTTTGTTGTATCGTCTTGACAAGCATACATCTAACAAGTGAAACTTGCTTTCAAAAACAAACAGCTTGAATAGCGTGGAGGCTTTTGACCCTTAATGTCTTTATAGTTACGTTCCAAAACACTAAATAATTTAACGTAAAGTCACCTCTTGGCTCGAACGAGTTGGCGTATTTGCACAGACGGGATGACTGCTTTCATATAAACGCAGGGTACAACGGTAGGCGAAGAAAGAAAATAGAAACATTTGCGTTCATAAAGAACTGTTTTGCTTTCGGAAAATTAAAGGTAAGTTCTGTTGTCATTGCTGTCACTTAGTTTCTAATTTGAGCAAAAAATTCCTCTGAACTGGCTTAGTAAGCTTGTCTCCATCTAAAAATTGGCGATTTTTCTGAGACAATTAATCGAGGCTCGATACTAATCATAGTCATAATAATAGCAATAAAGTTAAGAGGCCGAAACATTTCAAATCGTGGACGTTGGTATCCCAGACGACCACAGCGTGGAATCTACACCAAGAAAGATTATAATTAGTCTAACAGTGTCCTAAGACTTGCCCAAACATGGAGAAAGTTCACTACCACAACCGCCATCATTTTTAGAAACCACAATCATTATCATCATCACTATTATCATCATCATCATTGTACCATGACCACCACCGTTTTATCCTTCTACTAGTCCTCGTCAGTAAACATAAGACACTCGTCATAGCTTCTGCAACACTCCATGTTGCTTCTTATCATTGTATCAAGGCAATGCAGTTTACAACCCACTTTCAAACGCGGCACCCGTATTGTCTTCCTTACAACCTTCTACATCCGGTGATCTCATTTCATCTTTTGAAACCTCGCTCTTCTTTGGTGATTCTCTCACGCTGCCATCACTGTTATCGACCCGATCAATCTCAGGGTTATCTTCCGGTGGCAGAAGAGTTGGGTCAATTTTTTGCGCAAGTCCTCGAAGAAGTTTATTCTGTGCCTCGATCATTGTCATAATTGACTTCATACGCCGTTTGTTCTTTTTCATCTCCTCCTGCAGCTGAGCCATCTCGGATGGCTTGCTCTCTTCCTCAATAGGTAACGGGTCGATAGTGGAGAACCGCTGCTTCAACCAGTCCATCAACCTAGCATAATATCGGAGCCAAGTTTATCAGTAAAGTAGAAACCCAATATTGGTTTCAGAGTTTCTTTCAGCGCCTACAATATGTCATCACCACAGAAGCCCAAAATCACAGGACACTGTTCAATCCGCATATGTATATTTTTCGTTAATTCATCTTGTCAGAATCTCTTTTTTTTCTTAAGACCTAAAATTCTGGTTTTACGCCATTTTTCTTAGGAAAGCCTGGTAGCTCGGTGCACAACGAAATGAGCATCTATGGTACTAACGAATTGCAGGCGTTATTGAAAAGTTTCAAGTAGGTCACAAGTAGGTTTCAATTGATATTTAAATAACAGCATAGATCGCTTTTTATACAACTGCTGCAAAACCAAAACCCAAAAAATTATTTTGGCCAATCACAACAAACGTGCACAACACAATGTGCCAATCAAAGCTCAAAGTAAATTATGTCGTCGGGTCAAAGCTCAAGAAAAAAAAGCGCCAAGTCACAACAGCTTTTGGTTTTACAAAGGGATATTCATTCAAACGAAAAGGCATTGTCATTAGAGCGAACAGGCATACAAAAACGCGGAGTTTCAAGAGTGCGATGGAACGTTCATTTACGTATTTAGCATAGAATTTTTGTGGGTGAATTTGTTTATTGATTGCACAAAGACGCTAATGAAAGTTCGAAAACGCTACTGAACTTGCACGAACATATCCATGATTGTCAAATTCTATAGACCAAATGCATAAATAGTAGCCAAAAATGTATTCTTTTGTTTATATGCTAATTAAAGTCACTAACCTCGCTCTCAAGCAACATTTCTTTTGAATTTTGTCCATGCAAACGATGCTAGAGAGTCTAATTAGCACATAAACAAAAGAATAATTTTTTGGCAGCCCTTTATGCATTCGGTCTATGCTAAATACGTAAATGAACGTTCCATCGCACTCTTGAAACTCCGTTCGCGTTCTTGTACGCCTGTTCGCTCTAATGACAAAGCCTTTTCGCTTGAATGAATATCCCGTTGCGGTTAATGAACAGCAAAAGGTGTACTTCTAACATAATAAAAATCAGGTTTCAAGGGTACGTCTCACTGGAGCAAGGGTCTCCAACGTAGAGTTAACGCTCGAGGCATTTTTACGCGCTTTACATCCTCACACACGCAGCACCAATTTCTGTTAAGTAGAAAATAACCCCTTTTACTTCTATCTGTCGAGGAAGTTCTGCAAGATCGCCTATCTAATCATAACCTATTATGTGGGAAACCGAGATCGAAGCAAGTATTGTGGGGATCGTTTCTAAAGAAACTGGTGCTGCGTCGGTGGGAAATTGAAACACAAGAAATTGGGTAAATCAAACGAGTTGATTAAGTGAGTTATACCACCGTAAGGTAAAAGGGAGGTGCTGACGTTTCGAGCGTTAGCCCTTCGTCGGAGCGAATGAGAGGATTGTGGGTTACGTTCAATTTATATAGAGAATTTTGGAGCCATGCTATTGGTGGAACCATAGCATTGTGTGAATGGAAGTGAATAAATTAGATGAATGATTAAATGAATGAGAAACGTTCGTTGATACCGTGGGGATTAAGAGAACCGAGTTGGAAGATAAACTTCTGTTCTAGGATTTTACGGCTTTCCGTGTTGCCCTGATGCACGGAAAGGCCACATATCGCCATGTTGTGAGCTGAGTGATTAGGCAGATTAAAGTGTCGCGCTACAGGTTTCGATGCATCTTTGTCATTTCGTTCGACGTCACGCAGATGTTCGCGGAAACGGTCACCTAATCTCCTTCCGGTCTCGCCGATGTATATCTTCTTGCATAAGGTGCATTTTATGCAATAGATAACATTGGCGGAAGTGATGAGTTGGACTTCTCCAGCAAATCAGAAGAAATGCTTCAGTTCTTCAAGAACCGTGGCTACCCTGACTCAGTTGTGAAGACAGCTCAACAACGCGCTCAAACAACTGACCAACACTCAGCACCACAAACGTCACAAAAGGAAGAGAACCAGAGAATACCGTTCACACTCACTTTTCACCCACTCAACTCACCTGTCAAGAACATCATTCTGAAGAACTTCAAGTTACTTCAGAATGACAACGAAACAGGCAGCATCTTCTCACTACCACCACTCATCTCATTCAAACGTAACAAAAACGTAAGCGATTTTTTAGTTAGAAGTACGCTGAAATCAGACGAATCATCCGGCACTTTCAACTGCACACGCAAAAGGTGCAAAACTTGCCCTTTCGTCCACAACACAAACAAAATAGCAGGACCTAAACGATCGTTTAAAATCACCGACCGTTTCACATGCACTTCCGCCAGTGTTATCTATTGCATAAAATGCACCTTATGCAAGAAAATATACATCGGCGAGACCGGAAGAAGATTAGGTTACCGTTTCCGCGAACATCTGCGTGACGTCGAACGAAATGACAAAGATGCATCGAAACCTGTAGCGCGACACTTTAATCTACCTAATCACTCAACTCACAACATGGCGGTATGTGGCCTTTCCGTGCATCCGGGCAACACGGAAAGCCGTAAAATCCTAGAACAGAAGTTTATCTTCCAACTCGGTTCTCTTAATCCCCACGGTATCAACGAACGTTTCTCATTCATTTAATTATTCATCTAATTTATTCACTTCCATTCACACAATGCTATGGTTCCACCAATAGCATGGCTCCAAACTTCTCTATATAAATTGAACGTAACCCACAATGCTCTCATTCGCTCCGACGAAGGGCTAACGCTCGAAACGTCAGCACCTCCCTTTTACCTTACGGTGGTATAACTTACTTCATCAACTCGTTTGATTTACCCAATTTCTTGCGAGATCGAAGCAGTCGCGTTATAACTCTCGACAATACAATTGAATCAAATTGCAAAATCAATGGTGTTGATATCCCAGCCTGTTTCCTAGAAAACAGTTCAAAGTTGTAATTGGACATTGCCTGAAGAAACTGCAGCATTCAAAGAGTAACAACATAATTCTGAACATAGATTCTAAGTAACCGTACCTGCGAAACCTCGAGAGTTTATTGGGTTTTTCAACCCACACTTTTTTGTAAATAGCACGCGTTATGAACTCTGGGTAAGATTCATCCACTTCAATATTGCTCTCAATCTGCATGGCCAATCGCTTGACTGATGCTGACCTCTTCATTTCCTCGGTATCTCCAACAGCTAAGGCAACCTGCGGACGGATCACCGTAAATGTTAATGTAGGGTCTGCCGGGAATGGTAGTGCAATATTCACTGCTAAAAGAAACCCAGTCAAAGTGAAGGGCTCGTGCTTCTTACCAATTTCACCTTAGAAGGCTTGCATTCTTAGCTTACATTCATGTTTTCAAACGAAAATGAACTGCATCGAAAATTAATTTAGCTTTTTTCGATAATTTGTTTGGCAATCATAGATTTAGTATTCGGTTGCTATAAAGCAAAGCGCGCAAAACGATGGACAGCACAATCACCACTGAAGAAGAGACTAGACAGGAGTGTCGAAACGTCGGGTCGGTTAATTTGAATTTTTAAGGTTACAATCGTTATTTTGACCCAGCGTCGCATCAAATTGTGTGATCGTCCACCTGGTTGCAATGTGAACTAATGGAAAGTTTTTGTCATGAAAATATCATGTGACATAAAGACCAAGGTAACATGAATTAAAATGAATTAATAACAACAGGACTCCTGGGGGACGGTCAAAAAATACTTCATAATGAGAAAAAGCGGGCACTTACCGTTCGGCAAAAATTCTGTTTTCGAAATTTAAATCGAAATCTTTGCAGAATGAAGCGGTGCGTAAACATGAACAAAACTGCTCCAAATTCCCACGCGTTCGCATACCTTTTGCGCCATTTTCAGACCAAGAGAAAGCCAAAACAAAACAGAAATGGCATTGGTTTTGGTTTACATTTAAGGAAATTGTAGTAGTAAAAGGAACTTTTCACTGATCAAATATCACTTTCTCAGAACTCTGTTGCGCCTACAATCCTGGCCAAAAACTTTGGAACATTTTATAAAAAAAGATAACCCAAAGGCAGTATCTTCTCCCTCCCCCACATTCAATGTTGGTTTGTTGCCATGAATGATGACAGTGGCTATCAACATTGGTAAGAGGAAGGGGGGTGGTTATAAAAACAGCAAAAACGGTGAACAATGTTTCCCAGGCTTATTATTTTAAAACACTTTACATGTGAGCATCCGAGGTGGGTCATTCCTTTAGTGTCCCAGATAATTTTAGCCAGGATTGTAGCTAGCTGACAAAAACGTTACTCAGCTGTTTTCTTACCAGAAGATTCATCAGTGCGATGGACAGCAGAAACAGGCATAAGAAAATAAAAAAGAATCCTAATGGAGGAAAGGGATTTAGTGGGTTATTGTTCTTGGAGTGCCTCTCTCCGATTGTATCCACAAAAGTTGCACCAAAGTCCAGCTCACCAATCAACATGACGCATACACGAAGTATCGCATGCGCTGGCGTGTGAAAACCGGTCTAAGAACAAAAAAAACAAATGGAAACGGTCTGTAAGGCCAAATCCCGAGCAAAATAGAACTAATCAGAACGCTAGGGTTTTCCTCAGAGTTACCTCGCCACATAATAATTAACAATTATTCGCCTCAGGCTCAGTGATTATCGGTGAATTCGTCTCGGTGAATATTTTAGTAAATAAACCCCTTCCGGCGGCCGGTATATCGGAGGATTATGCTCGCGGCTGAGAGATTGTCCGAAAAATGAACAGTTGGCCGAGAAGCGAAGCTTCGAGGGCATATGTGAAATTTTGAGTATACCAGTAAGCCAGGAAGGGGTTTATTTATTTTATAACCCTCCGCGATCGCGAATTACTTTTTACTTTAAACGTGTCGAAGAAACAGAAAAACAAGTGGTCTGACTGGATAGCGACGGACGCAAACACTGCACGTACATTGATTGGTTAAAATTGTTTTATATAAACTGTGATTGGACCAGAACTTGACAAGCTGTCATGTCAAACATACTCTCGCAACGCCTCTTACATGAAAATCTCGAAAACACGGCACTTTTAGTTATTTTACCAACCGTCAAAGCTGAACATTAATCCAGCCATACCAATTAAATTACACCCATGAAACAGGGAATTTGGAAAATCTGGTGTAGTTGACGGATTTACGCTAAAAGTGGATCGTTCGCAAACTTGGCTTTGTTGATGAATGGCGGGCGCTTAGGAGGTCGAAGAAAAAAAGGTGGAGGAACTTTAGTTCCCGTGGCAAGAACAGGTTGAACTGACTGAACTGAATTCTGTTGAGCTATGAATCGACCGATAATTGCGGATGATTAGAATAATTGTTCTACAGTTGGTTGTGCACTGTACGACTTGAGTGATTTATCGTTTGCGTAGTTTATCCTTTTTGGCTTGGAAATGTTTCTCAACCGGCAGCTTAAGGACAATGGGGAGTGTAGCTTTGTGCTAAACCAGCCTTTTTGCACCTTTCAGTGGGGACATTTTCAGGAATTGGATTGCCGAAGGAGGGCTCGTAACTTTTGCTCACCTCCAGGCCAAAAACACCAGCAGCTTATTTTGTTGAATTTCTGTTTCATCCATAGCTACAATTGCGACTACGTAGTTAATTACAATGTCACTGGATTCTACAAAACGAGTTTATTGTAAAAAAAACTTGAAAGAGACTGACTTTGTTATGTTTTCTTCCGACTGAAAAATCATAGGGCAAATATCTGTGCGGCCGGGGTATATCGCCTGATACCCGTCCAGCTATTTGACACCACGTGACCCAAAATAGCCAGTAAGATAGTGCAAAAATTAATCGGTGGGTTATAATCACTGATAATCACTGAGCCTGAGGCGAATAATTGTTTTGGTATAAATACACAAGTGATTATTTCAAAAAAGAAAAAAAGAAAAAAAAAAAGAGAAAAAAGGAAAAGCATTGTACAACACGAAAAAATTATATTTCATCAAAAGCCCGCGAACGACTGGCAGCCAATTTGTTCGTCGAGGTGATTATTGGCTGGTAATCCGAGATAGCGAACCAATCAGAGGGCGTGATTTTGTGTAATCACCTGAGTATTATTATTCTAGTGAAATATAACAGGTATTTACTGTTGCTGTAATGCCTGAATAAGCAACACTCACATCGCACGTTTAAGATAATCGCAGAATTCTAATTCGCAAATCTCAACAACAGCTAATTTATACACTAACAAATAATTTATTATTTCGGTGAATTTAAAGCAAATACTTTTAAATAAAAATTTGCCAATCTGCGTACCTGTTCCTTGAAGAGCAAATGGAATACCAATGCAAAGCCAATGATAATTGAAATGAAGACGAACATGACTTGGACAACGGTCTTCGTTACCTCAATATACATTGAGATGTAGGTGCCAAATAACCGATATCTTCTGAGGAACAAAAGCAAGTTAACATAACAAACAAAGATGGAAACAACTCCCACCATCCATAACGCACGAGGATCCCTCATGTTGCCAAACAAATCATCAAGATCATTGGGGTCGGTGACGAACGGGACCATAAACAGCGCCGATGTGAAGTACAAGGTCCAGTCAAGAAAATTTGAAAGGTCCTTGAAGTAGTGCCATTTTTGGACATAAATCTGAGCACATTCCTTGCACATATGAAGCAGGGCAAATATCAAGACGAGATGTGGGACCACTAGTGTAAAGAGAGAGTCTCGTCTGTAGATGTCTGAAGGCTTCGGTCTATAGTATTCTTCACCTTTTACCATAGAGGGAGATGGACGTGGACGTGGAAGTGTATTGTTTGCTGGCCTGAAGCTTTGGTGAGATCGCTGGTCAACAATAAAAGTTGTGAAGAGAATCATCAATATGAGATAGCTTCCAATGTCAAGTCCAAACAGAATTCTCCCCAGCTTTTCCCACTTCAAATCGTTCAGCTGTAAAGTAAGTGGGTGGAGAAGAAGGCGCTCGCGGTGGTGCTTGACCATGGCTCGGAGGGCAGAGAATCTCTCTGAAGAATCCTTAATGTCTGGTCCGAGGTCCAAGTACTCAAAGCTGTACGTGACAGTGTAGTCTGGATCGGATATGTTGAGGTGCTGAGAGTGAGTCACACAGTGATCTAAAACAACTTCAGCAACCTCAGGAAAGAACTCAATCAAAAGCGATAAGGTTGTTTGACCTTCTGTTGTCTTGTAATCCATGACTTCTTTCCATCTGAATAAAGGAAACATCACTTAAGACTAGCGACGCAATTTTTGTCTCACGATTAGGGAGAGAATACAGCTTAGAAGAACTAGAAAAAAAAAAACTCTAAAGTACTTGGTATTTCCTTCTATTCATATGTTGTGTGTTGCACTGAACATATTCAGGAGACAACATAGAACTAAGAAAGACCTACATGTATACGGGTGGTCCCTCCAATGAGCCATATTACTTTGGCGGAGTTAAAAATGGTGGAGTAGGTAAACTACTCCACCATTACCTACACCACCACTACTACTCCATGGTGGAGTAAAGGTAAACTAGTGATAGGTGTCGATCTATGAAACCCAAACATGGATAGAAACCACATGGAAGGCATTGAAAGACCTATGTCGAATAGTTAGCCGAAGACACAGGATCTGTACAGAGGAATAAACAACATTGACGACCGACAAGAATAGATGGACCCATTAAGTTATATAGTTGTGTAAGTGAAATTATGCGCTCTCATTGACGTATTTACCATGAACAATTACCTGATGGAGCACGCGGGTGACGTCAGCAGCTTTATCAATTCGCACAAACATTTTTTTATTCCCGCTACTCTTGCGTTTTTTGGTCCTTAGCAACCTCCCGCGTGCACAAGAACTCGACAGATTCACGCTACCTATGAAGCATTTCTTTAATAGAGTGCAGAGCAAGTTCGACCAGATGACGATGATGATGATGACGACGATGATCTTCGACTGTTCGCTAAGTTATGTTTTATGAACATTCAACTTACCGTTTGTGTTTAACTATTGCCATTGCGACTTCACACGAACCGGCTCTTACAGCTACCTCCAGACAAGGCCGCTTCCTCTTGTTAAGAAGCATTAAATTCGCCCCCCTCTCTAAAAGCAAACTTGCTATTCCCACGTGACCCAGACCGCATGCCACGTGCATTGCAGTGTCGCCCTCCACGTCAGCAAAATCGATGGATGCCTTGAAGTCAAGAAGGGTCTCTGCACATTTAGGGCTGTTCATCTTTGCAGCCCACATGAGAGGCGTTCTGTGCTTGTTATCTTTACTGTCTACCTCGGCTCCAGCATGTAACAGCGCTAAACATGCTTTCCTGTACAAAAACGGAAGCACATATATCAAATTCCTAACAGCTCTGTATATTCGGCTATTGAAGACAACTTAGCTATGCTAGAACCAAAAGAAATACAACAGCGATTGCTCGGGAATGTAAGTAAGACGAAAACGAAGTTTTAGCAAAGAAAGACGCAACTTATTATAGAAAAAGCTGTAAAAGCCGGACTAAACCCGTTTCCAAAAGCCGTGACGTTTTGTTGTCTCTGCTAGGATAATGGGAGCCAGCGTGACCGAGTGGTCTGGGCACCGGACTTGTAATCTGGTGGTCCATTGTTCCATTTCCGTCCTGACCACTAGCTGGATTTGTAATGCGATAATCCCGAGTTTCAAATCCTCTAACACGACTGCAAATAGCTAGCTGGTCGGCCTCTCACCGGCTGGGATTCTTAACGAAGTTTATGTTTTATTTGGAATGTTTGATTGGATACGTACATACATATACATACATTTTATATTATTGTGTTTTGAGGTGAGAGTACAATAACATGTCCGCGGGTAGCTAAGCTAACCTAGGCGGGTCATGTTTACAGAAAAAAATTACAACTTAAAGTAACAAGAGAACTAAAGAAACTAAGATTGACAACAATGACTAGAGACTACTGGTAAACTAACGGTATTCTCAATTTAGCCCGATTAAACACCCGTGTGCCATAATTTATTATCACCGAGTTTTTCTTGCCCCCGATTCACAAAGCATCAAACTTTCGTCTTCCGAAGGTCAAATTTCAGCTACAAGAAAAGAGGTACAACAGTTTTCTGCAGATTCCCATTTTAACTTACTTTTGTCCTTTCTTTGCAGCAATATGCAGAGGTGTTCGCCCATTGTCATCTCTCTCATTGACACCTCCTGCAAAACGGGCCAATAACTCCACGTGCTTGTAGGTAGACGTTTCAGCTGCAAGATGAAGCGGCGTCTTCTGGTTCTCATCCCTAAAGGAAAGCTTTTCCTGCTTGCACAACAGCAGTTCCAGAATCTGGAATCAAACAAAGATAATTGGAGGGCTCTAGTAAGTGCGAGGCAAACCGAAGGAGCTTGCCATTCAACCGAAAAGTCCGTAAAGTTTGGTTGAAAGTCACGTCCATTGCGGTTCGGTCCCGCCGAAAAATTTGCACCACCTTGTAATGTAGTTCCGAGTGACCGGTTGGCCTTGCCCAGCCGAGATGAAGTGCTTAATTTGGTTATTTCTATTTGGTTTTGGCTTTCTCTTTGTTTGAAAATGGCGCCGAAGGCATGGAAATGCTCAGGATCTTGGCGCGCGTTTGTCCACCTTAAAGTACCGTTCTATTCGACAAAGGAAAATTCCAAAATCTAGAACAAGAATTCTTGTTGAATCGTATGCGCCCCGAGCTACCTACCTTGGTTATTAGTTAAAAGTTAAATCCGGAATTTTAGTGATTTTGTTTTTTTTAAATGCAGTCAGAATCAGCACCCATGATACCTACGACGAAAACTTTACGGATCAATGTAAGTACCTGGGTAACTGTGCACCGACCCCCACCCCTAACCCAACAAGTTATAATAAGTTAAAAAGTTAGCGTTAATGTTGGTTTAGAGGAGAGATAGGTGCACAGTTATCCAGATATTTACATTGATCCAACTTTACCATAGACATTGCCTCAGATATTCTTATTTTCCTGGCTATAGTCCTAGATTGTAGACTACAGAACAACAGCTTTGCATGCAGCCAGGGATTTAAGCTAACGTAAAGCAACTGTGTCGTGTTTCAAACACCATTTACACACCATGTCTTAAAATTAACATTGTAATTATACAGGCACAAGTGAGGAAAAGCTCTGAGTTGCCTAAAGTTGAAGGAGAGGCATCACAAATATTACCGCACAGCGAAGACGAGAAATGTGTAAAACATAGGCCAAAAACTGATAGCGTCTCCAAGAACTTGACGTATTAAAGGTAGGAACAAGAGAAGGTAGGAGATTCCTACAACACTGATCAACCAGGAAACAGCTAGATATAGTAACACTCTTTTCTTACTGTAGTCCCTAACCATATGCGTCAATTATTTTACTCACTTAGAAAAATGACTGATTAAAAGCCCAAATTAAACAAAGTTAAAGACAAATTCAAACTTGCTTACTGGTTGAAATACAAGCAAGGTCATTCTTTAATTTGAACAAGAAATTATGGGTATCGCCGTATTGGTAAAATATGGAAGCAAGGCTGGTGGATTAGATCGTCCATTTCCCAAAACAAATACTTTGCAACATTACTGGGGCATTCCTGGTTGCCGTCGAGCCAACAACATTTAATTGATTAGAAGTTTTACCACCCTTCTCAACCTGGCTTTGATATCTCAGAAACAAAAGGAAGACATTTATGCATAAAGGCTCTAAGCAGATCTGCACTGTATGGGGTGGAACCCTGGTGCTTTCCTACTAAGGAATGCCAAATGAACTCTACCTTTATGTCCTTAGTCTTTGCCGCATAGTGCAGGGGCACTCTGTCCCACATGTCTGGCTTGTATAAATTGCTTAGTCCTATTTGAGTCGAAAGTAACAAGGCCAGCATCTGATAATTCTCGGTTTCCACAGCGATGTGTACGGAGTTTTTCATGAGTAAATCAGTGGCCGCAGCATCAGCTCCCCTCCGAAGAAGAACTCGACTGGCCTCAACATGGCCGCCGCCTACCGCGTTCAATAATGGAGACCGTCCATCGCTGTCTCTTGCTGTTATTTTGGCCTCTTGGTCCACAAGAAAATCAACCAATGTTGGGCGGTTAAACATAGCAGCCCTGGTTGAATAAAAAAAATCTCAAACAGAAATTAAACTTATTGTCTAATCCCCGCCACCAGTATTAATACATTGTACAAAGAGTACAATATCAAGCAAAATTGCTTGTAGCGGGAAGACCAAAATTAACTAATACATTTAACATTTAACAATTAGACCACACGTTCAGGTTAGAGAGGAGATTTTAATTGTTTAAGAAGAAACAAGTGGCATAACACCGTCAATTTTTTATAGTTTTATGACTTTTATTCCATAAGGTATATTGTTTTTGAAAGCGCTGACGTCTTCGCTACCCGCTTCTTGAAATCATTCTGGGCAGAAAAGCTTCATCTATATGTCCACTATGCTGCAAAGAAAACAACAATGGATGCGCCTGCTCGCATGCGGTAAGAAGTATCCTATGCATTCCTTTAATGTATTGTGGTTCAATTTTTTTCCTTGATTTAGGTTTCATTTTCCCTTTTTTGGTATGGTAATAAATGACAAGAAGTTTGAAACGAGGGAAAATAAAATTTTTAAACCAAGGATAAATGTGAACCACAACAACTACAATGCGAGTATAGTGCAACTCAGATTTGGTACAGTAAATGTGTCTCATTATGTAGAGGGTACGAAATAAACACCGGAACTAATCGATCACTTTAACTTGCTTCTCTATTTGACCAAGTTGTACGAGGAAGAGGTTCTTCTTAATCTAATGTAAAAGGCAGACTGAACGGCATCTGCAAGGAACGCACAACACCCAAAAGTGTCCTGAGTTTATCCACAGAGATTATCAGTTAAACACCGTAAATTAAGAAAGGTGTCTGTCTGCGTGTCTATAATAACTTCGCCTGTGTGAGGTTGTCTGTCTTAAGAAATTCACCTGTGCAAGGGTGTCTGTCTGTTTGTCATACAATAAATTCACTTGTGTAATTGTGTTTGTCTGTCTATAGTAAATTCACCTATGTAGCGGTGTCTTGGATTCTTCGTCTTTCGCGTCAACTTCAGCCCCTCGTGAAATCAACACTTCAGCCATTTCCAGATTTCCTTTAATGGCCGCAACATGAAGCGGTGTGGCGGAATTGCATCTCCTCGCGTTGACGTCTGCGCCGTTGTCCAGGCACATTTCCACAGTTGTGACGTCATTTTTCCAAGCGGCCATGTGTAATACAGTGTTGTTTTCAAGATCTTCGTCAGCAAGTAGCTGTTTAGCGTCTGTGAGTACATCTGCGTCGGAAGCTGGGAAAGAAAATGTTTGCTTTTTTTGGGTTTGAGTTCAATATATGCTGAGAGAGCTATAATGTATGCTGTGAGGGCTATAATGTATGCTGAGAGGGCTATAAAAAGGAAAAACTGTCACGGAGCACCTACCCGCCTTGTGTATTCTTATACAACGTAATATACATGTATGAGTGATACAATTGTAGCATCAAGGTTTCCATGAGGACCGGATCGAATTCATTTTTCAAAGGCATTTTGTGAATTGATATTTCCGTATTTGTAGGTTGCCCAGTCGTATGTATTTCTCCACAAGCAGCCATTAAATTTCCCTAGTTTTGTCATTTGAACTTAGACAAATTTTATTGCAAACTACTGTTTCCCCAAAACAGTCTCAGAAGACACTCAGCGCAATACTCGATCCAATTTTCTAGGAAACCTGGAAATGGTGAATTAAACAGATTCAGTTATAGTAAGAAAGAACCACTTATATATCAACTCCGTCAACAGTAAAGATCAAGGACTTCTTTTATTAATTTCAAACCAAAAACAGTCAAAACAAAGTACTCGACGAAGTGCGTACTCGTGTGCTGAGGCTGAGTTTTGATTTGTTGCGCACGGGAACAACGTACATGGATAGAAGCAAGAAATCCACAGCCAGGCCAAACCCGCGACACTGGACGGTTAAAAATCTCAGCTGATATTCATAAGCAGTCGTGTGGAGAAAAATAGAAAGTAATTTCGCTTCGTAAATTAATGCGAAATGGTGCCAAATAACTCAATAAAATCAAACAAAAAGAGCAATCTGTGCGGCATTCCCTCCTTTCTTAGTGTTTTCTTTGTTCTTTTAGCCTCCTTAGCGCTCGCTGTTCCTAGGTGTCTAAAAAAAATGGTCATTTCGCGTTAATTCACTATGTGAAACTCTTTATATTTTATCTAGATACAACAGCTTATAAATGTTGGCCGCCATGTTGTTGTTTTTTTAACGGTCGGGTGTCACGAGCTTGGACTGTCTTTGAGAAACCTGAGTTCGTTAACTCACCTCGGTTTAAAATCATCCCTGCCACTTCTGAGTGGCCATTGAAGATCGCGTTGTGAAGAGGTGTGGTTTTGTCCAAAGAGACTGCCTTAATATCCGCGCCATGACTTACGAGGAGTTGGCAAACCTTTTTATGTCCCTCGCTACAAGCTAAATGAAGAGGGGTCTTTCCGGAATCATCTTTGGCGTTTATATCAATTAACTGATTTTCCAAAAGAGTTTTTACGATCTCGGAGTTGCCTCTTCGCGCAGCAAAATGAAGGGGGGTGCTGCCTTTGTTGCACTTTAGTGACGGGTCCGCTCCCCGCTGCAAAAGAACCCGAACCGAGCTCAATCCGTTGAACCTAAAAGTAAATAATATAAAAAAAGTTAAATGTTATTGTCATAACTTCCCCTACAGATAAACAATTTTTCCATTCCGCTGATAAGGTAGACTCCCCTAGACTAGATCTAAGTAGAACCTACAGCGCATATTGTTACCTTAGAGAATGTTGCAGTTAGTAATAATCTGAGTAGCCTTAGTGAATGCCATGTGCTTGCGCAAACGTTCGTTGAGAGAATGTGGTGTTAGATCATGATCTGCGTACTAATTCTCCTTAGTAAGAGCAATGCACTTTCTTTAATATATATAAGTTGGAAGAATTGCAATATGTTTTAGATCATGACCTGAGTAAAAACTCTCCTCAGTGAAAGGAGATTCTTTGAAATAAGACATAAGGAAGACAAAGTAGTGTACTTGAGTTGGCACATCGCGATACTTCCTACTATGCTAAGAAGAAAGTGGTGAAAGGTCATGGTGTGAACCAGCCATTAATCACCAATGTAAACACTGCACTGTGAAAAGACAATTTCGTGGTTATTTACCATTTAAAGGGCAACCTGGTCCCTGCACAGTTTTGGCACATGACAAATTTCAAAATTGGGAAATCCTGCTACGGATTGTCGTTTACCATTTCCAAGACCACTCCTGTTTGCAGGGAGAATCTAAAACTGACAACCCAGGGTATTATAGGTGACTCTATATAAAGGAAATGGGACACGAAATTCCTTTTGCGACATTCCGATCGGAAAAACAGGACTACGTTTCCAGATGTTCCGTTGCTCCCGGAAAATTTCCACACGAACATTCAGAAAACTTGTGTTCCATTTGGTAAACCACTGGTATAAGTGACTCATATATTTGTATCAAAGGTGTAGTGAGAGATCAGTAAGAAAAGAAACAGGGAATTATAATTCTTAAATAGTGAAGCTCCTATGACTGAGGAAATCCTATCATTTGATGGCAGTCACATCTCCGACCTTAACCTAAATGTTAAAAATTTCCGAAACATACACTTCTGGGTTTGTTTGTCACGTTGCTAATAAAGGCTGTCCCAGAAAGGACTATTGTGTCAAAAAGTCCGGGACAAAATCAACAACAACCTCCCCCTCTACACTACACCCCATCTCCATCCCCCAAACCGCCCCTCCCCCCCCCCCCACACACACACACACTCAACCCTACCAGCTCCCCATCCTCCCACATTCAGCAAGCTGAACAACAAGAAGTTAAAAGATATTTTTGTCTGTAACTCGACAGACTCCGAAACGACTTCATATAAGGGGTGTATTGTGATTTACCATTTGGTCTGAATTATAGTTTATGGATAAACTAGAAATACGACTCCCGCAAAACCTCGTGAAGCTAGTTTTTAAAGAACTCATGATGGTTTTTCCCATGAGGGATAGAACCCCAATTTATGTAACTATTTACTTATTATATCATTATCACTTTTTTTACTTTCTCAGTTCTTGTAATTATTATCATGATTATTATTGTATTATTACCATTATTATTATTATTGCTGGTATTGATATTATTATCATTATTTTTTTATGTTTAACATAATATACTGTTATGGGGTGGGGGTGTATGCCCTAATCTGGGTAAAGGTATTGTTCCTCTATTACTACAAGCAATACAGTTTTCTTCTGAATAGGGTTTGTATCAGTTGTGGTAAAAATTACTCATCTCTGAACAATACCATTTCTTCTTTTCGGCTTAGAATCTAGTTATTGTTGCCATAGACACAGGATCTTGAAATTCCCTTACTTTTCCCTCACAAATGTAAAATTTCCCTTACCAAGTAAATAAGAAAACTCAAAAATTAGTCCTGGTAATGGCCTCCAACCTCACCTCACAGCCAACCTCTCCACCGATTTATTTAATATGCTTTCAGAAAGTCACATACAGTGCATATGGATTGATAGTTTCTTAAGGTAACAAAGTCATGGAAAAAGGTTTGATTTTCTAGGCAATCCAAAATCAGCTTGTCATTTAATTCTACCACTCCAACACATTTCATGTTAATTCTTAATTACACCAAATCATGGCTGAATTGGCAATAAATAAATTAGAACTCTTAAATTTCACTTTTCCCTGACTTCCCTCAAAGACTTAAACTTTCCGTTACTCGAAGTGAAAATCCCTTACTTTTCCCTTGCTTGAAAATTTTTTTCCCTCACCATTTCCTGACCTGTAGCAATCATGCTAGTGCAGTCATTTGTCCATACAGTTAGTGTGGAAAATCATGATTGAAAGCTCAGGGCTTTAGGAAACTTCAAAGACTTGTTATTACTTACAGCACCCTTGCAATGAATATATAAGAAAGATCGCGAAAATTTGGGCATTACAAACTTTAGTCTTCCCAATGTAAAAGGTCAACTGTATATTGCAGTTGTTGTTAAATATTTGTATTTGACATCATAAAAATGAATTAAACAGCATTAAGGAAAAAGGTTAAGATGTTATGCCTAATTTTGCAAAGTAGGGCTTAAATGAATTTTTCATTTCTGGGAAAAGTGTGGGGGCTAAGAGAGTAATTCCCAGGGATACCTGGAACTCAAAGATAAAAACCATTTACAAAAGGCTATGGAACTTGTCAGTCCCAACGAAACCTTTGAATTACTTAAATTATACATATATGTAGCAAAGATATATAGCAAAGAGAAATACTACTCAGAAGTCAGTATTAAATACCATCTGCTTTATTTTCAAAGAATTGCATTGATCACTGATAATATTGCAGAACCAGTCACTGATTGTTAAGTATCTTTTTCTGTTGAAAAGGCTGAACATAACTGCTACAACAGACAAGTCTACACTCAAGTTTTGAGGAAACATTCCTGCAACAAATATGAAGGTCCCTATTATTGAGGTCTTGTCGCCTTGTCGCATCCTTCTGTGTACCTTTGTCGCCTAACCAGCGGAGGAAATTGTCGCTGTCGTTTTTCTGTACAAATTCATATGTCGTTGTCGCTACGTTTTCATAAATTGCCGCCCCTTTCATGTCAACTTATGTCGGCTGTCATTAGTTTGGTAACAAATTGTCGCCACATTTTGACGCAATGTCGCTTGTTGCTCAAACCCCTTGGAAGGCCTCAATATTTCCAGAGTGAGCATTCATTTCCAAATAAAATCAAAACTGCAAACAAATCAGGTTTCCTTGATTTACAAACCAGCATTACAGGTGGCATTATGGAACAAATTCTGCCCAAAATTTGCATTTTAAACAGTCGGCGATAACATAATCTAAAGCGATAGCCATCGCACATGAAGCACGATATCATAAACGACCCTTCCATTGTTTAGGCCAAACCTTGAAATCGATTTGCCGGTAATTCTGTTTTGCCTAAAAATATAAATAGAAAGAGTTTTGAGTTTCTTAATCGCGCGTCGATCGATTTCACAACAGATTATTCATATGCAAATTATTGTAGAGTTTTCAATACATGGCTTATGTGGTTAAATAGCTCATCGTTTGAATTTTTTCTTTCATTTACTGATCGCATTACTACCTACCTCGCAGCTAAATGCAACGGTTTCCAGCCAGAGTCCCTTGTGCTGATGTTGATGTTCGCTCCGTGATCTAACAACTTGCTTACAATCTTCTCCATGTCGTATCGAGCGGCGATGTGAATCAGAGCGAAGCCTTCTTTCCCTAGTTCATCTAGCTTGTGGCTTTGCGTGCGCTTGGCTAACTCTTCTTCAACCAATTCTAGTTCTTCTTCACGAATTGCAGCAAAAAGCTTTAAAGAGTACGGCGATACTGGAGTGACTACTTCACTAACTTCAAATTCACTGTCCCCGTAGACATACGTCCGCTGTTTCGTCTCAGGAACGTATTCTACCAACGGTAGCTCGCCGTATTTTTCGTCCGTGTCTTTGTGGTCTTTGCTGCGTTTAAATGGGTTCCAGCCCTTGCTTCTTCGCTTCGTTTTGCTGTGTTCTTCCTCTTCGTCAGAAATTCTGCCATTTCCCTGTGTGTTAGACATCGTTCTGCAACTATGAGGCTCAAAGATCCAATGTACCTAACACAAAAGAATGTAATTCAAACACTTGGAGCGTTGGTCACGTGAATCACATCAACATAATCAACTTTTGTCTTATAACTTAATTATGCAAAAACATTTACGATCAAGAAACCTGGCACTTTATCAAGACAATTAAGGTATTGTGTAATGGTTTATTTTATTTTTATTTTTTAGAGGAAAACGCCATTGTGATGGAAAAAAGAAAACTTGCGTGACTAGCCTTCGCCTCGGTAGCCCAACAGTCCGATCGACGTTGTTTTGACAGATTGCATCATTCCAACATGTCTCTCTCAGTGAGAACATAATGTAGGTCGAACAGGTCAATGAAAACGTGATAGAAACACGCAGTATTGCCACCAAAACAGGAAGTCGCTAGGGAGGGTTGACCAACCTATTATACAATGACGTCTTCCCACCCTGTTGTTCGTATAGTGATCCGTTCTACTGGAAATATGTGGATATCAGGACTTTCAGGAGGTCTGCAATCTTGGTGGGCGTGAGCGCTGTACGGTCTGGCAGGCTCTAGTCGTTGCTTAGTCTCTGTAACGCGGCTTGTACTGCACCTTGCATAGGGACGTTGGTGAACAGCGACTCTACATCGAAAGATACCATGACCTCGTCTTTTCTGATGGTTTCTCTGCTGATGATGGACGCGAATTCCCTTAGGCTTTTTTTTTTACTGTCAAGTCGGAGGTACCCGGCTGTGAGATAAAAGAATGTTGATAAAAAAAAATCAATAAAATGTTGATCTAGCTATAACATGCTCACTTTCATTATGAGGATCTTGTTATTGTTTGTGTGTTGTTGTTGTTTTTTATTATTTTTGTTTAGTTTTATTTTTTTTAACGCTTTTTTTTGGGGGGGGGGGGGTGGGGGGGAAGGGAGAGGAAAGAATGCACCATGGTGGATATAGAGTATACGAACTGGTAAATAGGCAACAGGTGCTCCCACAAGAATTGCTCCTCCTTTCCTCAGCTTTAGCTTAAAAGAAACAAACAAATAAAGAGACTGGCTTCAAGAAAGTTCTTTACACTAGACGTTGCTAAATTAGATCATCTTTCTGACAATGTTGATACAAAGGATTGTTTTGATTACCATTAAGCATATTGGTGAGAAACTGTTGGACTCAAGCTAAATATTCCGGAGCTGTGTCCTGCTACACGATCCTCAATTCCAACTATATTCCAACAAAGAACTTGAGCTCAGCTTTTCATCCGTTTAGTGACAAAATATGTCAAAAAGAAATTCATTTCTTAGTAAGTGTATTTGTCAGTATTTGTTGATTGATTTTTTAGGCTTAAAAAAATATGCAATTTATTGCAATTGTTCGTGGTTAGACATATTTAACAATGGGTGGTAAATACCAATAAAAAGGATCTGGAAACTTGGCGCCAAACTGATCAAAATACCCTAATATGCAAAAATAAAACCTTTCGGCTTAAGTAAACTTTAATTTATGTCATAACCAAAAACAGGAGGTGAAAAATACATATTAATCGTTCTTAAAATCTTAAAACCAACAGACAATCTTCATGTTTGGTGTTTATACCTAACAAGCGCTTAACGTATTTCCCGTGAATGAAATGGGAAGCCCGCCTATGCATAGCCTTTTTACTGCTCATTTCAAATCAGTCAGTAAGATTTTCTGACTCAATCATAGGCGGTACATAATAGTTATTATTATTGTTCGTCGACCTCGCTGCTACAAGACTTTTAGCAGAGTATGTGTACTGAAGTGAAGTGTATACGACACAGTATCTGTTGTAAGAAAAAGTCTTCTACAACAGCAAAAAAGACCCATGTACATTACACTAAGGTGCTAACATGAGAGGCAAACCACCGACACAAATGACATACAAACCGCAGTCAGTGATATTTTAGGTGGTTTATAATTGTTGATATCGTGTCCACGCCAACATTTCTGACAGTAATAATTGAAAACAAATATACGAGGGTTGAACGAGGTGTTTTGTCTTCAGTCCTGATTTAAAACGTGAAATAGATACATAAAAATGTGCGCTCCCGCAAGATGGAAAGGAAATACTGGTACGGTTTTCTCAACGATCCCCACTTTTGTTATTACAGTATTAGACACTCCAGAGGCACCTACGTTAATTTCGACTCATGACTTTAATTTATTACCGTCGTTAAAAAAAAGATGAAAACTAGGCTATACAATTACAGGGGAAACTTACGACTTTGTTGGGAAAACTATTATAGACTAAATATTGAAGAGAACTTTGTGTATTGCTAAGCCTAGTGGAGATGTAAGTTACGTAAAAAATACAGCAAAAAGTTAAAGGATGGACACTGGTTTATTTTGAATCATGTTGAAATGGCATATTTCGGCTATAACAGAAATGTTTCACTTTTGCATCTTTCAAAAGTTTTCATCTTGCAAAGTAGGAATCCGCCCTTAACGTAAATATAATTCCGCTCTAACTTAGCCAGTCCAAAGGAAACAGAAAGCTTAAGGGAGACAAAAATAGATATATTTGATTTTGTCAAACAACGTTGAATTTCTTAATGAAACCTCCTATTGCTGAGTTGCAATCGGGTTGCAATAAACTTTGTGTTTACTCAGTATCCAAAAGCTGTAACCTCATTAGCGGCACCTCAGTTGAAAGATATAGATAGGAAATGACATCTTTACCTTCTATACCTCCAAAGGATACTTTTGAATTGGTTCTTAAAAGCGGTTTGTCGAAAAGACGGGACGCGCTGGAACAAAAAAAGGAGCGAAGAACCTCATGAACTCTCCTTTATTTGTTTTTGGAATAAGAATGGTGAAACAGGAAGACTGCCTAGGATTGCATATTAGGTGAAAAATAAAGAAGGTAACATGATTTCCAGTTATTGTTTTGTGGCGTCAAACAAGCTGCGAAGGTCTAGAAGTCCGAATAACTAGTAGATCAATTAGTGAGAAGAAATGCCAATATAACAACGCGTTAACAGCGGGACCCGGCGCCAGCCAAGTCAAATAGTGGCGGGAAAAAAATTAAACAAAATTGAGATACCGCGTGTATAGAGAGGAACCGCGGGAAGCCATTTCAGAGTATGTATTTGACTGGTACTAGTAGTGGTTAATATTTCGAGCTTCTTGGCTTAAATATGTTTCTTTTCACTTTTTTATATTTTCTACTTTTGAGTGATATTTTTGAGTGACTTTTGATTGATATCGTTTGTTACGGAAGTGTATTGCGTATAAATAAGACAGAAAATAAGAAAGCATTGATTTTAGTAACGATTCTTTTAATTTTTAAGGAGATACCGAAAGGAAGTCATAAAGAATAAAACATTTTTCTGTAATATTGAATCAATTGTATGTACTTATAGCCACCTCTTTTCTTGTTCCGTTATAACTTTACGCCACAGTTACGCTTTTCACTCGTATCTAATTCTGTTTTAGTGCTCGATCACAAATCAAAAAAATTTTGTCATTAAAATTTCATGTCCATTATTTCTAGTGTAATTAAAACACGAGATGAGAAAATATCCTTAACCAATGGGAAGCAATCGCTTTGTCTGTTGCTTCACCCTTTTGAATTAAATACAAATACTATCATTGTCACATCGACAATACAAAAACATCATGAAGTTTGCTTTCTGGTTCCCCATAGGGACACTCATGTTGGTCTTTAACAAAGTTTACAAGAGTAAGGTTGACGGACGCGACATGATGAACTCCATGGATCGTCGCAAAATGAACGCATAGTCATTCGTGAATGCTTCAAGTGAGAAATGGCTGCTCTAGTAGCTGATGTTGGTCACGTTGAAAGTCTAACCGAACAGTTACGACGCCAGAGACTTGACCAGGATCTCTCATACAATGCCGAGAGTGTTCGAACACAGCTGGGTGCAAACAATAGCGTTTCTGAATTTCGATTTTCTTCGCAGCCCAGCACTTTGGTGATCTGCAAGAGAAGGCCCGAGAATGAGACTATTGATATAGACGGTGGTCCCGCGAATAAATGCTACAGGTCAACAGGCTACGGGCTACTGCGTTTGGATGGCAGTTCTAACTGTGCTGTAGCACCGTCTTCAACATCGGCCGGTGTAGTTGAAGAAATCAGTGGCAAACGCGATGTAAAACGGATTCAAATCTTGAGATCTGGGCATAAAAACGAGGATAAAGCTGGCGTACAAAGGAAGGAGAATTGGACCACAGTTTACAGTGAAAGGGAGGAAGGGATTGAATTGTCCAGCTCAAGCGACGATGAATTGCGAGATCTTTTCCTAATTAAAACCGTTCGTGTTAAACCGGAGCAGCCAAACGACTTCGATAGGAAATCGAATAAGTGCGACGTCCTTTTGACATCACCGCTAAACTCAACTTCTGACTCGGCTGAAAACGAAAAAGGTAGAAAAAGATACAGACCCTGTAGGGGGAGGTTAAAAAAGAAATTCAAAACTTCACGACCATGCCTTGATTTAGAGAAAATGCTTGGAAAAAGGATAGAAAATACGAGGTCTGACAGTAAACCGGAAAGCATTTTCCTTCCGATCCATCAATTGTGAGGCTAAAAGACCGCGAAACAATAGATGGATATTCTGTTTAGTTTACATTAAGAATGTAGAGTGATCGAAAGTGGTTTAATATCTTGGACGCATTCAGCTAAATTTGCCCTCTTGGTGCAGTTTTATACAGAGATATACCGCATAAAGGCAGAGGCTGTATTATTATAATAGCTCAGCCAAGTGTACACTATGTACAATATTCCCTTTTGCACTATCAATATTATTGATTTCTCACTACTGACTTTACAGAAGAGTTCGTTGAACATGGCGCATAGGGGATCATTTTAAGGAATAGCTGCAGTGAAATAAAATTTAAGTACAGTATCGTCAAGCTGAAATTGTCATTCACCCGACAACAATATGAATATGTAGATATTTTATTTTCACTCACCTCCAATACTGTACTGCCTTCATTTAAATTTTAAATTTTCTTCAATCTAATCTTCAATAACTGTTTGCCGAACGTGTGTAATTTCAAAGTACTGAAGAAATATTCTATAACGTTTTTTTTATCTCTTGTTAAAACTTCGCATGCCTGACTAATACGAATTAACCTCTTGTCCAAAAGGTTATTATTAAAGAAATATTATTACATCGTAAAAGTTTACTGCATCCTGGTCTACAGAACCTTGTCTGCAGAAATTTTGTTGACACACAACTAACAATAGTCCTTAGAGATTTCGCATTGTTTAGTTTCCAACAAAACCTTTCAAAGTCTTGACCTTCATGTAGACTTTTCAGTTTTCGACACTTATAAACTGACATCATTTTTCTAAGTTTGTGTTGCTCGATATCAACGTCGAATCTAAGTTTTATTGAGCAGTTTACTTTTAGAAACATTATAACTTAAATGTCTAATTGCAATTAGAGGAATCACTGGTTTTAAAGTTGAAAACAAAAGAAAGGAAATAAGGTCAAATCCGAATCATCGCTGAACTTTAACGATGTCACCAGTTGCAATCACTTTTCGCATTTATGATCAGTTTTCTTACAATAACTGCAATCATGATTTGATGAATTAATTTTGAAAAATTGGTATGCATGGTGATTTGCCAAAATAAATACTATACACGATTAGGAAACACGAAAATTAAAGTTTGGGAATTTGGAGTATTTTTGTTATGGACAGACGTACGATGAAAGTGGCGTTCTGGCTCCTTAATTAAAGCCTGCCATGTGCTGGTTTTAACTACTAACAAAGTACGAAAGAATTATTGAAATTTTCTTTACATTTTTCTCTCAATTTTTTTTTTTTTTTTTTGCTGATGAGTGTCTTTATCCTCACAAAGGGAACATGTAAGCAGACATGATTCTCTTCGATGGATATATTGTAGAAATATGCCAAAAAGTGGCATGGTGGTATTTACGCTCGTGCAACAAATGATGGAGATAAGCTAAGGTTGTACCTTTAGAACTCTTTGGCTGTTAAGCAGAAGCCTATGCAGCCAGATCCTCAAACTTTTTCATCTTTTTTGCATTTGGTATCATCATTGTTATTGTTACTGTTATTGCTGCACTTCTTGTGTCTATTATTATTGTCATGGAAATGTTGTTATTGTGACAGGTATAATATATGTAGTGTAATTGTCTCAGTTCAATGTAAAACGCCTTAAGTACATCCCCTAAATGGATGGATGATGCCACATACAAGAAGTAAATACGATAACTTCCACTGAAGACGCCGTGTGTATTCCTTCTTTCAGGAAAATTCTAGATCTTTACATTTCCAATGTTTTTTGTTACTTTAATTAAGATGTTCCGCTCATTTGATAAATGAAAGATCCTCGCAGTCATCTAAGCAAGACGGTCAGTTGCCAAGGTAGGACATGAAAAAATGGGTCATCCTCGGTGTAAAAACCTGTGAAGTTTTTCTTTGTTATTTTACTATTATTTTCCTAGTCTCTATTGTTTTGTCTCCTTTGTTTCCTTTGTTCTACGTCACTCGTGAGCGTCACAGGTTTTTACACCGAGGATGAGCCGAAAAAATTGAGGCTCAGTAAACGGGATTCGAACCCATGACCTCGCGATACTGGTGCACCGCTCTAACCAACAGAGCTCTGAAGCCAACTGGGAGCTGGTCATTTGTGAGTTCGCCTTTGTATTTTACCTGTAGAAGATAAACACTTAATACAAATATATGAAAATTTCATATGTGCACTGCAATAGAAAAATATTTAATAACTGAGAGATCCTCGCGAGGTTTAACTATCTTTCTATCGCATTAAAGATATGTGTAATTTCAGGAGCCCCTGGTAATTTTTATATATACTGTAACATCAGGAGCCCATGGGCTCCTGGTATCATCTATTTAGGTCATACTGTATTATTAGTAAAGGTCACATACGGTTTCGAGTTCAATTTGGAATTAATTTGCACGAGTGAGTTTTTCAAAAAGCTGAAACTGCACGAGCCGCTTCGGCGAGTGCAATTTCAGCTTTTTGAAAAACTCACTCGTGCAAATTAATTCCAAATTGAAAGAGAAAAACCGTATGATTTCTTATTAATAATATTTCATGAAAAAATTCGCCTGGACTGAAGTGCCGGAAGATCTCATTGCGGACAGGAAGTGAGCATTTGACGTGGATTTGACACTTTATTTACTGATTGGCTGATGAAGATCAGCTGATAACGTTACGAACTCAAAGCGGTTCGTTTAAAAATAAAGAATATCATAATCCAGAATATCGATGTGTAATTTGCACTGGTGTTACACGTTTTGCACTGGTGTTACACTTTTTGCACTGGTGTTACATCTGAACTGCACTGCTCTCAACCAATCAGAATCGAGTAATTTTTTCACGTATATTATTACAATAGCGTACTGCTTGGTTTCTCCTGTGTCGCTCACAAGTATAACTGATTTAAGTGAGATTAGTTTTATTGTTTAAGGGAGCCATACTAGTATTCTTTCAAAGTCGTCAGCCGGGCAAGTATGTCGGAAAATATACTCAGTTGTCCTGGCTAGATTTTACTTGCCCGTAATCCGCCTGTATTATTAGATGCTAAATAAAAATCAGTTAAAAAATTTCAAAATTTAGTTGTCCATCGGACGAGTTTTTGTTTTCATATATACTATTACGGTAGTCTCGGATGACCTGACGACCACTAATATTGAACTCTCTTGTTTTATGGTTCTTTGTTAAGACCACTTATCGTAGAAAATGAGTCACTGTTATTTCTGGTACTTTATTATATTATCCGACTACATCGAATACTGTACAAATAACGCCCGAAACAAGTGCAAATATCCCGCGACTGTGCCGTAGCAAGGGTAAAATAAGTGGTGGGGGGGGGGGGGGGGGCACTCGAGCTAAAATTTTATTTTCAACATCTTATACAGGGCTGTTTTTATTTTGGGGGAAAAAAAACTAGGGGGGCACGCGCCCCTCCCCCCGGCCCCTCCCCTTGCTACGGCACTGCGCGATGTTTGCGCAGTTGGTTACTTGTATAGTAGGAGACCTGTTTGACCGGTTTGTCACGATGACTATGAAAAGGATCACGTACCGCCTTATCAACCAATCTGAAATAAAACAAACCATTTTATAATTGGACGTTATAACGATTTATATAACGCTGTTATAACGTTATAACTGGACATTAGAAACGATAATGAATTGACTGAATTTGGCTGAGTATACTTTATTAAAAGACGAAGCCGTGTTTCTGGCACTTACAACAGAGCCAAGTTTAACGCTGAGATACGCGAATTTATCGAGAAAATCCGAAACAGCAACACTGCAAACATAACCAGGACTGACCTGAACGTCGTGAGAAAATAATGTCGTTAGAAGAACAAGTGAACACTCTAGATTCCCCAATTTTCGGAAGAAAAGAATATGAAATCCTTCGGTAGCTACTCGGCAGTTTCGGAGAGGCAACGAGAAATGACGTCCTCAATGATTAGCCAGCGTTCGAACATCAGTGAGAGGTCATGAACTGAGGTAGCTCGTCTGTAGCAGTGCTTCAAATGCGAGAACCAGCCAAGTTACTTCAACTTTTTCATCCGATCTACAATTTTATCACTCGATCCACCATTGTTGTGGGTTATCGCTAACCAGTTCCTATGACAAAGCGTCGTCGCTATGATAAAATCTGGCGATATATCCGGCGAGAATAACAATTAACAGACATAGCAGCAAAGGCAACAACTGCTCACTCAAAAAACGCAAAGGAAACAGCAGGGAAAAGGACCAGGATTACAAACAAGTTAGGTTGAAAATTAACTTGGCCCAGAAGGGACAACGCTTCTACTTTAAAATGTAGTGTTGTTCTGTAAAAATACAACTGATATTTTTAGAACTCCAGCGCTTCCGTAGAAATGGAACTCTTCCGTGGAAAGTTCAAACCTGTGCCTGAGTATAAGCCTGGGTCGGCAATGGGCATTAGCGCCTGGCTCTAATTCGTTGCTCGCCATTTTGCTTGCGTTTTAAAACAGGTAACTGACGATGGTCTTCTGTCAAGTTTGTGAAACGAAAGTGCAAGAGAGTAAATTACTGCCATAACTGTGGAGCCGGAGTAGAATCATTTCAGAATGGTAAATCTTATGGCGAACAACAATGAAAACAGATTGAGAGTTTAAGGAAAATTGCTCCAACAGCATACGGGCAGAATCAGGCCGGAGACCGGAAAATATCTCATGTATATACCCACCACGAGTCCCCAACTACGTAACACACATTAAATTATTCAATGCACCATTTAATTACGTCAACGTACCATTAAATTGCGTACGGGGGACTCGTGGTGGGTATATACATGAGATCTCTGCCTTTAAAGGGAAACAGTTACATACAATAGGACTAGTGGTGGGTATATACATGAGATCTCTGCCTGTAAAGGGAAACAATTACATACAATGGGACTAGTGGTAGGTATATATGTTGTATAGTTCAATTTTATCCTTGGTTCAAATTTTATTTTCCTTTGTTTCAAACTCATAAGCATACATTACCATACCAGAAAACAAAGGAAAATAAAATTTGAACCTAGGAAAATATTGAACTACAAAAAAACTCGTACAATCTGTAGACGCGTACGTACGCAGGCTCGGTCAGTCACGTGACAACCAAACGATAAGAGGTTCACCATATTCCATGAGTATTGGGCTCTGCCCCACGCGCGCGAAGCGCGCGTTGTAGCCCCGCTACTAACTGTGCTCATAGTATGCACGTTATGATCGGCTAGGCTTAAACAATTTGGGGGGTTATCGTTACGTCATGTACAGCCCAATAAGCGTGAGTTAGATATAAATACCTTTCAAAAATGCGATTACCAAACAAGTTGATGTACGTTGCACCACCGAGAGGAAAGGGAAGCCTTTTCGAGCATAAGCCCTTTGCGGGACCGAATCGAATCCGTTCTTCCATGCACAGTATTACAACTTGCATCATCAACACGTTTGCTGTGTTTCACTTTTCCCGCCGACACAAGAGCAGTTTCTTCAAAAATTAAATAAACTCCGTAAAAATTCTGACAGTGTTCTTAGCACGTTTCAGTGTCTGGTGAAAGCGAAGGAAAACCGACTGTGATTGCCAATTGGAATTAAGATTCATTTTGACAGGTCTTTAACACCTTTCCTACCACTGACCTTATTATTGGCTAAATCGTGTCTTGATAAAACTGAATAAATTCCAGTCCAGGACACAATTATTTATATTTTATGAACTTTGTCTGCTGTCAGTTTAATTTTGGTGTGGTGTAGATTAAAGAAAAGTTTAAAAGACCTTAGGTATTCTAGATTTTTAGCTAATAGACGGTTTCATAGCCAGAGGAGAATGGTCTGTTAAAAGAGGGAACTCAATATGGATGTAAGAAATTAAGGAATCCAGTTCAAAATCCAATTCTGATAGTGGTTTTTGGTCTGTCTTTTTGTACCTCAACGGTTTTTATACTAAAACGTGAGAGCGAATTTTTGAAAACGATATCTAACATGGATTAAACGTTATTCAATTTTTTCAGTGACCGCAGCGGCGACAACAGGCTTCATCTAATTGATGGAAGGCTTTTACTTAACCACTTTCCCTATCATGGAAGTAACTATACACTACCTCTACTGTGTTGATCGGGCCAGCTGAAATCATGGTGAGGGATGAACAGCCGAGAAATAGCCAAAGTGAGTGCTATTGACTTAACACTGGATGCGGTTTAACAAACTGAATTACCTTTAGTACGTAATTTAATACATAAACGTTGTATACCTAAGGATAAAACACTGTATATTATGGAGACATTGATTCGATTGCAACCTATGAAACGCGGAAAATGCTCATCTCACTAAGCTGCACCATAATCATGCACAGGCCAAAACTCTCTAGTTATACACGCTGCCTACTGCATACGAGCAGCTTTGAGAGATGTTCTGAGCAATCGTAAAGGCAAACGCGACCGTGCTGTTTGCTTTGTCGGAAATATAATCAAGAGGTGTAAACAGAACTGAGTCCACTTTACTTATGACCTCCAACGGAATATATCATAAATGTCTTTTTTAGAAACACCGAATATATTTATTCAAGAGAACATAAGGGAATTCTTATATTCTGGATTGCGCCCGTCTACTGCCAGACGTTTCATTTGAGGTTAAACTGCCATCAAGGTAATTATGCTACCCAACTACGGAGTACGTAACTTCAAGCTTACTTCTCGAAACACTGAAATGGGATCAATTGTAAATTGGAAGAAAAAAAAGTTTCGATCATGTTGTCCCTCAACGGGTTGGCTTAAGTGAACTTGCAGAACCTATTTAGTGAAGCTTGAGTTATGAGTTACGTAACTCTGATCTTTCTTTGACACTGCCCAAACCTCGTACCAATTATCTAAAACGTAGATAGTCCAAGGAAAACGCAGCTAACAAGGTTTGTATATTTCTAGTGAAACATCACTCCTCATTTGGAAGAAGGCAAGCGAGAACTAAGCGATTACATTGTGGACGCGATGGTACACCCATAGTTAAAGACACTCAGTCACACTCCATGCCAGTCATTACATTCTACGATAAGAATGGCCACTTCCGAGATATGCGTCTCAGAATTAAACAGCACCCTCTAGATAGGAAGACGATAATTTTCCCATGACTTTTCACTATATGTATAGGTATCATCGTTGACGCCTAATGGTCTTAAAATAGCTCTTACAATAGAACCAGCTACAAATCCCGTGTTACTTTCAATTTTTTTTTACAAAGCCTTGTTCTGGGCTCGAGTAACTAATATTTTATCTGAATCCAGCAAAAATGTCCATCACACACAAAACCAGAATATCCTTGGCTATTCGTATCAGGGTTCTGCCAAACAGGATTCGGTTAGGATTCTGTCTGGCACCAAATACAGAAGGATGGGAGTAACGCAGCTCCAAAAAGTCTCCCACTAAACGAAGTCCCCTTCCAACTTTCTTGCATTTTCTTTGCATCCCAATTGTTAATTCTTTATGATCTTGTTTCCTTGACCTCACTAGTTCTCTATCAGCCATGATGTTGTTTTGTGTTGGAATATTATTGCCAGATCCTGCCGAAGGAAAAAAAAAATCACCATTGTAAGTCATATACGAAGAAGATTCAGAAACACGTTTTCTGAGGATAATTAATGTAACCATGAGATGTCAGTTCTTCTCGAGAATTGCTTGTTTTAGTAGCAATACAAAAATCAAACTTTCATCATTCATTTTATGCAAAAATATCCACCTCTTCATTTGAACTGACAAGACAATATCTGCTAAAATCTGTGGTTTCAAAAGAGCAAGTTTAGAACAATCTTAACAGCGCACCTGTTATTTACCATAAGCATTGAAACTCGAAGTTTTCAGTGTTGATTGAATGCACTTGAGCTATCGTTAGATAAGGATATAACAGCTGAGTGAACTATGAAACGTATTGTCTTTTGAGAAACTAATTACAGGGATTTCCAAAACTGTGTAAGGCAAACTGTTAAAAACTCGAGAATAACCCTGGGGGCAAGGGGGGAGGGGAGGGGATGCAAGTGGAACATGATGCGATAAACTAAACAAGTAGCATTTACCTTGTTCTACTGTTTGAATTAATTTTGGCTTTTCACGAACATGGTAGCTAATCTTCTGACAGGTTTAGCAATCTAACTTGAACGAACATCAAACTTGAACTAGCCCAGCATTGTGTCAAGGACATCTTACAAAACAATTAGTTAATTATTAATTCCAGACCCTTTCGTGCCAAGTCATGGACTTCTTATTGTTTTCACACCTCTGTTCACGCTTCTTTAAATTTCTCCCACAAAGTTTATTAATACTCACGAAAAACAATCTCAGTTATTTTGGTTTGGAGATTTTCAATTAAGGGACGGAGAGGGGCATTTATACGACGAACTGGGAAAGCCTTGTTTGTAAAGAGTGCGATATAATTTATAAGACATGACTGGACAGTGACTTTGTTGGACACGACTGCAAAGGAAATTTATTGCACTTGAATTGAAAGAACCCCTCAGTAAGCATTTTGTTAAACCAGCTTACTTAGTTAAAGTTTCTCAAGGGCAAATTTTTGCCTAAAAAGCGAAATAGTTATCGATAAGTTTGTGAAAGAAAAGACAAAAAGGTTGTTGTGGCAAATGCAACGAACTTTTACCTCGTTAAATTAGCCTAAAATATTTGTCCTGTTATATTCGGGGTTGATAGCCATAAGAAAGAGAGACTGTAGCCAATATCACATTTGGGTGTTAACTATTTTCTTCATCACCTCCAAAGAAAGCAAGCAGGGAAGTCTCAAAGAAAGGACCAGTCCAGCTTTGCATTTGCGTGGACCCGGGCAAGCTCCCAGACTCAGTAGCATCAAATAGGCAGAGATTCCTGACGTCAAGCATTATTCAAAGCACTTTACATTTCCCTCAAACAAAAATCAATCTACAACTCAATCAGGATTCCAGGAAGCTTGCAGTTAAAGGGCTCATCTAGCAGGCAACGTTCTTTAGTCCACTTTTCTTATGGTTTCTCATTTAGCAAAGCTTTAAAAACGAGTCATTCATTTAGATCGTTTAATAATGCTTAAGCAGTTTGTTCGTTTACACTAAAACAAATCTACGTTTATTCAGTCTTCCATGACCAAGAAGTGCAACTTATTACCGATCATCATTGCTTCTTTTGCGTGAAGAAGTCGTTTTGCCCATAATACGTAACATTTCCTTTGTAATCAAGTTGCTTTAAAAATTGTTTTCGAGACTTTAAAAAGCTTTCCAGCATTAATTTTAATAACTGTTTACTTATCTGGTTTTCGTGTACGAGGTGTCATTCCAGGCACATGGCACCAGTAGAGTTACCCGTCTATCAAACACTATTGGGTGAATCAATTGTTTGCTTGATTTCATCGTTTCCTGGTTTGTCCGCACGCAAGAATCGCGGTTTCATTGCCTGCAACTTGGACAGTTATGTAAATTCTCATCAGTTAAACAAAATATTAGGGACTTCCCAGGTGAGAAAAAAAATCGACAAATTAAATGAAAAGACTACTAAAACAATCTGCAATGGGACGGTGCAAAATAGTAGCCAAATTCGTCTTGTAGTCCCGTTATTGTGAAACGTTTTGCTTACGAGAAACTCCAAGCCCAAAGATAATGTGTCGATTTTGTTCCAATATTCCGTGAAATTTGTAATATTATAGAAGGCTTACCAGTAAAAGGAATGGAAGTCTAACTTTCTGTATCGTAACAAAGCTGAGTGGCTATTTTCAATGTACCAAAAGATTTTCCTATTTTGACGTCTGAGTACATACTATTGGCTATGTTTTGCTTTTCCTAAATGTGCGGTGAGAAACTTAAAATCACTAAATCTCAAATCCTCACCAGGTGCTGTCACGATACTAAGAAATGTAGTAGCTGTTAAGATGGGATTAGGGGTTGAAATTAAGTTTCCACGCATTACATTTTTCTCTTCTTTTTTCAATCGTTTCCAAAGTAAATCGCTACTTCGTTCAAGGACCTAGTGAAACGGGTTTTAAGCTATCTACATGGCGTAAAATACTTTGGCGTATACGAAGTCTGAAATACAGGCAGGCAATAAGTAGAGTTATTACTTTTCTGTTGGTGCTGAAACTTGATTGAGAATTTCCGTGAGGAATTTCTAAAGAATTTCTTAAGAATAAGACTTCATCGATTCAGTGATATAAATAAGGAGGAAATAAAATGACATCCTCTGCCGGAGTGGGTTTGAAACCCAGTTAATAGAATTGTGATTTAAAGGGTGTTGCCTTGATTAGCGGAGAAAAGGAAAAAGCAAGGATCCATCGGAGTCTGTCCAGGAGAAAAGCCGAAGAATCCCGGAAAAAAAAAGCGATCAGGGAACGAGACCCGAAACTCAGTCAAATTGATTTCATTTAATGATGCAGGGGAAAGCATTTTGGAAAGATTACTTTTAAAATTACTGTAAAGGAAACGAGAAGAGAGAAGTTATGAGCTAGCCAGCCAGGGAACTTAGAGATGTCTTATATACAAAAAAGATGAACAAAGACATGTTAGATTTATAGCCGTGCTTCCGAAGAAAACAACAACTGAACCTCATATGATACAAAGCAACTCTTTTTTTGGATTTATTGAGGCCCTACATATTCAAAAAAAAGAAAAACAGAAACCGGCGTGCATTATTCTTGTAAGCAAACATTGAAGGCACCATTCAGAATATTTATTGCAACCTTGGTTCAAAAGATTTGTAGTTAAGAAATGTGCTTTGATAAAGAAATCATCAAAACATTTAACATTATCCCTTTACTTCATTTTACTCTTGCTTTCCTCTTTTCTCTTTCTCTTTTCCTCAAGTGTTGGAAGGTTCACGATCTTTATAAATTAAACCGCCTTGCAATGGGACGGTTAATTCACGCACTTTCAATTTTACAAGGTTATGCATTTAAATGTATTTCTTCCAAATACCACTGCGTTTTCGTAGTTCCAATTCGTTTCTTCAAAACCAAACAACAAATTATCGTTTGCTAGCTAAATATTGCACGAATTGAAAAACGAAACATATTTACATGTCATTGTTTTACTTGCGCCGGCAACTTCGAAGAATTCACCATTCCATAGGATACGCGCATTTACGTTGCTATATATAAGAGCTTCCATGCGGTGAGTTTTTCACGTCTCTTTTTGTTTTTTTTTTTAGGAACATACAAAAATAAAGGTTCAGAAATGCTTCATTGCGTTTCTAACTTACGTTTGAAGGGTAATAGAATAATAATAATAATAATAATAATAATAAATTTGTATACAGTGTGATTGAGGCTATAAAAGATGTTTCTCTTTGCAATTCCATTAAGCCAAGAAATTTTACTTCTTCCTTATCTGTTTATGCAAAAGGTTTATACAAAAAAGCAATGCATCTTGCAAAATGGATTTTTTCCTCCTACTCCAAGCAAAATATCTTTTTGATAACTTTTATATTTAAATAAAATCTCTAGCGGTAAAAATTCACCGCTTAACAGCCAAGATCACCTACCTTTGTCCTCGTTACTGGCTTCCTAAACCCTTTTAACACCGAATTTTTGCGTTCGATGTTCCTGAAGCAGTTTCACAGATATGGTTGTACAATTGCCATCAACGTGACTAGCAAGCGATACTGCACTAGCCACGGCGATGTTTAACCTTGTATACCTGATTCGACCCACGAGTTTTTTCATCGATAAATAGCTAAAGTAATATATTAGCACTTACCTAATCAGTTAATGAACTTGCTAACAGAGAAAGAAACATCATGTAAGGACCGAAATAAACTGATAATTTATCTTTGTATCATCTAGATATAAATATGTTACCATTAAGAGCTTTCACAATGATGTTTTAAAAGGATTGTTATCGTTAGGTCTTCATTGTTGGCTGAACTCCAGCATACGAAGACATGGACAAGTATTGTTACAACTGCGTGAATCACAAATGATTTATCGTTTCATTCCTTCCAAATTTTTTCTTCATTTGTATTCTTGTCTCTCTTTAATTTAAAACCATATTAGATTCGTGACGCTGCTAATACTCTAACAGTATCTACAAACATTACACAACATGTTACGAGTTCAATGAGGTTGAGTCACCTGTTTTTTATACGCAATATTTTGTCAACATAACAACTTTTTATCACTAATTTTGCAGTTTCTGTAAGCGTTGCCAGCAATTTTCTGATGTTATCATTTTCGCGTCAAAGAGAACGAAAACTATTGTCAACAAAATGAATTTTGTTTTTGAGTGAGATGACATGAAAAAACCGGGCCAAGACAATTATTTGTCATGTCAAATGTAGCCTATAGAATAATGTTTATATATATATATATATTCTAGCACATTTTGCAGACGTTTCTGTTTTGTTTCTTTAGTGACAATAACTAGGTAAACATTAGATTGCCTTAACTTCTGTCAAAATAATAACACGCAACCTCTTATACATACTAGCTTGCGTCCTAACAAAAGGAATGACTTAAGAAAGCTATGATTGTTTCACTTACATGAGCCGGCATCAATAAGCAGGTAGACACGATATCTGTTACCTGCACCTCCTATCGACTTAAGGCAATGCTTCTCCGAAACTAGTATAAGTTGAACATGATGAACATAATTATGGCTTTTGTCTTGCCTTTGTATTGCCTAGTCCTTCAGAAATGATTCTCAGTAAAGCTAAAAAAATAAGAACGCGGGGTGATCGGTCGATGAGTCCGGGTTTGACATAGTGGCAGTCACAAGGTTCAAATGATTTACTGCCAAACAGCTGAATGATAAGGGTCACGATATTCCCCTCATTGATGGTTAACGCAACATCCTGCCTTCTAAATAAACTTTTCCTTGAATACAAAATCTTGCAATCTTTGGAAGTGGATGGAATACATGCAGCGATAGAGCCATGAGAATTTTGGTGTTCTGTGAAAAAAAAAAATCCTTTGATGACTAGACAATTTATTGCTTTCTAAGTATTGCAGACGTCTCCAAATCATTCCCTTGATTGTTTCCGTATCTTTCTTCAACTTCAAATAAAGTGTCTTGACCGCTGTATGCAACCAAAATACATTTTCCATTGCCATCGCATATCCTTTAAGTAGATATTCCATTTTACTTTATTATTTAATGGATTCTTTATCAATATAACCTATAAAAGAAATAACAGCGGAGTAAGTCATTTGTTTTGGACTTTTGATGCTTATTATTTTAGTGGTTGGTGCGGTAAGCTGAAACGTCCCGCTCGACTAGCTCGGGCTACAGCGAAACAACCCTGAGATCGACAGATCATATTACTGATTAAACAAGAGCACAAATGCAGTAGGTGAAGCAGGCTTGTTCATTTCACTTGGAGATCCAAACATCATTTTGACCATTTTGTTCGAGTTTGTGGATATTCGACTAACTTAATCCAAAGAATTATAATTTTAAAACTGAGGAAAGAGCACGTTTTCACCAGGTGAGCGATTAGACATAGTTTAACCCTACTTAGTCTGTCAAAAGTTACACCTTTTACTGCTTTCACTACGAATTATTAAGAAGGTTAAGAGCACGAGTAGATTGATGGCAAGCCACTTAATATTCTTACTTATCTGTCTCGCCTTTGTGTCTCCATTCAAAGTTTAAGCACTTAAACTGCTCCGATACACTTATAATGCTCATAAAAGCACTAAAAATCACGAAAAATCCAGTTTATTTCCTTCTTTTGACGAGTGACTATTTTTGCACCGGCCGTCATACGAGGAAAGACAGGAAAGGGGTGGTCGTAGATTCTGTTTATATTGTTTAATTTACCATCTTTTTTTTGAGGGGGCGGGGAGGGGGGGTTCTTTCGGTATCGAGCATCTAATTAACTATTCAAACAAATTGTCTTCAAAGTCAAGAATCCGGGAAAAATCTGGTTTCTTCCTTTGAGCTGCAAAAGTTGGCTTTTGCCAATTCATACCAGGAAAAGTTTGAATCAGTGTCAGTGCTGTTTGCATTGCTTAACCTTTTTTCTGGTTTTCGTGTTGAGCATCTACAGTGTAATCAAGCATTCTAATGAATTGTGAAAGGGTCTACTTTTCGGCACTGTCACGGATAAACTCGGTAAAAGAAATTACGAGTTTTCAAACCTACGACCTTCCGATAACAAGTTTCGACGCTCTACCACTGAGCTATAGGAGACTCGTAGGAACATGGTCATTAAAATAGGTTCATCAGACAAATAACATCTTCCATAATGCTTATAAATCAGTGCTAGTAGGGCGCAGGGTGTTTGTCCCGTGGAAAATCTTTTAAACGTTTCTTAGGCTCAAAATATATCATCTTCATTGCTTCACTATTGTACTAAACTGGTTATAATGCTCTTTTTCTAGATCTTAATTATGTCAGAGATTTACTTCAGCAAATGTACGCAGTTGAAATGTTTTCATTCTCTCTTCCCACGCGCCTTTGATATCTAGTGTACAGAACGGTGACAACCGTGCAGTGTAATCCTTTGATTGTTTGACGCTTCCCTTCTTCTTGACACCGTAGAACAGTCGACTTGGTCCTACGCAATCCTGCCTCAGCATCTCACAGCCAGACAATCATGCGTTGCGAAAAAGCAGCTCCCTAAAATATCGGAGGCATAGGTCCATGATATTTTCTATAAAATGTCCCATGAAATTTGCCACTGCGCGATTTTGCGCGATGGCGTCCGCTGTGCGAGTGTAGCGCATGTTTAAGATATCTCCAAGGAGACGTAAATCTTTGGCAACCTGTTGACATTCTGTTCTCATTGGTTGATTTAACCCCCTATTTCCTTTGAAATGAATGGTCCTCTTTTGTTTCTCATGAAAAACCATGATAATTTCAAAAAAAGTCTTTGCCGGTGTCAGCACCTGAAACAAAGAAAGCAGAGAGCCATGAAAATGCTTTTCAAGTAGTTTAACTAACAGCAATTGCAATCACAAGTACTTGTTCCCAGTTACTGACAAACGGACTCAAATTTATCTGAGATTTTATTTGAAAATCGAAACCAATTTCGTGAAATAAAATTCCAATAAGGTAGCTAGTCTCAGAATAGGCATGATTTATTTTAGTATACTCAACTCGCTAAAATTTAAATCGCTTTCAACTAGGCCAAAAATCAAGCAGACAATATAAAATACCAAGTAGGAGCAAACAAAATAAATCGATTTCGTTGAAGAAGATTAAATTTCCTCCCACTTAAAAACAAAAACCGTTACGCCTTCATACAAACCCTTTTCAGATCAGGAGCTTGGGCCGACTATGTTTACACCTTCGGTTCAGGACGTTATATAACAGCACCTCTAAAAGTTTATGACATACAAGAATATTAAGCCGTGTAACTTGATGCTAACAGAACTATTTATGTGCCTTCTCCTTGACTTATATTTGGCATTTCTAGTAATATGATTGTAAAAGCATTTCTAGTAAACAAAGTAATCTCTCTGTTAAAAAGTTACTCCTACGCAGACCAATGGTATGACAAGTGGCCCAAGCTCCTGATTTGGAAGGGTTTGTATGAAAATGTAACCGTCTTGTTCTTAAGACGAATAAAATTTGATATTTTTTAAGAAAATCGACTTACCTTTGTCCTTGTATGGTATTTCGTGTTGTCCACCCAACCCCATAGCCGATTGGAAAGCGAATATGGCGACTTAAAGCTCTTTCGGTTTTCAAGTGCTAAATAGCGTTGGACGTTCATACAGACCCTTTCAAAGCACTGAGGAGCTTGGGCCGCTTAAGGGTACATAAAATTATGGTATCATCGGGAGCAACATGTTAATTGTCCTCAACAGAAATCATAATTATGCTAATTATAAGCTGTTCGTGCTACCAAGTTACTGATTTTTGTTATAAGGTTTTACAAAACAATATGATATAAACAATACGATATTCTGTAAGTAGAATATTATACACCTAATATAAGGTTCCGAGGAAAACAGTTAATTTTCTTTTCAGGACTCTCGGGAAAACAAACTAACTAGTTTCCCGGGGGACCATACATTAAGTGCTTTGTTATATATTTAGAAGATCACGTCATTTTTAATTTATTCATGCACTAATCACGTGCTGTTGTATTCGGCGCAAGTGCAACAACTGCATAATGTAGCAGGAGCAAAATCCACGATGTGATAGTTCTTTTATTAAAATACGTTCTATAGCGCGCTCTGCATTTATTCTAAGAGATGCAATCCTTCGAGTTCCTAACATTTCCTGTTCAGTAAATTGTTCTGATTGATTCATAAAACGGGGAACATTCCCCCTAACTCCTTTCGATGCCAGAATCTCTTGAATATGGAATCCCCTGTCAACCATATATAATTCAGTTCATCTTCTGCTTGCAGTTTTTCCATCAGTAAATCCTGATTGAATGGTAATTTCTTTGTCAGATATTGCACCTCCATACAGATGAGAAACAAAACAAAAACTAACTCTTGGTGTAATACCAACTAGAGCCTTGAGGATATTATAGTTATTGCAATTTGAGAATGCGGTAAGTTGCTGTGCTTCTGGATTACGTGGTTTATCAATATAAATCTCTTTTGCATCAATTATTAACTTGTCTTTAAAGCAATTTGGCTTACGCAAGTCAATAATCTGTAGGTCAGGAAAAATGTCTAGCTCCTTGAATCTGTAATAGAAAAACTTTGTCCAGGTCTTAACTATCCTTCTCACAAGACTCTGTGATATTCTAAACCTTGCAGCTAAATCCTCTTCCAGCAGACCAACGATATACCTACAGAGCACAAATAAAAATTCCTCCTCAACAGAAAGTGTCCTTTTTGGCCCAGGCTTCTCCTTTTGTTTGTGTTTCCTCCTGTTCGATGTCATTGCTATAAACAAGCTGTGAGGCTGCTTCCCTCCCACCCCCCCCCCCCCAAAAAAAAAACAACCCCAAAAATTTTATAGTTTTGGAAACCAGTGTAAAGTCTAAACAGTTTGGAATTTGTCTTAATGGTATCGATTTTAAAACGGCCGACTTTCCTGAAACATTTTATCCAACTCTTTCCTCTCCTCTTGCTCTTGTTCAAGCCGTTTCAGTTTTTCATCAAGCTCATTCTCTAGTTCGACCGTCTGACTTTTCAAGCTTCTTTTTTTCCTGGTTCATTTGTATTTTTAGCTGTTTTGTTTGTTGCATGGTGCCCTTATCAATTCTTGTATATTTTCTTAAGTTATGCAATTTGCATGTTATTTTCTGTTGAAACCTTTACACTACTCTCCTCTGGCTGTAAATTAAAGCGTTAAATAAACAAGTTAGGGACTGCTGCCTTTGGTGGCGGTTACATCCTTTTAATTTGACGAGTTGAGGGATTAACTCGATGGATGATGACGGCAACTTGAAGGAAGCCGTGGGTGGTCTCGCCGGCAAAAGTGAAATACTCGATCTCGTTCTGGCAGAAAAGATTCGTCGACTAAAGAATGTCAGAAAAGGTTATTTGTCTACCGTTAGGGCCAGTAAGAACAAAGTTTATGCATTGTTATCCAGTGATGAGAACGCTAATCATACAAGAACGGGACAAGTTACCTGGATTACAGGCGGCCCGCGAAGCGTTTGAGGAAGCTCATCTCTATTATTTGTCTTATCTGCAAGACGAGGCCAGCATCTTGAAATGCCGAGTGCAATTTAACATAAAGTGTTCACAGATTGACGATTTCCTTTCCAAGGTGGACAATGGACTTTAAGGGCAGAAGAGGCCATTAAGATAAGATTCGGAGAGTCAGATCGACGCATCAAGAGGGTCGCGACAATGGAACAGGTGCAGTAGTAGCTCATCCCTGACATCTGAAAAAGCAAGAGAAGCCATTCGCATGGCGGAGCTAAAGGCAGAGGCAGCAGACTAAAAGATCAGTCGCATTGTAAGATCGTCTCTCCCTTGAAACAGAAATAGCCAAATCGAAGGCCAAAGAAATCATGGTTTTATCGTCCATGCTAGAGGCCACGTCTCGTTTGACTATCGCAAATCCAATGGAATCAGAGGTGAATCCAAGCACCAAAGTTGACCCGTTGACACTCATCAAAGTAGACAAGTCCACTCTGAACCCAGAAGCGCCCGAGTGGTCACAGCCCACTTCAGCTGGTGACAATGAAGGGCGCGTTCCTGATAACGAACACTTTGATACGTCTTCGTCACCTAGCGAGACAGCTTTCCAGCAGATGAAGGAACTTTATCAGCACCAAACCGAGCTTTAACAACAGCAAAACAGGACTGTAGACATGAATGCTTCTGGCACAGCAGAAGCTCAACCTCCCTACGCCGCGAGTCCCTATCTTTGATAAAGATCCTCATGGTCCATTTGTTAGAGCCTTCGAAAACACAAATAATAAGAGTCGAAGGCGTCAAGGACCAGTGAAAGGCTCTTTCATCTCGAGCAGTTTACCAGCGGTGATGTCAAAGATTTCATCTGATCGCGTCATTATCTCCCCGCTGACAAGGGTTACTAAGAAGCTGAAGACAGTAGTGAAATCGTCTCTCCATCTTTCTGGTGCGATGCAAGAATGCCCTTGAATGAAGCAAGTACCTGTCTCAACTCGAGCAACCAGATATCATCCAGAAACTGTTCCCGAATCTCCCTTTTGACCTTTTTTTCGTTCAAATTCAAAATTTTATTTTTCTAACGCGAGAATCGACTGTCGTCAACACCGTGCTATGCACTCTGATAAAGTACAGCAATTTGAGCCGATCAGTTAGCTTAACTGAAATCCAGTCGTATTATGGCCCATGAAGACTTAAACCTTTTTCTGTCAACAAGTGGAAGAGAAACCTTTTTGTGTAATTTAGCAGATGAAAACAAACAAAACGACTGCTTAATGCTTGTGGCCGAAACTTCAAGTTTCCTGAATGGACAACGCTCAATTTATGTCAACTAGAGGACTGCTGTTTTCAGTCTTTCGTACTTTAGTCTCTGCTTTAATGATAATGTTGTGAAGAGATGAATTTGACATACAATCAAACCTCTGTGTATAATAAACTTGTTGTTGTTTGTTGTTTGTTTGTTGTTGTATTTTATCAGTTCCGTTTCTTATTTTTACTACCTGCGACGTAAAGGAGCTTGAGGAAACAAGACCATAACGCCGAGGACCATACCAGTGACAAAAATGGATTTGTTTTCTCTTGTACTGTTGACAATAGGCACGTTTCATATCGCTTCCATTTTCCTTTCAAAATATGTTACTTTTAGTATTCGAGCTCGTCAGAATATTCAACGAAAGTTGGTAAACTCTTCTTGGGAAAGTTCTGAAAGGTTTACTCTGCTCTGGTGAAACGTCCTTCAGTTGCCAAAAGTGAATTATCTGAGCACGTTTTCAGTTTTGTTAGCGTTTCCAGATTCTAAAATGACTCGTCTAGATGCAAATCAACGTGACCAATTTTAACGGTACCATAGTTCCGATAACTTCAACAGAATTCACTAATTTATTTATAGGCACCATCATTACTGCGATATACAAATTTTAGTCCCTTAGTTTCGATTGGAAAGTGTCATTTAAAGATAACAACCGGGTATATGTGAATCGTTGAGAAAATACGTGTTTGCAGCGATATAAAATATTGTAGGCTGTGTAGAGAGCTTCTACTGAGGTAATATAGTGAACTATTCAATACACGTCTGTACAAGAATTTAAATTACTTTATTTACATTTTTGCTACATAATGTCACTCTCTAAGTTCACCTCAACGTGGTATCAGCAGTTAATTCGATAAACTGTTTTTAAAGGAGTTTTTAAAATGAATCGTAATTGAATCTCTCGAATCAGTATGAAATCTTTACTTACAAAATGTCTACGTGATTGGTGTGATGTCATGTGAATTGTATCTGCCGTTGGCGCCCAATGGCGGGACATTGTGGAGCTAGTGGTATTATATTGAGTTAGCTTAACAGCAGTGGTTATGAGATTGTTACCCAAATCATGAATTAATAAATATCACTTAACGCAAGTAATTACACAAGCGCTTTAATGGAAACGCCGCCTATTAGTTTATAAAACGGCCCCCCCGGTGGACGGAAAAAACTTTGAAATCATTAAATCTTAATAGGCGTAAATCCTAATTAACAACATCGTGTGCCAGATCTCGATGTAGGTCTAAATGTTGAAGGCTAACATTTTTCCCATGCACTGATAAAATTGGTTTAATGCATTATTTTTAGCTTAAAACTAATCTAAGATAACAGAAAAAGTTCCAGCGGAACGATCGTAAACTGTCTATCTATGTGGGTCGTTAAAGATTGCGCCTTAGCTCATTTCAGTTGAAAGGCGAAGTATATTTTCAGAGTCCATTTGTACTTAAAGATACTGGGATAAGTATTAATAAATTCAAGCAAGGGAAACTAATCCAAAGAAAGTTACAATTGACTAGATAAAACACTCAGAGCTTTTTTCAACTGTTTACTGAGCGGAGAATAACCCTAATTATGGTTGTTTATTCTTTTTTTTTTTCTTATTACCATAAGATAAAGGAAATATCTTTTAGAATTATTCTAAGATGAAATGATTTCTACTAGCTCTCCAATTGCTTCTTTGTAAGTCTAAATCAATGTTCCTGGCAACAACAAGAGATTCGGGAAATAATTAATGATGTGTTCAGAGTGCTTATTACTGGAACGTAATTTTCAACTACCTGGATTGTGGACATCATGAATTTGCAATGCAACGATAAAAATCATTCCACGCAATTCTGTACTCAAAGGAAAAATTTATACTCTAAAATACTCTATATTTATCGTGTCCAATCTGTTCTCATGAAATAAAAAATAAAATCATTTTGTCAGTTGTCACTGAGCGTATTGCACTTTTTTGCATAATCTATTTTTTCACCTGCAAAAATGATTAAAATAAATATTACGTATTTTAAACATAAACAGGTAGTAAGTTTAAATTACAGTCCTCACTTATCGGAAACGTGACAGCAGATTCTCAGATTTTGCTTTTTGTTATTTGAATGGAGGTGCTAGGGACTCTTTTGCTCTTAGTCTTAAGTTAATTATGCTATAGCTATCTGCAAGTGCTCACAAATTGATTCGTGTGTATTGCTATCAGGCTCGTATCCTGTGATGTTGCCCGGTAAGGGATCGAGGAGTCCTTTTCGTTACTCTTTTCTTTTTGCGCGCAGAAATGAAAGACTGACAACTTTTTAGCAAGCTTCTGAACAGCACTATGCTGTGGTACTGTTTAATTTACTAGACAGTGTGGTTCTAACCTTTTTGTGTGTGGATCAAACCAAGCAGTGTGGCCATTGGAACTTTTACATTTGTGGATAACACAGTGCAGCGTGACCATACTTTTGAACGCTTCTTAACACTATTGTAATATGTATTGTTTAGTTCTAACTTTTACAGCTGTGTATCAAACGATGGAGTGTGACCATTCTCTGGAAAGCCACGGCACAGTACTGTATCTTGGTACTATTCGTTTTGCTATCTTTTCATTGGGCATGGAATCATACTGTTAGACCATATTTTTTTTGAAAGCTTCTGAAGGGCACTGTACTAAAGTACCATTTCTCTCATTATATGATGCGGTTCTACAGGTTTAAAATATGCGGATGAAATCATATAGGTTGACCATTCTTTGAAACCTGAAGTGTGCTCTCATTGGGTAATTCGCTTTCAGTGTTTGATGATCGAATTACTTCCCTCACACTAAAGGATTCTCCCAGGTAAAGTGATGTAAAACGTAGAGACAAAAAGACATTATGTTTATGCTATAACTGCTTTATAGTACCTTGAGCTATATTGCACTTTCCTATCTAGTAGAGGGCAATAGGAAGGGTAGGGATGAAAACCAATTGGAGCAAGAGTGAATATGACACGATTGTAGACTACCCACCCCTGTCCTCCTGGTGAGATGAATTGGACTCTAGGAGGAAAATTTGTCATTAAAAATGATCATTTCATCTCCTTTGGTACGTTTGAACTTTTAAAATGCGCAAAAAACCCTCCAGGTTGACAAAAGGGACGAGCGAAGCTTTTCAATAGAATTCAAATATGTATCAGCGAATAACAAAATGAACACTTTTAGAGAAACAAAAAAAGTCATTCAATTTACCGTACCTCTAATATCGAAACGAGAAGACTAAAGTGTTTTCCGCTATTTTGCACCTCGGAGAAAAAGTCTTCAAGTGCTGTTCTCCAAGAGGGTGAAATGATAAGACTAACAGTAAACAAGCCTTTACAAAGTTATTATGTTGATAACTAATGAAAATTATTTTAATCGGCTTTCTTTCTCTCCCGTTTTGTTTATGCCAGAGAACAGTGTGGGGCATTGGAATAAATTGAACCACACGCAGTGGACGGAAACTTAGTCCTTTAAGATAATCTCTGCAGGAGGCAAATTCAACAATTCATGCTGGAAGTAGAATCAATTACTCTGTATCCTACAAAGAGAATAATTTATTTGCCATCAATTCTTTTTACTTTTATTTGCATTTTACGTTTAACGTTGAAACGCTAATAGCTTCAGTCTAAGCTATCATGCCAATTAGATTGTTTAATTCCAATTGCTGTAGCTCTTTCGCTTGTTTTTTTGAGGTCGAAAGTAGATTGAGTAACTTATTTTAGTTTCCATGGGGATTTTAATTTTACAATTACCTGCGAAGTCTATCTGAACTATTGACAATAAATTTATCCATAATTATTATAATTACAGATATGGATATGATGCAAAGAAATATGTGCATGGTTTAAACTACACGGAATCATAAAAAGTAAGCTTACGATATGTTTTTGAATTTGAAAACCTGTTTGTTGATAACGTAGTACTAATTCTACCTGTGGTCTCTTCCATAATCTTGCAAGCTTTCTATAATTCACTGTAATCGTACATAGCGTTGAACAATGACACAGGTCTCCCCCGCTTCTGCTCATATTTTTTTCGCAATGTGTTATTGTTGGAGTTTCGCAAGGTTTCATTGAAACCATCGGCGTAAAATTCCTAAACGCTACATACCGTCTAAGCTACAGCCGTTTCAAGCCTTAAATATGACAATTTCAAAATAATTCAAATCATGTACTTTTTGCTATACACATGTATGATGCCTGATCACGATCTGTTATGAGTACAGAATAAAACTTTATACAGACTCCCTTTCCAACAAAGTCGAAAACAGTCTTTGATGTAGGACCTCACATTTTGGACGGATTTACTGACATTCGACGATCTTTGGAATTGTTTTCTTTTTTATTTTAAACAAAAAAATTCAGCTTTCCATGACTTGACTTAATACTTTGAAATTTCTAATGATTCTATGAATGTCTGTAATTCATTTGCATCGGGTTACCACTTTGTGTTTTTTACATGGTATGTCAAACGCAATCAAGACTAATATTAATGTTTTGTAACGACAACTTTATCAAAATATAATGACAGAAATAACGCGTTTGTTATTCTTCTCTCTATAAGCCGTATTTAGATATATTAAAACAGTTGCTGATAGCTAATTATATGTGCGTATACCTAGTACAAGTAAAGCTAACTATCTCACATCTCCAGAAATCTTGGACACGCGAGCGATTACGTAATCAAATTTCGTGTTTCGGACTGGATCATGTTCGCAAAATTCTATAGGGAATTGTATGTAAATCGTAAATAAACAGCGAATATTTTCCAAAGGAGTAAAGATAGCAAAAAATGTGCAAGTATGGCCTAATAGGCTGATATATAATGAGACATTTTTAAGAAAATCATGGCAAAGTAAACGAAATTAATGTGTATTTGCGAAATTTTTCTTTCCGAGTTGGAGTGCATTAAATTTAACAGGATCTGTATGACATTTTCAACGAAATCTGGAAGAAGCATAGTTTTTAAAATGCGATTTCCGAAAAAGTAAGCATGATGGGAGAAATGTGAAACCAGACGTAATAAAAACATGTTTTAACCTAGCTGACAAAACCGTTAATAAGCTGTGTAGTGTATTTGTGTATTTGCTCTGATTGAAAACCATCCACAAATGCCGTCGAGCAGAATCCATTGAAACCCACGGTAAAATCCGCAAAATATGCCGAGTTCAAGAAGCGATATCTCGGCCACAATTGCCTCAAATTTCGCTCAAAAGGCATCATTTGAAAGGTTTTTTCGTCCATTTGTAAAATATCTATCGATCACGTTGGCCAGCAGCCTTTATAGGGGCATGCTTTCTGTTTTTCTCAACTGATTTTGAGCATCGGCGTGCCCTAAAACATGAGCCCACACCCAAGCCTTGCGGTCAGTGGAAATTACCATTTTGGTAATGGTTCTTTGTTTTCTTCGAAAACGATATAAAACGAAAACAACCAATATGATTTCCCGTAATTATACTAGAACTACAGCACCAAATACTGCACAAAATTCATGATCACCGTACGTGCGGAGTATTTTTTAAGCAAAGCCGCGCACCGGTACGCGGGCTCAAATGTCCAAGATTTCTGGAGATGTACAAAGAATGTCCAGAGTTCTCATTTCTCGACCTCTCATCTTTTACCCGTTGAACTGAGTTTTCGGCGTTGAGTCGTGTTTGTGTAAAATAAGCACCACAGCCTTTTTTCTCCCAGTACAATGGACACACGGTGGATAAAGGTCTTAGGTCTTACATAACAGACATGGTTTATTGTTGACCCTAAATTTTCTCGCCACTTTAGGAAATTTACTTATTACATGTGGCTTATAACGTACAGTGATTAAAATAAATGCAAATAAATCATAGCAACTGGTCTGTGGAGTAGAAATGGCCTCTCCCTGTCCGGATATGAAATTAACCGTTGCCTCGTAGCAATCCCTTCGGTTTTGTTTAACTAGCGCAAAACACGCCTCGCCAACCATTTTTTAAACTTCTTTCATTTTTTTCGGAAACAACTGAAGTTGACGGAAATGGTTCGCCATCATTGTTGTCTATAGTTGGTCAAAGGTGAGCTTCCTTAGAATATGCAGTGATAAATGGAGTGAGTCCTCCATAAGCAAGTGGCCTCACTTATTTCATAGCAGTCCCAGATGGTCACTACACAATATTTTAATTTTCCTTTATAGTTATACGTAAATTCTGTCAGTGTTATCAATAGTCAGTGACGCAACTCTGCCTGTGAATGTTCTCGACAAGATGTGTTTAATTGTAGATCACGTGCTCAGGGAGTGGGGTTGGCGCAGTGGTGAGAGCGCTAGCCTTCCACCAATGTGGCTCGGGTTCGATTCCTGACTCCGGCGTCATATGTGGGTTGAGTTTGTTGGCTCTCTACTCTTCTCCGAGAGGTGTTTCTCCGGGTAGTCCGCTTTTCCCCTCTCCACAAAAACGAACATTTGATTTGATTGATATGATTTGATTTGATTTGATTTGTGCTTTACAGTGTCCCCAATTACTACGTTAGTGCTGAATACAGTTGACACTCTAATAAAGTTCATTATTATTATTATATCATCCTGAGAAGAGAATGCACGGTTAACAAGCAACCACCGAATCAAAAATTAGGAACGTAAAAAATTGTCTTTCTTGCTGCTCCTCGTGGTAACTGAAGATTAAAGTATCCATCTATTTTATTGAGTCCCATGACATTCACTGACTATCATTCGGGTTTCGCTTTCTTCTATCACTGTTTGTAAACACTAGTTTTCTCAATTTTCTTTTAGTCCTGCATGGACTTCACGGGTTCAGTTTTGTTGTTTCTGTTTTGCAAATGTACGTTAGGCTTAGGTCCTTGTGAAGCTACTCGTGGTAAATACGAAGAGGATGTAAAAAAGGAAATAAACAACAACGAAAACAAAGGCAGCCATAATTGGCAGTTCTTGCCTTCTTTAGTCTGCTTTTTTATATTTAGAGAAAGCTGTCCCGGCTGACGATAAAGTATGGATGAATGCATTTAAGCTTGGAATGAAATCACTCAAACTTGTAGAAGTAAGAAAAAGTTTCTTTGATAAGGTAATTGAATCAATTGAACAACTGAAACATTTCAAGTACTTACTTATAGAAGCAGTGTTAACTCCACCTGCCCCAAGGTGCTCGTGAGTGCCTCTGAATTTAGTTTGAGCTGATTGATTGTACCTTAGGAAGCTTTTATCTTTGTTGCTTGCTTTTACACGGCGACGTGAGGCATTAGACTCCTACCAGGGCTGCCGCTAAGTGTGATAATACGGTAGGTAGCCTTGGGAAAGTAAGGTGCAAACGTGTAACAGGTTGTACAAACAGCCTAGTTTTGTAAGTAATGCAAAAATGTAGTAGATTCCAGAAAAAAAAATCTACAAAAACAAAACCATTATTGGAGATTGTAATTGATGGCAGTGCAAGAGGTTTTGTTTCGTGCCACCATCTTATGGATATTTTAATATGCTGCTGTTACCACTGTGGCGTCCAGCTTGCTCCATGTGGGAGGCCCTGTAAAAGTACAACTTCCAACCGTTTTAAACCAAAACATTATCTTACACTTCACAATGGTCACGATTTCGACCACGTAGCTTCGATATGAATACAGCAGCAAAAGCCTGATCATTTTGCAATGAAAACACATTCAGATACTAGTTTACCCTGACCTAAACGAAGCGAGGTATGAGAAATACATGGGTATACTTATTTCCTCGGCTACTGTTGCTAAACGTTTCGTGATCAAACAAAATGTATATATATTTACATAGAATTGACTTGATTACCCAAGAATATGACTTTTGAAAGATTTATCTCAAGGTGATAATTCTAGACATTGCGTGTCATCTCGTTGTTATCTGCCAATTTCAACCAACAGATGGTTTTTGGTTGAGGATGTCCGGCATGAGATCGGAGCTCAAGCTTTAACTGAGGCTGATTACAATGCATTTAGGCGCCCGCTAGAACGGTAATTATGGGCCGGGAAAAAATACTTGTCTGTCGAAACATATGTTTATAGTATGCGATAAAGGTTAGTAACATAATAAAGAACATATATTATCCTCGTCTTATTCAGCACTACATATAACTTTACAGTGAATATATACTTCGTTGGAATAAAAAGAAGGGAAAACTCAATCTCATTCATATTATCTAAGTCGGATATCTTACAATTAATTTTCTGTAATGTGTTATATATCATTCAATAACCGCACTACTCATTGGTAATTCAATTTTCGTATTAAGACTTATTATGCCACAAAGTTTCATGTGGGTATCAGAGGCATGGCCCGTTCTGGCTTAAACGGGCGGTGTGTAATGATTATTTACGTTATCACACGTAGAAAAAGAGGTCTCTCAAATTGACGGAATCTTATTAACTTACTGCTGGACTCTTTGCCTGCAACTTCCCGAAACTCTGGATATTCAAGATCTAACGGAGCAATCGCAGGGGAGAATAGGCATCCAGTTGGTAATTAAAGAAACTTGTAAGCAAGTTACATGCACATGAGTAGCAACTATTTGAATGTTGCATAACTCAAACAACACCACATCCCCCCAAAAAATGTCGTTTCGATTCTTCCATTTCACGTTGATGAGCAAACCATAGACGGGTGCACGCTCCGCCAAAGACTGCACGCTTTTCGAGGGGTAAGAAACGGTTAACACCAGTCAAGAGAGGGCTAAGAGTGTAGATGGGTGGGGTATGGGGTTAGAGAAACTCCTGTAAACTACGGATAGGTGTATTTTTACAATGACTTCTAATGCTAATTCTGATGTTATTTTGTTGTGTTAGAGTTTCATGGCAGACACTTTTTTATTTATCTACTGAGCTAGGTCTAAGACCAATATTTTTACTTTGGCTTCTAATGCTCATTCTGCTGTCATTCCGTTAAGTCAAAATTCCATGACGGATACTGTTTTTGCACATGCTCTGTAATGTCTTCTCTTGTATTCTACAGGAGATGTATACTCTGTTAATTTTCCACATGTTATGTTAATAATTTAATGGCTTCTTTTTTATTTTTTTTTTTCTTTATATTTTGTTCAAATTTGACAAGCTGTAATGAAAATCTTCTTTCTCTGTCGCTTCCCGCCTCTACTAGCCAATGCCATTTGCGGAAAGCGAATTTGGAATTAAGTAGGGTTGAACTGTGTAAATAAAAGTTGGAATGTGTAGGGCACGACCAACTTTCAAAGTTATATCCTATTTTAAAAGTGAACTGCAATTTTAAATTGACATTAAGAGAAAACATGCTCTCTTGTTGACACCTAATCCTTATTTGAGGTTCAAGCCCAGAAAGTAATTGCAAAGGCACATGGTCTAGTGATAAAGGTACCCTAACGCACCTTGTGGTGATCTCTGTTGTTGTGGTTAGGAACTCATTAAATTGACGCTGAACTTCAGATGATGACGTCTAATGTTAATAACTGGGCATTTAATCGAGAAATATAGGGCATTTTGTATATCTGCGACTTTGTACACTCTGCCAACAAAACCAGTTGTAGAGAAGGAAATATATTTATGTTGTTTACCGGGCGGGAGGTCTGTATGAGAAAAAAACTGTGCCCGACCCAGCCCGGTAAATAAAACAAGTTATTATTTTTTTGAATTGTGACAATAATTTTCTTAACGAGCCGTAATCGCTTCAGCAGGGAAAAAATCCGGCCCGTGGACCCTGTCGTAAAAACCTGGTATGGACCATTCAAGAGTGCGTTATTAGCCAATCAATTCCGAGGATTTAGAATTCCGGCCCGCTCCCATGATGCTTCAGAAAAAAATTATAAAGAATGGTAATAATTGTGGTAAAGTAGAAACCCCACATGAATACATCCTTTGAATCAGTCACATTTTACTGTTGTTGTTGTTGTTGTTAAAAAGATGATGTAGTAATAAGCGGGAATGAGCGCAAAATCAATATCAGAGATTTATCAGAAATTTTATCAGGGATTTATCAGAGTGAGCGCAAAAATATATCAGAGATTTTATCAGAGATTTATCAGAGATTTTATCAGGGATTTTTTCATAGACAAAATTGTTATCAAGGATTTATCAGAGATTTTATCAGAGATTTTCACACAATTTTAATAAAGTATCACCAAAAAAAAACTTGAATTTGAAAAAATGGTTTAAAGAGATGTAAATAGTAAGTAAATATGGAAAGACTCACAGTCAAGGAATTGAAAGTCCTCGCCAAAGAGCAGGGTATTCCAAGATATTCTCGAATGAATAAACCAGAACTCATTGAAGCGTTGGGTAATGTGACAGACCTCATAATTAATATCCCCGAACAGCCACAAAGACTTACTGTTAAAGAATTGAAAAAACTTGCCAGTGAGCGGGATATTATAGGATATTCTCGAATGAATAAACCTCAACTTATCGAAGCGTTGGGTAATGTGACAGGCCTCAGAACTAATACCCCCAACCAACCGCAAAGACCCATCCCAACCCCTAGAAAAAATATCCCCAACCAACCGCAAAGACCCATCCCAACCCCTAGAAAAAATATCCCCAACCAACCGCAAAGACCTACCCCAACCCCCAGAACTAATATACCCAACCAGCCGCAAAGACCCATCCCTAAAACAACGAACAAAACTTTTAGTTTGACAAAGAATCAGACATTTAAAGTGGTGGACCGAGTTAAGTTTTATGAATCGCTTACGGATCTCCCCAACCAGCCGCAAAGACCCATCCCTAAAACAACGAACAAAACTTTTAGTTGGAAAAAGAATCAGACATTTAAAGTGGTGGACCGAGTTAAGTTTTATGAATCGCTTACGGATCTCACCAATAAAAATATCCTCAAACCGATAAAAAATATCCCCAAACTTACTAATAACAGACCACCCCAAACTAGAAGACAGGTAAATATATCTGAGAGTGTGAGAGATGAAGAAGAAGAAGATTTCACTCCAAAAGAATATCAATCAGCGATGAGGGGCTATCTAAAAAGCTATAGGATAGATGGACATAAAGGGGATGATGAAAAGGTGTTCATCGCTAAAATCAAACCAAAAGTTATAGATCTTATTAATCAGCAAAAGAAACCAATCAAGGATAAATTTATGTTAGCGTGTATGTTCATAAAAGAAAATCTTGATACTGGAGATATCGATGAAATGGCTATGTCCTTTCCTTCCAAAAAAGCAGAAATGATTACTGAATCAACCGATTTATCAGAGTTATTCAATATATTGACAAATTATCAACTTGTATTATTTGAGGAATTTTTAAAGAACAAATCCGGTTGGGTATTCGATCATGTACTATACTTTGATATCTTCATCGACCCTTTTGAACCGCTTTCTGGAAGTTCCTATATTCCACTACCATCAAAATTAGCATCCAAGATGGCAATCATCAATGTTAAGAATGAAAACGATAACGAGTGTTTCAAGTGGGCAGTAACCTCCGCCGCGTTTCCTAAAGAGAAAGACCCACAAAGACTAAATAAACAAATGAGAGAGAACTCTGAGAAGTTTGACTGGTCAGGAATAGAGTTCCCAGTTTCACCAAAACAGATTGATAAGTTTGAAAAGCAAAACCCCTACTATACGATAAACGTCTACTACGAATATGAAGGTGATGTACGCCCTCTAAGAATAAGTAAGAAACAAAGAGGTTATTTGATCAACTTACTTCTAATATCGAAAGATGAAACAAATCACTACTGTTGGATAAAGAATATGAGTAGACTTTTATCCTCTCAAGTCAGCAAACATAAATCTACGATGCACTTTTGCCCTAGATGTCTCAACTCATTTCAGTCAAAAAATTCATTAGAAAAACATCTTGAATACTGCTCCACAAATGAAGAAGTCAAGATTGTTATGCCTAAAGATAAAGATGGTAATCCTATGTATATTTACTTTAAGAATTTCATCAGAGAAATGCGAGTACCCTTTGTTGTCTATGCAGACTTTGAGAGCTATCCAGAGAAAATACACACTTGCTCTCCAGATGAAAGTAAAAGTTTTACTAAACAATACCAGAAGCACAAACCATCTGGATTCTGCTATCTTATCAAGTGTTTTGACGACAACATATTTCCACCCATGCTTGTACAATACACTGCTGAATCCCCAGACGATGATATCTCACAGATATTTGTAGATAATTTAGAGTCAGATATTAGGGAAATTTATAATAAGTTTAAATATCATAAGAAAGTTAAGATGACCCAACAGGATAAAATCGACTATGAAAATGCTAATCACTGTCACATCTGTAAGGATGAATTGGGAGAAGATAAGGTATTAGACCACTGTCACCTTACAGGAAAGTATAGAGGAGCAGCTCATAAAGAATGTAACTTAAACTATAAAATTCCAAAGTTCTTCCCAGTAATATTTCACAACCTATCTGGATATGACGCTCATCTTTTTATCAAGAATCTTGGTACAACAAAAGGTAATATAAACTGCATACCTAATAATGAGGAAAAGTATATTGCTTTCACAAAACAGATTGTAGTTGACACCTTTACAAATAAAGAAGGTAAGCATGTTGATGTGAAGCGAGATATCAGATTCATCGATTCATTTAAATTTATGGCAACCAGCCTTGGCAGTTTAGTTGATAATCTTACTAAATGCGGAAAGTGTGATGTTTGTAGAGGTGTGTTAGATGGAAGTAAGTGTCTTTCTCCAACAGATAAGAACCTAGATGAAACGAAAAATTATTTTGGAGATAAGACGAATATGATGTTGAGAAAGGGTGTATTTCCATATGATTGGTTTGATGGATTCGATAAACTCAACGAAACCCAACTTCCACCAAAGGAGACATTCTACTCAAAACTTAACGATGAAGACATAACAGAAGATAACTACCAACATGCTAAAAAGGTATGGGAAACATTCAATATGAAAACAATGAGGGAATATCACGACCTATATCTTGAGTCAGATGTACTCCTGTTAGCCGATGTCTTTGAGAACTTTAGAGATGTTTGTCAAAAGAATTATAACCTTGACCCTGCCTGGTATTATACAGCACCTGGACTAGCTTGGGATGCAGCATTAAAGTTAACGAAAGTGAATTTGGAGTTGCTAACTGACATCAACATGCTACTTATGGTTGAGAAAGGTGTTCGAGGAGGTGTATCTATGATCTCTACTAGATATGGTAAAGCTAACAACCCATACATGGATGAATATGACCCCAACCTACCCACAAAGTATATCGAATATCTTGACGCAAATAACTTATACGGTGGAGGAATGAGTAAACCACTCCCTACTCACGGTTTTAGATGGATGACTGACCAAGAGCTTACAGACTGGAAAAATATCCCATGCATACTCGAGGTTGACTTGAAATATTCCCATCACCTTCATGATTTACATAACGACTATCCACTAGCCCCAGAGAGATTTGTCGTTAATAAGGTTGAGAAATTGATCCCAAACCTCAACAACAAGGTAAAGTATGTTGTTCACTATGAAACCCTAAAAGTTTATGAAAGTCTAGGACTAAAAGTAACTAAGATTCATAGAGGTATTACATTTGAAGAGTCAGCTTGGTTAAAACCATACATCGACTTGAATACCAACCTCAGAGCTAAAGCAGCCAACGATTTTGAAAAAGATTTCTTCAAGCTGATGAATAACTCTGTCTTTGGGAAAACAATGGAAAACATTAGAAAAAGGGTAGATGTACGATTGGTTACAAATAAAAAAGATGCGAAAAAATTAATATCAAAACCTAACTATCAGCATCGTACTATCTTTTGTGAAAATCTGGTAGCTATCCACATGAAGAAAATAAAGCTGGTATTCAATAAGCCTGTTTACTTAGGTATGTCCATTCTGGATCTAAGTAAAACAATAATGTACAACTTTCACTATAATTATATCAAACCTAAATATGGTGAAATGGCTAAGTTGCTGTTCACAGATACGGATAGTCTTGTATATGAGATAGAAACAGATGATTTCTACAAGGATATCAGTCCAGATGTGAGAGAAATGTTTGATACTAGTAATTATCCTAAAAACCACCCATCAGGTATCGAGACTGGTGTGAACAAGAAAGTCATCAATATGTTCAAAGATGAAGCTGGTGGTAAAAAGATAGCTGAATTTGTAGGTCTACGAGCCAAACTTTACAGCTACAAGATGGATGAAGGTGAAGAGATAAAAAAGGATAAAGGGGTTAAGTCATCAGTCGTAAAAAAGACCATAAGTTTCGATAATTACAAGGATTGTCTATTCAATAAAAAACCTCAGATGAGACAGATGAATGTAATTAGAAGTCATAAGCACGATGTTTATACTGAAACGGTTAATAAAGTTGCACTATTTGCCGATGATGACAAGAGAATCATTTGTGAAGATGGAATACATACTTTCGCATACGGACATTATCGTTGCAACACAGAATTAGGCGGCAGCTCAGTATCGTATGGTACAACCTGAAGCTCTTCCCTCACCAAACCACGTCTTGGTCCATCTAGTAAATAATATAACATAGGCTGATTAGATGAAACCACACTACGTGATATATCGTAAACCTCAATACTCCAAATGGAATCCGTAGCTCGTCTTCGTTCACCACCCTCAAGTTCACCCGGAGTGAGTAAGTATCTAACCCTGACCCCAAGCGGCAGCCTCACCTCATCAAGTCCAACAACTCGCTCATACTTTGGAGGATCGATATCAATCTCTTTCAATCTGATAGCTTTTACAGGCTCTTCCCCAGTTATTCTCGTTGGTACACTATTCAAAGTTTTCAAAATGGCTGGTAATCGTTTCACCCATACTCTAGATCGATCATTACTAATCATTTCTTGTGCATATTGATGACTAAATAGTTTTTCTGATAATGTTCTATTTGCTCTTTCAACAAATGCTTGAGCTCTATGATTTCCAGATTCAGACCGTTGTATGTTTACATTATGTATGTTCATAAGTCTTGTTACATCTCCCATAAATTCTCTTCCAGGATCAACAATTAATGTTTTAGGATATTTTAACTTTCTGGAGTAAATATTACTGAAGGCTTTTGAAATCTCATGACTTTCTTTTGATGTTAATGGTTCAGCATCTTTATATCTCGAGGCAATATCAATCACAACCAGAGCATATCTATATGTCTTTCTTCCCACTCTATCATGCGGTAAAAATAATAAATCTGCTTGATGAATCTGATTCGGTTTATCCACAGTCCAGTGCGGTCTAGGGATATACTTTGGAGCTGGTAGATATATTTGCCACAGCGCCTGTTTCTCAAGCCATAGCTTAGCCACATCTTCACTGACTTTTGCTTTTTCAGCTAATTTAGGAATTGCAGAATATCCTTTCCAATATCCATAAGTTGAATAATATATTTTTGATAGCATGTTTTCGTAACTCATTTAAAGATTAATCTGAGTATCTTATAAATCAATATGACATCTGAAAAAATTAACCCAAACAGGATTCCACGAGAACCCTTCGGCTTGAAAGCAGAATTGACACTGAATCGAATTACACTCAATCCCTCCTCCGCTAGTCCTGGAGAAACACTATATATAAATATTCCAAAACTTGCCGATAATTTAGTTCTTGTCCCTGGAAGTTTATCTCTAGTATTTGACTTGACTGTTGATGGTCATGTTAACAACACCCTCGTGAATAATGTAGGTAGTAACCTTGTATCCAGACTCAGGGTTCTTTTTGGTGGGAAAACACTACAGGATACTCAAAGATACGATCTATTTCAAACCTACCATGACTTATTCTTAACAGCTGAAGATCGTGAGGATGGATTAAAACAAGGTATTTCTTCTGAAAACATGAGGAAGCTTAGGACAAATGCTGGTGATAAGGTAGACACAGATGCTAAGGAAGTGACTCTTGCAGTAGTACACAACACCAAGTACCATATACCACTAAACCATCCTATTCTCAACGATCACGGGGTTTTCTATCCAAAGGCGTTAGATCATCAACTAATCTTTGAGATTACACTAGCCCCAGTTTCTGATATTGTTGTTTATTCTGACACGACCAAGGCTCCAATGTATTCAATCACAAATCTCGAGTTGGAATATTCTTGCATATCAAGCGAATACTTAGCTCGTGAGGCGCAGTCAGCTTATCAGGTTGGTAAAGGATTCTTTTACGAGAATGTCACTCTACACAAAACTTTCACCATATCCAGAACTAATGACAGTGTTATAAACCAGCATATTAATCTACCTAGAAGGTCAATGACAGGGATATTATGTTTGTTTACACTACCCAACACCGGAGGAGCACGAGACTCTGAGAATTTTTTCAATCCGGGTATCACCTCAATCAATATAGATGTTGATGGTATACCAAACCGTATCTACTCTAAGGGAATGGTGCCGTCAGACCTCTGGGAGTCGGTAAAGAAACGTTTCGGAAGAGAGGGTGTAAAGGAAAAGGATTTTTATGCTGATAAGTTTGCTCTGTGGATTGATTTGAGAACTCAACCCGATAATGGTATTCATGGAGGAGGTCTGGTCTTAAACAATACACGAGATGGGGTAAAAATAGAAATGAAAAGAAAAATTAGTGGATCTGGTAGTATGACTTGTTACATGTTCGTGGTAGCTGATGCGATGATGGAGATCATGAATTCAAACTTACATTCGATAAAGTATTAACTTAAAAAAACCTGGTGTTATAATACAAAATTATGGAGGAATTGAGAGATAAAGTTCCTTTCCATTGTATTATAACTGGTCCAACAAATTGTGGAAAGACAAAGTACCTCACGGATCAGCTCCGAGGGCCATTCCGAAAAGTGTTTGAATACATTGTTCTAGTATGTCCAACTTATGCCAAAAATAAAACCTATCATAAATTTGGTCACAGAGATAAACGTTTCTTGGTATTATCACCAGATGCTAGTAACAGCGATGAGATTAACGAGTTATTAACTGATTGTCAAACTTTGTTCTCCGGTACAAATACACTAATAATTTTAGACGACTGTGCCGTATCTAATGATCTGAAGAAACGTTCGAATAAGTTTATAGATCTAGCATTCTCCGGAAGACATCATGGATTATCGGTGTGGGTTCTCACTCAGCAATTAACATCCATAGCAAAACCATTCCGTGAAAATGTAGCTTGTGTTGTTACATTCCATAATCCATCACAAAAGGGTATGAAGATGCTTTTCGAAGATTATGGAGGTGATTTAGAATTAGAAACTCGTAAAAAGTTTGTAGAAATGCTTAAAACTGAAAAATATTCGAGACTATGTTTGTGTTTACGTTACCCATTTCAATGTTATTTGGAGATTCCCGAAGTGATTTAAAAATAATCTATGTATTATTACAAAATTAAAAGATGACAAACGTTGAAGATTTTATTGAAGAACAGACTGAGGTAAAAGATGAGGTAAAAGATAATGATGTTGAAATAAAACAAGAATTGTACTATCTCAACGGATTAGTACGGATTGAGAAACCTATAACAACTGTTTCCTGCAACACGCCATCTTTATTCAACCAGGATCCTCCGGTTCTTACCCACAATGCATGCTGATACAACTCAATGGTATTTTGCTAATACAAAGACACTACAATCCCTCCCCTTTTAGAAGAATAATCATATGCCTTTGTGAAAAACTTAATAAACAACAACAAAGTCAAAAGCGGTTGTTATGGTCTCTAACAAAGTTCATCAAAGAGTTTCAAGTTCTCAAAGGTCAAAATCTTTAAATGTTGTTCACTTGTAAAGTTCAAAGTCTTTAAATTTTGTTGGCACTTTTCTCAGCCTCGTAGGTCGAGTAAAACTCTCTTCTTCAGGTGTAGCAACCTCACTGTCATGGACATTACTCTGGATACGCACAGTTGCCTTGTTGGATGCAGCATTTCCTGTTGAGTCAGGTTGTGTCCGTGTAGATGGTTCATCACGTGAGTTATCTCCCTTGCTTTCCTTTGTTTCAGGTGTTTCTTCACAGTTGACTTTCCCTTCTTTGCCTTGCCAAGGTGATTCTGGCTCATTGAAAATCTTTACATGTGAGGAATTCCTCTTATACTGTGCTCCACTCGATGATTGAACTGTGACACTATTTCCAGCTTTAGACACCACTCTGTATGGCTGCGGGTCAAACGGCGGCGTCATTTTGCTGAGGGACTTCTGCTTTAGCAAGACCAAATCTCCTTCTTTGATCTCACTTGTCTTAGCTTGACGTCTCTTGTCAATGTAGATCTTTCCTTTCTCCTTTGCTTCGCTGTCTCTGTCTTTGACTTCTAAATCTTCTACTGTATTCTCTTCAATTCCAGGTAGACGGGTGCGTAACTTGCGACCAAACATTAACTCGGCTGGGCTCACACCTGTGGTGCTGTGGGGTGTGGTCCTGTACATGGTTAAGTAGGCTCCAAGTTCCTCTTTCCAGTCTTTCTTCTCAATCTGTGCAATTCTAATACGCTTCAGCAAGGAACGGTTCTGACGTTCTATCTCACCATTTGCCTGAGGCCAAAGGGGTGTAGTCGTACGATGATGGATCCCTTCACTTTCCACAAAATTTCTGAACTCCTCGCTGATAAACTGTGGTCCGTTGTCCGTCACAATACTCATAGGCAGTCCATGTGTCAGGAACATGTGTTTCAGACTTGCAATTATCTTGCCAGTTGTTGTTGATCTCATGACCTGTATTTCAACGTACCGACTATAATAGTCCACAACGGCAAGGACATGGTCTCCAGATGGTAAGCATGGTGTCATGAGATCTACTGCTAGGTACTGCCATGGTCCATTCGGTAACTCTGTTCTCTCTACAGGTTCTGGTGGGTTGGGGGCTCCGACCACTTGACAAGGATGGCATGTCCTACATATCTCTTCTGCCCCTTTGTCTAGTCCCGGCCACCACACCTTTGTTCGAAGTCTGCGTTTCATAGAAACTATGCCTGGATGTCCTTCATGGGCAATCTGCAGTACTTTCCCTCGAAGGCTGGCAGGGATGACAATCCTTGTTCCTCTCAGCACGAGTTTTCCAATCACTGATATCTCGTTCTTCACTAATAGGTATCTCTTGTTCTGCAAATTGTTCCATTTGTTTTCTCTGTAACACTTTCTCAAGTTGGACAACTCTTCATCATTAGCGGATGCTTCTTCTATTTCTCTAGTGGACATGGCTTTAGGTGTAGCACTTGCAGCGACATAACGTACATAGTTTTCGGTGCTCAGGTCTGGCTCAGAGACTTCAGTAGTCAGGCGTGAAAGTGAATCTGCAATGTTACTCTTTCCAGGGATGTGTTTCACAACAAACGTATAGGGCTGTAATCTCAGTACCCATCGGTTTACTCTTGCACTAGCATTAGACTTCCTCGAGTAGATAAACTCTAGAGGCTTATGATCTGTCAGGAGATCAAAGTCAACTCCATATACATACATATGGAAACGTTCACAAGCCCAGACAAGAGCTAGGGCTTCCTTCTCTGTTTGGGAGTATCGCCTTTCTACATCAGACAAACTCCTACTAGCATAACAGATTACTCTAGGCTCACCCTTCTGCGTCTGTACGAGTACGGCACCCAAGCCAACAGGGCTGGCATCGGCGATGATTGCTGTCTTTGCCTTGAGATCAAAGTATGCAAGTGTCTCAGCGTTCGTGAGCCTCTTTTTCAGTTCCTTAAAAGAGTGTTCGTGTTCATCTTTCCAGACAAATGGTACCCCTTTTCTTGTCAATTTCCTCAAGGGATCAGCAACTGTAGCTAAGTCAGGGATAAACTTTCCGCAGTAATTCACTAGCCCGAGAAAACTTCTGACCTCTGATACTGAGTCTGGCCTCCTGGCGTTGCTGACTGCTTCAACTTTGCTCTTCATCGGTCCAATCCCTCTTGCAGATAATAGATGTCCCATGAACTCCAACTCAGGTATGTAGAACCTACACTTCTCTTTATTGAGAGTCAAACCTTTGTCTTGGATTCTTTGCAGTACTTTCTCGAGGCGTTCATCATGCTTTTCTTTTGTTGCTCCATGAACTACAATGTCATCGTAGATGTTTCTCGCTCCTTCGCAACCTTGCAGGACTTGCTGTATGACTCTTTGGTACATCTCTGGGGCGCAGCTTATTCCGAACATCAGACGTTTATAGCGATAAAGTCCTCGATGTGTTGCAAAAGTCGTGATACCTCGTGATTCTTCTTTCAATTCAATCTGATGGAAGGCCCATTTCACATCTAACTTACTGAAGACTGTACTCTGGTTAAGCTCTTGTAATACTTCATCTACTGTAGGTATTGGGTGGCGTTCCCTGATGACTGCTTCATTGGCCTGTCTCATATCAACGCAGAGCCTGATGTCATTCTTCTTTGGTACAATCACAACCGGTGACACCCATGGTGTTGGTCCTTCTGCCTTCTCAATTATGTCTAACTTCTCTAATTCATCTAGCTTCTCTTTTAGCTTTGCTCTCTGGCTTAAAGGTATTCGTCGAGGTTGTTGAGCTACTGGGTTGACAGTCTTGTCTATCGGTATCTCGAGTTGGAAATCTTTTAGCTTGCCAATTCCTTGAAAGCATTTTTCATATGTCTTGAGTAGCTTGTCACGGGTGTTTTCCTCGTCTACAACGTTGACACTAGAGCTGTTAGGGTCAGTGATCTTTAAAACACCGAGCTGTGTTGCTGTATGTCGACCTAGAAGAGCTTGGCCTTTCCCTTCGATAACAATGAATTCTGCATTCTGGGTTTGTTCTCCAAGCTGGATGGATGCTGTGAAGCTTCCTGCTACTTTAAGTGGTTTGGTACTACCATAGGCAAACAGCTTCTTCTGGCATGTTCTTGACACACACTTCACTTTACTTTTCTTGAGTGTCTCCCATAATTCTCGGTCAATCACATTACAGCTTGCTCCAGAGTCGATTATGAACTTGACACTTGGTACACCACCAACATCCAATACCAATTCAGGTTGGGCTTTTCCACACACAACAAAAGCAAATTCCTCCTCTTCTGTCTCGACAAGATTAGCTGTATGTTTACCTCCTCTGGGTTTCTGATCATTGTGCTTTTTCTTACTTTTAAGTGAGACGTATCCGGTGTCGGATACGTAGCTAAAAAAGCCTTGAAAGAATCATTTATCAACGACCCCTCCTCAAGTTTTACAAACTATGCTAAATGGGTCGCTGTCATGTCCAGTAGTATGTACTTAAAATATTATCTGGAAGATCAAAAAATTTTACCAAAACCTTTGTAGACGACTTAAAGATTTTACATATTGATTAATAAAAATGGCTACAATAGCAATGATGATTGGTGGAGCTATATTGAATGCTACAACTTTCGTCGGTGGTTCATATCTTGCAAAATATCTATCAGGTGATAACACAGACGAGGAGCGAATACGACACGATAAGGCAATAGAAAAATATCAAAAAGATTACACTGCATACCAGGAAAAAAGACAGAAACTCACTGATTGGTACTCTCAACAGCAGAATGTTAAACACCAGGCTTCACAAAATATTTCTAATACCGATGAAGCTTTAGCATTGTATAGTCAGACACATGAACCAAAATTCTCTGATTATTATAGACCCAGTAACAACCAAAAGATGGGGGAGATGGCATATGTGGGTGGTGGTATGTTAGCATTGGGTTATATGGCTAGTAAATTATTTTAGGTCAGTTTAAAGATTTCTTACTGATATGTAAAAAATCATGGCAATGAATGTAGACCCAGAAATACCAGATGAGAATGATCCATCTATACTAAATGATCCATACGATGATGATGATGATGGTAATGAGACATTTTATATGAGTCCAAAGACATCCACCACTCTTCCAACTGACCCTTATGAGGAGGATGAAACTTCATTAATGGATGGTAAAGATAAATATACAAAGTTGAAACAAAAGGAAGGTGATCAAGATTATGCTTGGGATGAGATTAGACGCAAATTCCCCAACGTTGATACTTCTAAATTTACAGCCAGTACAGATAAATATGGTAGAGTTTTTTTACAATTGATTAGGGGCGGTAATCGCAAAAAACATTTCTTATTCAAAAGTAACGGTGAAGTGAATGATAAATTGCCACTTACCATAAAAAATAGTTTAGGTCCTACTGCAGAAGAGATTATTATTGTAAACGAAGAAGATATTTCAAAACGTAAAAAGAAAGTGAACGAATTGAAGATCAGACGTCAGAATGTACCTGAAAATCAGAGAGAAACTATTGACGGTCAGATTGAAGAACGAAGAAATGAGATTGAGCGATTGGGGAGAGAGAATGATAGAATCCAGGAACGAATGTCATTACGGGATCGTGTGAAGGTCATATTCAAGAAATACGGTTTTACAGTCGTTGCTGTGATGAGTGCTATTGGTGTTGTTATCGGAGTGATTGTTTCTAATCTAAAAAAGGGTTTGACCAGTGTTGGAAAAGGTGTTGGTAATGGTTTGAAAGCGATTGGTAAAAAGATTGGTGAGATATTACCTGGAATGATTGGAGCTATTGCGAGTTTTATCTTCAAAACAGCTGGGGAGGTTATCGGATTTTTAAGTAAGAATGCTTGGTTACTGATAGTGGCTGCAGTTCTATACCTTGTGGAACAATTAAAAAAGAAGAGGCGTTAATTAAAAACAAAATAATGAATGATACAACATTTCTATCTATCACTATGCTAACTCCTGAAACAAGAATTTATCTAGATCCACCATTAACTCAAGTAAAAAAGATACAAATGCTGGATAGTCACATTCCTAAAGTGTTGTCCGACAAGTCTTTTTACCTAATGTGTGATCTTATAGAGTCAAAGTCTTCATATTCCAATCGAATCCCTCGCGGTGAAAGTATAGAACTTAATCCCTCACAACTACTAGCTGTTATACCATCTCAAAAGTATCCTTGTTTAAGAATCTCACAAACCAAAAATCCGGTGAGCTACTTTACTTTGTTAATTTTAGATGAATCTGGAAGAAAGTTAAACTTTAGTAATGTGCGTATTCGTATCGATTTAAAGATTTCCTGTTGATCAGTAAAAATGGAAGATTACAATAGAATTTATCCACAACTACCTCTGAACGGGGATCCACTTAATTTCAGGCTTCAAAAATCGTGTGAAGCACTACAAAATCTCGAGAAGGAAATGAGACATTATGAGAATATTAGGAAAAAGTATAATCGAGTTAGGGGAATATTTACAAAAATCAGTGTTGGTAGTGGGGTGGTTTCAGTTATCCTATCTGCAAGTGGATTGGGAACCTCTCTTACTGGTTTTGGTGCTGTTGTTGGTATCCCATTAGGAGCGGTGGGAGGTATTTGTGGGGGAATATCGGTTGGATGCGGTTTGGCTTCTAAAAGACTTTCACATAAAGTTGGTAAACATGAACAGACTGTTTCTCTAGCAAAAGCAAAAGTAAACACCATTCGCGACTTGGTTTCAAAGGCGCTACAAGATAATGTCATCTCTGACCAAGAATTTTCACTAATTTTAGCAGAGGTTGATAAGTTTGAAAAACTAAAACTAGAAATCCGTCAAAAAGATCGGAAAGATACTGAAAAAAACTTAAATATGTCACAGATAAGAACGGAGGTTCGTGCGGAAATTTTAAAGGAGTTAACAGCTCCCGCACGTTGAAATTTTCATTTGAGCGAACGCCTGTAGGATGGAATTATGAGGTTGATATTAGAAAAGAACGGTGTTGATTTAAAAACAACTTATTCTAAACATAAAGAATAAAATGGCACTCAAGGATTTTAGAAAAAGGTATCCAAAGGCTGATAACAGTCAATTCGAAGTTGTAGCTGATCCGTATGGTGGTTACATTAGGTGGAAAGTCAATGGGACAACAATCATGTCTAATGATGATCCCACTGGAAAGACTTGGACTGAAGACCTATCACCTCGTTTGAAAAGACTTTTATGGAAAGATTTAGGATTGAGTGATAATGGGTTGAGTTCATTCCCAAAGAGTTTAACCTTGACTAAACGAAACTACCCGATACCAGCCATTGACTTTGATGAGCCTACAAGTAATATCACAAAAATGCTAACCTCTCTGGATATATATGTGTCTAATACGAAGAAATTCACCGCCAAGATGCGTAACATATTTACCTCTCAAGTTGTGACTTTTAAGTTTGGTAAGCAGAGTAGAAAATGGTTGAACGCTCCAGATATGAATTATTGGCCTCAACAACTGAATTTTGCAGTGTGGTGTGCTACTTCTGGATGTGGAATAAGTCCTTTCGAGAGTCTCAACTATCCTAAAGTAGTGAGTAGCTTTATCAAGTTTCATATCTACTTCACAATAAGACGGATATTACATGAATTGAGTCTCCCCCTACCTGATGAGCAGCCCTTTGTAATCAACAATAACCCTTACAATAAAGTCGCTTATCAACGATTGTGTGCAGAATTTGGAATTGCTAATAATTCTGATTTTAGATGGAAAGGAGGAAGAAATGGAGGTTTGGGTGATATATTCCTTGATTATGGTACTGGATACAATGGAAGAGGTGGGGGATATCAAAATGTCCATATTGTAAGGAATTACGATGAAGAAGCTGATCAATGGCCTGGTGAAGGTGGTAAATTTGCTGATGATGGAGGTAAGAAAGAAAAGGGTAATCTCATATCATTCATACGTAATGATGACTTTGCTGATTACAAATATGCTTGGTTTATCCCGACAAGTGGATATGGACTCACTAAAGCTGGACTTGGTAGATTGAATCGATCTGCTGAAGCTTTTGTTTACTGTATATTGGGAGCGCAAGTCAACACTAGAAACTCGATTTACGGTAATGGTGGTGGAGCTATAGAGACTCAACAAGAATTCTCGGCTCTATTTGAGAGTAGTGTGATCGAGAATGACATTTCGAGTTCGATCCAAAGGTATCAATTAGCTGTACAGGAAGCGAAATTACGGCTTGATTTAGCTATTGCTCTTGGTGTATGGCTAATGCCTAGCAATATGATAATCAACACTGAAAGCGTGGTTGGCTATAATAACAAACTTATGAAAGCTAGTAGCGATATGAATTTTGGAGTGAATAATTCCCTAAACACTGAAGCAAAACAGGTTGGAATAAATCATAACATGGGATCTTCAAAGGTAAAGTTACCTCATATAGCTGAGATGAAACCAAAACCATCAATGAAAACAGACTCAACGCAAACAGACTCAACGAAACATGAAAATAATATAGACTCAACGCAACATGAAAAGAATATATTAACATTTATAGTTGTAGCTGGAGGATTAGCGTGGTATCTATTTCGGTAGATTACATACTTTTGTTATGTAACACTGTCTTGCGTTATATAACTTAATGTTTTTGTTGTGCATCTTGTGTTGTGTGACATTCTTTACAGCTCGACTTAAATCTGTTGTGTTTACATATTTGTGATCCTCCGCATAACTCACAAAACCATCTTTGTTTTCCATGAATACATATTTGAGATCCTCCGCACTCTTTACAGTAATCCTTTCTTCTTCCATGAGTACATATTTGAGATCCTCCACACTCTTTACAGTAAGCATTTCTTCTTCCATGAATACACATTCCTTTCCCGTTGCATTTTTTACAATAATATTTATACTTTCCATGAACACACTCATACTTATTAATTGTTGCCTTATCAATCTCAGGGATAGGTTCATCAATAATATCTATTATATTAACCAACTCTTCGATGAGTTCTGCTTTACGCATTTTATACCATCTTGGAATACCCTGCTCTTTGGCGAGGACTTTCAATTCCTTGACTGTGAGTCTTTCCATATTTACTTACTATTTAAATCTCTTTAAACCATTTTTTCAAATTCAAGTTTTTTTTTGGTGATACTTTATTAAAATTGTGTGAAAATCTCTGATAAAATCTCTGATAAATCCTTGATAACAATTTTGTCTATGAAAAAATCCCTGATAAAATCTCTGATAAATCTCTGATAAAATCTCTGATATATTTTTGCGCTCACTCTGATAAATCCCTGATAAAATTTCTGATAAATCTCTGATATTGATTTTGCGCTCATTCCCGCTTATTACTACATCAAAAGAACATCGTAAGTATAGCTGGTGACTTTCAACAGGCTTCTATATAGCTGTTCACGGCGTGTCCACCTTTAGTGGGGTTCTTCATATTTCCTAAGCTCAAGGTTTCTAAGTCCACGTACCCCTTATCTTATATCCGTTCACACCAATGTTTGAATACTGTTTAGTTAAACACGGTTTAAAACTGTTTCTTTACAAAAGCTGTTTAATCAGCGTAATGACGTTGTGGACTACAAATTTAACACAATAGAAATAACATGTTGAAGTTTATTTGAATCCTGTATAAAAGCCCTTGTTCCAGTGTTTGGTTACCAATTTTAAAGTTTTAAAACGTGGCATTAGTTTAGACTACTAAATCTCCAGGGGCATATCGTGCGTTTGATCGTGACCCCGCACATTGTCACGTAAGCACACGCACAGGGTACATACCATGGTAACAAAAGCCTTGATTGGCTATTGCTACATGTTTAAGTAATAAGAAAAAAGATTTCACTCAAATTTTTTATATTCATTGACCAAAGGTAAGCCAAAACATTATCAAATAAAAAATTACAAATTCATAAATTACCACATAGGCACCATTTTTCATTTTGGTATCATGAGTACCAAACAAGGAAATATAAAGTCGTGTTTGAAAAAGTCCTGGAAGTCCTTGTTAATAGCAATCATTTTCGCTCTAGAATTGCTTCTGGTCTCTCAACTAGGTCGATGTACACCTTAATGTCAAGGAGAATGAACTGTCCAACTCAAAATTGATCATTTTTGCACTCTTTCCTGTCTACCTGTGCTCTCTGCGAAGTATTTATCTTTCGTGACGCTTTGAAACAACCTTAAAAACATGTCACGTGATATACCCGTGTAATACTCATATCAAAACCTCATTTTGTTTCTAGTTTGCTTTATTTGCTATTTTCTCCGAATTCAAAAGTATATATGTGTGCACTCTGTTCTATTATTCACAACGAAGTATTTTACATTTATGTTGGTTATTGCTACATTTAGTTCTGGAACTTTCTTTGAAAAATGCTCCATTTGTTATTTTTTCACTCAATTCGGTGTATTTAAGACTCCTTACACACATTCCACTAACCTGAGTGAAAAATGGATCACTCCAAAGCGTTCTTTTCACGAGTCAGCACCAAGAAGCCAACAGTCCTCTAGTATAATGCAAATGCTTACTTGGATATCGAAACATTCATTCGACAAAGCAAATTTCTTTTCTTATTACGACAAATCACTGATTTATGACTTTTCGACAGCTTGGTGTCAATTCGCAAAAGCTTTTTGGTTAGAGCTTTATTTTTCGAATTGCAATTCGTTTCTGTACAGCCCGTTTTTGTGCTTATGAATTAAAACACAATCAACATCTCATCAATTACCGTGTCTTGGATGTCGTGAGTTGACAGCTTTTTAATTACAACAAATACACTAAGTTTTACAAGAAATTTACTCATACAGATCACGGAATCGGATTTTCTTCAGCCTTTTACACATTACGTCTAGTTTAGGTCGTAAATCATAAAACTAAGTTCTCGCAAAGAAACTATCACAAAATGGAAGCGATGTACAAATGTATCTCGTTTTAGAACTAACAATACCAGTCAAGATATTGCGTGATCTCCAAATGACGTGATCTGTTACGGTTACGGTTACGTAATTTAAAAATAACACTTCGCGCGTAAAATGCGCTATCACCTGCCATTTCTTTGGATCACCTGAGAAAATTGTTTGTCCCTCACGTAGGGAAAAACAGTGACCCCCTGTCTTTCACTCGGCTTTCCGAGGTTTCATCTCAATTTTCCACAAAATGACTGAACAATACAAGAAACTTATTGGACTCAGTCCTTCCTTATTGTGACTGTTTCGTATGACTGCCTAACAGTTGTAAGAGACTGTTTACACTTTGCGATTGCGTCATTGGTTTCCAACACCAACTGAAATGATATGAGCCTTGACGATTGCACCATGAGTCAGCCGCTATTTTCTAACCTCTTTGAATGGAGTACGGAACACCTGTTTTGACAGCCTGTATATATATCAATTTCTACAGCCCTCGAAGTCTTATACTTTTATATACAAAAAACGTTCGCGCTTATATAACCGCTAGATAAAAGTCAACGAGTTATGTCTCTTTGCTTCCTTTATCTCGTGCAATTGCCTTCGTCACGTGCGTGCCAAGAAGCAGCATTTCCTAATTGGAAAACAGCTGGAGCCCATACCTTGAAAACAACACATAAATTACCCTCTGAGAATGTGAACACGTCTCATGCACCTTGAAACTGCTACATCTGTCTTACCAACGAATAATTACGGTACACTGTTCATTTGATTTCGCCGGAATGTGATTATTCATCAGACTTTCAGGGTCGTAACGAGGTATATTTTTTCGTAGCTGATCCCATTTTTTTACCCAGAATTTTGATCCCTAATCCCAAAAGCGATCAGAATTCTGATCCCTGATCCCGATCCTCGTTGTTATCTAGGACAGCCTGATCCCTGATTTCATGAAAAACACCGCTGATCGCGATCCCAGGGGCTGTGATCCCAGATCCCGGGCTGTGATCCCTGATCCCACCACTTTGCATGCCTTTGATCCCTGATCCCATATACCTCGTTACGACCCTGAGACTTTGCCTGGCTTTGTTAGATAAAACGAACCTCCTCGAATTCATAACTCTTAAAAGACTCTTGTGCGTTGGCCTTTTGCTTTTAGGTTTCCAGGCTTGCTGTATTGTTTTGTTAACACGAAACGTGGTATACTTTAAGGCTTCGCAGTTCCAAATATTTAACCAAACCCTATGGCTACTCATACAATCTAAAAATACTTCATTGTTTTGATTTTAACGCGGTTCTTGCTATTTCAAACGCCACGTCTTTCATGATGCTGTATCTGTAGTTTTTCTTTCTCAAATAACCGTTCAAAACTTGCAAAGAGAGAGCGCAGCGAACCTGGCTCATAATCTTTGTTTTCTTTCTTTCTCACTGCTGCGGCAAATTCACTGATGAATGAATTGAGCTCGTTTGAAAAAATTTCTTCTACGGACCTTGATTCGCCTTTCAACGTCAAAAATTCTCTCAGTCAAGCGACGTGCTGTTCTGGTTTCTTTTCCGATTCGTATTTTCACTTTCTTTATTTTGTATGAAGTCCCCGACTGAAGCTTTATCTGCAAACCTATAATTTCTCAAAGAAGAAGCGGAGGAAGAAGCCATTATTGCTCACTTTTTGCCGAATTAATAGTGCCAAAACAGATCCTACTTCTATGACCAGCCGAAAAAAAATCGTCTCCGGTCTGTGATTGGTCGGACCATTTTATTTCACTCGTGAAGAAAATGGTCCAACCAATCAAATTGCTTCTAGCTTTTCACAGACAAATTTTCTCTCACGGATTTGTAAGAAGTAAATCTCAGTACCTATGGAGTAAAGCCTCAGCTCCACTGAGAGTTCGTCAGAAGGGAGTGTTTATGGAGATGAAACGATGCGTTCGACTCAATCAGACTCGAGTGATGAAGACATTACGTTAACGATTTATTAGGTGATTCCGCATGGACAGCAAAGTATGAGAAAGAAATAAAGGAGTATGAGGAGCTCGAAAAAGAACTAAAACATAGATTAGAGGGCCGCGTTGGAGTCGATGTATGGTAGGTTTTATTTTTTTTTCCTGATATGCTTATCGATCACACTCGTCTTCGCAAATAAACCGAGCTATCGGCTTTAGTCACTTAAACAGGAATTTCGTTCGAATGAATGTGCTCGCGCAAAAACGTCCCGTAGCCCAGATTTGCTGAACAAACTAGATCTTCACGCCTGAAACATTTGGAACACATCACTGAAGATTGTGATGGTTCCCATTTCGCTTACAGTCGAACAAAATCGACCCATTTCTTCCTCCTTTTCTTGCCTTCTGGACGATCGTCGTCGTAGAATGTTAATTTGTTAAAGGGAAATACATTCTGTAAAGTTTCCCACGTTACTGCAATCAGCAGCAACACATCTCTTTGGCATTCTCCAGCCTAAAAAAATTCCTGATCAACAACCTCTACGACCTCAGTTCACAACCTCTGACTTGTATGGAATTTATGGCAACTCGCTCTCCTTTTCTACGTCATAGCACCTACTAGTCCCAATCCAGAGTTACCAGGTTACTCAGACTTGAACCAAGATGGCTGCCATTCAAGTGCAATTTTTCGAACTTTAAAGGGGCATAAAAAATCGTAGATTTTTACTGATACATTTTCGTAACAATGATTTCGTAACATTCCTACTGCGAGTTGACTGAGCTGATTCCCATTGGAGAGTTATTTGCACTCCCACAAGCATCCAAGACAAAGAAAGGCAAATCTCTAGACAAAAAATTCTTTATATTGTCAAAAACAATATAACTCTATGGCTTAGTTTAATGTTATTCAGGTTTGTCTGTGTAAATACACAGAAATGATGTTTTGTATAGAATTATGCCTTTCTGAGAAGGTGCTTTTAATGTGTCTGAATGGCTGAAAGTGCTCTCAGAATGCAGGAAAAGTGCATTCTGAGAGCACTAAATTTCAAATTTTCTTGGGAGAGCATGCCCCAAATCCCCTAGTTACGATGGGGCAAATCACTTATGTAAAATCCTGGATCCACCTCTGTTAGGTGCACTTTAAGAAAAAAATTGCTAGAGTTTTTAGAAAAATAATTATTGAATAGGTAAAGCCGCACACTTGTAGAACTATCAGTCATGTAAACATATTCAAAATTATGTACGAGGCAGCTTCAACTATAAGCTGTTAAGCTTGGTGGTTTCTAGAGTTCACCTCGCCATACATTTACGTTTGTATCAGTTATTAATATATTAGGAAGAGCAGAAAATAAATCAAGTGATGATGACGATGATGATAATGATGATGATGACAACTTGAACCTTCCGCTAACTTGAAGCAATTTTCCGGTTTCCCTTCAGGTCATTCCCAATACAATTCTACATTCGATACCTCAAACCATGTCTGTCAAAGAATGACAAGTCAAAACAAACAGTGTGCTGTAGCCCAAAACATTGGATCTATCAATATTTTGAAGCAGCAGCGTTTGATCTTAATCCTTTTTTTTTTGCATTACACAAAACGTGTTACGTGGGTCCAATTTAAGATTTACTGGTTTTGCATACAGTTTGCAAAGTTTATGCATTGTATCTTCTTAGAGCTTTGCTGCTTCACTCTATGAGATAAAACATGCATCTCTTAGATGTCCCACATTAAATCTCACACTCTCATACTCTCAAATATACTCAGGTACTAGCTATATATAGGTTTAATACATTTTAGCATGTATATTATGCCATGTCACACAGTTTACTCGGAGGACTCGTGTCCTTTTTCGTCCGTAATGAGAAGTGCTTGACACAGGTATCGTTTCTTCAGCTTCTTGCTGTTGGCTATCTAATGCCTGATCTCCTGAGTCGTTTGGTTCTGACGAGGTACTGTTAGATCCAACAATGCGCTCTACCCTGTCACTGTCACTGTCAGACTCTGAATTTGAGTCAGAGGCTGGCTGAATGTTGTTCTGACTGTCATGCACAATAGAAGTCAAAATCTTACTGTCAATATGTGCCTTCACCACCTTCACTTTCTCATCTTTCTTTCCCTTAAATGATGTTTGGCTCTATATGTAAGTTTTTAATGATGCTTCAATCGTGTGCGAAAAGTTTCCTTTTCCCATAGAGGCCTGTCTGCCTTTAACAGAACTCGGAAATGTAGGAAATATTTGTTTTTGAGAGGCAGATTTCGCATGCTAAACAAATAAACCTTAACGGTTAAAATAACAAACAGCAATGCCGGCTAGTCGAAGAAAGAACCGCGTGTATTTTCCCTTAGACATTTTGTGTTCAAAACTTTTATAATAGTCAAGGCTTATACTTCCATATTCAAACTTCAACTATAAAACGTAAATATCCCACACTGATTGTTCGCATTTTCCTTGTTTCAGCGCCACACATTCAATATGGAGATATATTTGTAATCAAACACTTTGCGTTCACAAGAGAAACGTTCTGAGGTTTCTACAGCATGGAACATACCATGTAGTAGTGAGGGGAGGGTCGCACTTTTGTCAGTCACCTAAAGGTGGGGGGGTCAGGAGTTTTTTTGTTAAAACGCGAGAGAGGGCCAACACGTTTTTGGAAAAAAATGCCAAAGTTCCCCAGCCCTCCCCCTCCAAGTGAAAACGTACGGAATATATTTTAAAAAATTGAAGCTGTACCGAAGTAACGGAAGACATGTAGCAATCTGCTGCAGTGAAACTTAAAAGATTAACTGGTTCTTACGCCTATCCTCGTCTTCTGTATGACCTGAGTGTATGACCGTGCTCGGCTTAAGTATATTGACCTCAGCTAAAGGCAGATAATGAAATTTGGTGGAACTTAGATTCAACCTTTCTGCATTACTGTTATTTGTTCCCATTTTTAGTGGTCACTATTATCGTACTGCGCAGCTTACGAAAGATGCCAAAAAAAATAAAACTTCAAAAGTATTAGGACTTCACAATAAAATTAATTTATAGAAGAAATAATTAGGAAAAATCTTCTACGCATTTAGTAAAGTAAATTTTAAGCAGAGTATTTAAAAACCAATTGTTAATACATGACAATCTTAGTTAACAGTGTCAAGTTCCTAGAAAGTCATCAACGCTACACTAGGGTTTAGTGTAACACTTTAGGTACTGTTTGCATGATAATGTGTTACCGCTAATCACCCAGTGGCGTAGCTGCTTACGTGACTCAATTACTTCACTTTTTCAAGTTATGGCTCATTCCTATGCTATCTCCCCTGGAAATAAACCGATCCTATCTGAAGCTGTCGAAGTTCTTGTCTAGACTATCCCGTATCTTCCCACAAAAAGAATACTTCCCTTCACATTAAGGATGACTTTGCATACACAGTAGACGTTTTTAAATAAACTTTATTCAAAAATAACCCGCAAATGTAAGGGAAATGTTCTAAAAAACCGAATCTATAAGCTTTGATTTTTATGGTCAATCTGATACTGATTTTAAAGCCCATAACACTTTGAGCTATGGCAAAAAAGCCAGGATTCAGTGAACATCACTCCGAACTTTTCTTGGTCATATACAAGTTGAGGGTAGATGGAAAACATTCGAGCTGTTTACAACGGCATCCACAAATTTTAAGGCCGTACGTGATGGAGCTTCTTCCCTGGTTTTTGTTACGTACATTGCGGTGAAGGTATCATGCAGTCGTCTACAAGTATGATAACCACATAAACAAATTCCTGTACCACAGCAAAATCAGTCTTTCACACTTCTTTTATTTCGTTTTATCTCCTGAGTGTCACACCAAAGAATCCGCACGAAAGGAAACACTGTTTCTCCCAAATGTACATCATGGACTAAAGAAAACTTTCAGAATGTTATTCTCAGATTAATTCATCTCCAGCACGGATGAGACGAGCCAATCGTAGGTAATTAATTCAACTTTGGCGACAAGCTGATTGTGTGCTTGTGGAAAAGCGCTTTGTTTCCCGCCGCTAATATGACCATAATTGGCATTGTCCAAATCTAAATGAGTGATTTAAGTATCGCAGCAAGAGGCCTTGTTTGCTATAGATATGCAATAGAGCTGGATACAACCACCCTAATAAAGTGGATTACACCTTGATTATATCACATATCAGTACGTTCTAGAACGGGGTAAAAGAAAGTTGACTATGAGTTGTCAGGAGCACGTTAAACGCCCTATGAACTGTTTCATGGTGTGGAGCCGGGAAAAGCGATACCAGATTCTAAAGGAAAACCCGGGTATTAACAACGCGGAGGTAAGCAAGGCTCTGGGAGCGGCTTGGAGAAAGCTTTCTATTGAAGAAAAAGAACCATACGTTGAAGAAGCGAGGCGCCTTACGGAACAACATAAAATACAAAATCCCGGCTATAAATATCAACCTAGGCCGCGCAAACCTAAGCGAAGACGCCAGATGGCAAAACATGCTCGTAGATCATTTATTCTGCCTACATCCAGCGTCCGCAAACCACCCTCAGGGAAAGAATTTACACCTGGTAAGCTATCTCTCAGCCATTATCAGTCAAAATTTCGGGAATATGGTCAAAGCCCTCCGTGGTTTCTTCCTTCGCCGTCTGCCATGCGTTGCTTTACTCCACTTTACCCACCGAGTGTGCGTGGATTTTGCTCCTGTCAGTTTGTTCATCCTACAACTCCATTTTATCCTCGCAGTCGGATTATTGAAGATGGCGCTATGAATGAGCAGTACCGCCATCTCCTATTTAGGGCACCTTTCTCCGAGTCTTTTCCTTCTCAAGATATTCCACTGTCATATCGTGAAGCGCCCGTTTTTGTTCAATCCTCGGAGTCCGTTATTCAAGCCGGGGGACATATAACTACAACCCTATGAAAACTGGCAATGACTTCTTATATATTTTGATTGTGCATTTAAGGGCTCGATGCGCTTATTTCTCTTTTTATTTCTTAGTTTGTGGTATTGATGTTGCGTCGTCCAATGATATTTTCATGGTATCAATTTTTCTATGAGCAGACGTTAACTTATCCCGGTTTTGTTACCAGAAAATTGGCCGAACAATAGAGACTGCTTCTAAAAATATATGATTTGATTACTGGAACAAGCTTCTTAAGCGACATTAACAGCAAATAAATAGGATTTGCCTAAGTCCGTTATAAGAAATGGCTAATGCTGGAAAAACCCGTCAACGCATCAATTCCTAGTTTACTAAAAGCTCATAACAACCAGAACAGCGTTTGGTGGTTTTATTATTTGTCACAATAATGGTTACAGCACACCTATCCCACAGAGAAGGAAATGACTTCACAAAGGCTAAGTTTACTTTGAATAGACAAACAAAAACAGTTATGTATGAATCACCTGTTCTTCACCCGCTAAATCGTTTCTCTGAGCGTCGAAGGCCAACCCGATGCTGCGACTTAAGGTTGCACTGACTAAACGTTAAAGCAAAACGTTTTTTGATATGTTTTTCTTTCTACCTTTCATTTTTCTTCCTCCTTTAGTCTTCTCCTTTGATAAAGGTATTTCATCGATTATTTATTGTTGCTTCTACCGTTGTAATAGCCCTAATTATTTGATTCCTATTTTGCTCAGTGGTTTCCTAATATGATTCAGTCCTTCTCACCAAGCAAAAAAAAAAGGAATTGGAATTTGCTTTATTTCTTCCAGAACTCGCTGACCAAACAAAGCTGCTAGTTAGCACATTATCAAAGTACTGTGTAGCTATGTAAGCCTGGACTGTGTACGCTCTCCTAACGCTGGGTCTCTATCTATGTATAATCATATGGCACAGTGCAGTGTTGCTGCTCTTGTGAAAAGAACGTGAATGACAGTGTTACGTGGTACCGGTAAAATAAATTGAGTGATACCAGGAACTCATCAACAGTAGCGTTCTTCTCCTTTATTATCTTGGTGGCACATTTTGACAGATCCAGTGGTCTTTAAAGGATAGCGTTTTCACTGCATTTTGACAACTGGAAACGCAATATAGTGCCAAGACAGCTGTGCGCCAAAAAAAAAAAAAAAACTCTCATCCATATTTCATATTTCCTTAGTTACATTAGAACAGATAATTTCCCTCTACAATCAGTTCGTCATCCCATAACGCTTTTCACCAATCGCGCTCGTCATTGCACACTGGAAAAAGGTACGATTGTGGTGTTCGTAAAGGTGGGTTGGTTTTCAAAATATCTGTTTGTAACAATGCCACCCCGTTTACAATTATTTGATCGAAGTAGCATTACATAACTATGGAAGCTATTATGAGGCGGTGGGAAAGGCGGGCGCGCTAACGTCCCCGAGAAGGATTCTTAATTAACTCCTTTCCGACGGTCCAAAAATCAAGCAAATTGACGGACATTTCATTTTTATTTAATATCTCCGCAGATATTTACAGCAGTGATCAAAGATATACCTCATTTTGAAGGGTACAAAATAGGCTTTCCAAACATGTATTTTCACATTCTAGTAAGCAATAATATTTTCCACAAAAATTTAGCATTTTGCCTAATTTACATAACCTATGCATACAATTTGCATATAAATCCCCATAAACCAAGATGCCAGCCAATTGCTGAAGAGAGTTAAAAGAAAAAAGTTTTCTTTTTTTATCTGGTATTATTTCTTTCAAATCTGCTTGAAAAATAGCAAATACAGAATTTAATACAATTTAATTTCTATAAGCCATTTTTAGCGGGGCTCCCGCGCGCGAAGCGCGCGCGGAGCAGAGCCCCATACTCATGGAATATGGTCAACCTCTTTTGGTTTGGTTGTCACGTGACTGACCGAGCGTACGTCCGTACGTCCGTACGCGTCTACAGATTGTACGGGTAGGGTAGGGGAGACTATCAAAAGGAAGGGAGGGGTATCTCAGGCTTGTCTTGGCAAATCCACATCTTTTATATTGGACATTCACAATATGGTCAATTGACAGCTGTCAAAACGGGATAGCCACTGACCAGCATCACATGACCATATTGTGGGCTCATGTGTCAACTCATCGAGGTGACGTGTTTTATTTGGAAGCTGTTCTGGTAGCCCGCATATTTTTGGCGGGAAATTGCGTTGACGACTGAAAAATAAATTTTCAGTTCATTGTCTTTTTGAGACACAATATTACTACTCTACACTGATAAAGTTTTACTAAAGGATAAACGAAACAATTTCTATTGCTATGTCAACAAACAATAGCAGAGAAAATATAATTTGCAGAACACAGGGTTCAGGTGAAGAGCAACGGGAAAGAGAGCAAGAATTAACTGAGGAAGAATGAGTGAAGTAGATCGCCAAAGAAGGCGCGCTCGGGAAAGAGAAAGGAGACGAAATTATAGCGAAGAACGCCGACAAGCAGAAAGAGTCCGGGCTCGAGAAAATAGACAAAATGTTAACGAAGAACGCCGAGAAGCGGAAAGATTCCGTGCTGTGGAAAACAGACAAAATTGTAGCGAAGAATGCCGAGAAGCGGAAAGACTTCGTGCTGTGGAAAACAGACAAAATTGTAGCGAAGAAAGCCGAGAAGCGGAAAGACTCCGTGCTGTGGAAAACAGACAAAATTGTAGCGAAGAAAGCCGAGAAGTGGAAAGACTCCGTGCTATGGACCACAAATTTGCATAAGTTTTGTCTGCATAATATTTGCTCACTGATCCGTGACTCAGCACTCGCACTTTCCACTTTCCCTTAAACTTGACACTTGACTTGGAAAACCGACTTCTAAACAAACCTTCTTCAGAAAAATGATCTTCTGAATGCACTACTTTTGAATGAGAAGCAAACTGATGAAAGATTTCAAATTTTTATGTCCTTTAATCATATAAACATCTCCCCTGTCGACGGCTAAGAAATACTCCCGCGGGAATTTTCTCTTGGCGGCAAATTGCAGAATGTAGCGCTTTCACTGGCAGCTTTTCGCGTTGTCGACGTTGTCATTTAGTGTGTCGATTGAGAACTTTGGTTTCAACGCCGTTGTTTTCGTAAAAAATGTTCTTCTAAATTGTAAAATGTCTCAAATGTATGTTAGTCATCACGTGTTGCGTTGGACCAGGTCTACTTATAGTTCACACTTTTACGGTTATTTATTTCTTTTGTTAAGTAACTACAACTGATTGTAGTGAATAAATGAAGGCAGTAATTTTTTAAACTTACAATGTAATTAAGAAAAGAATAATTAATAATTATTTTTTCATTCTCGTGAAAAATGTTTTTCGGGCTAGTAGATGTTGGTTACAGCTTGCCCGAAGGGCAATGTGTAAAATTAATTTTCTTTGCACCCTGCTTGGAGTAAACATTTATATTACCGAGGTGTTCGTTTTAACACGAAAATGACAAGAGTTGTGTCCTGCATTTCCCAGTAGCGTGTACAAATCTTTTAAATACATTTACGCAAATAGAATGGCTAATTTCATCAGGAATAGAATACAGTACATTGATAATTTGTTTTTTGTAGAATATACTCCATGACTTTGTAGGTAGAAAGACCGTACTAATGGCAGACGAAAGTTTAGACAAAAATCATAGCAAGTTAACCGACCTCGACACTTAACTATAGTTAAAGACGTTTGTGAATTCCTTCGCAATATTTTAGAATGCTTTTACAGTTTAAAGTGAAATGAAAGTACTAAACGGGAGCCCAGCTTTTAGGCTTGGCTAAATCTATATATTACAAACACAAAATCGATAAAAGTTTGTTTTTCAAAATTTCCGGGGAGCTATATCCATATGGGAATGTCCGTCAGAGTATGATGTCAAATGATAGGAAAAACCCTCCTCCTCAACCTCTCCTCACGCTCTCAAATCAGAATTTAAAAATTCGTCATGCATCTGTCACTAAGTATATGAGCTACTAGACATACGACTCCCGCAAAACCTCGCGAAGCTAGTTTTTAAAGGACTCCTAATTGTTTTTCCTACGAGGGATGAAACCCCAATTTATGTATTTACTTATTATTATATTATTTTTATATTTTGTACTTTCTCATTTTTTGCAATTATTATCATGATTATTATGACTGTATTATTATCATTATCATTTTTAATATTACTACTGGTATTGATATTATTATTAGTATTGTTATTTTTTATATTTGACATAATATACTGTTATGGGGTGGGGGTGTATGTCCTAATCTGGGAAAAGGTATTGTTCCTCTACTACTACAAGCAATTCCGTTTTTCTTCTGAATAGGCTTTGTCTCATATGATGTAAAAATTACTCAACTCTGAACAATACCATTTCTTCTTTAAAGCTTAGAATCTAGTCATGGTTGCCACAGCCATAAGATCTTTAAATTCCCTGACTTATTCCCTTACCAAAAAAATTAGAAAAGTCACAAATTAGTCCTGGTAATGACCTCCAAACTCCTGACCTGTCTGACCTGTGGCAATCATGCTAGTGCAGTCATTATCATCATTATAATTATGTCCATACAGTTAGTGTGGAAAATCGTGCTTGAAAGCATAGGGCATTTAGGAAACTTCAAAGACTTGTTATTACATACAGCACCCTTGCAATGAATATATAAGAAAAATCGCCAAAAATGTTAACATTACAAACTTTAGTTTCTCCCTTATAGAGTTTTTCCAATGTAAAAGGTCAACTGTATATTATGATTGTTATTAAATATTTGTATTTGACATCATAAAAATGAATTAAACAGCATTAAGGAAAAAGGTTAAGATGTTGCCTAATTTTGCAAAGTAGGGCTTAAATTAACTTTTCATTTGTGGGAAAAGGATGGGTGCTAAGCGAGTAATTCTCAGGGATACATGGAACTCAAAGATAAAAACCCATTTTGAAATGGCTCAATGGAACTTGTCTGTCCCAACAAACTTTTTGATTACGCAATACATATATGTAGGTAATGACATTAACTGATCATCGCAGTAGCTTATATGTAGCAAAGAAATAGAGCAAAGAGAAATACTACTCAGAAGTCAGTAATAACATCTGCTTTATTTACAAATAATTGCATTGATCAGTGATAATATTGCAGAACCAGTCACTTATTGTTTGGTATCTTTTCTGTTGAAAATACTGAACATAACTGCTACATCAAACAAATCTACAATATATTTTCACTGTTGCAATGATATCAGATCACATAATTATAAATACTTGCTATCACAACTGCAATCTCTGTATTGGGAATTTCTTTCAAATGGAAGGCAATCGTTTCACTACGAAAAATACCTACTTGCATTCTCATTGCAGTATTGATACTACGTGACTGTCATCTTTTATTTCTTTGCGGTTGGTTTCTGTTTCCCCTTTCCTGGCACTTTTTTCACGACGATATGGTAATCGGTTTTGTCGTTCGTCTTCTGATTCTGTCTGCATGCTGGAAGTCGTTCCTACTCGGTTTCCGTTCTGAGTCATTTTGCTAAATTTTGTTCGCCAATTTCGTTATGTAATCGCTCGCTCATGTCCCGTATACCTAAAACGAGTCTTTGTTTCTATCGATAACAAATTCAATTTCCAATCTAACTTGATGGTAACTTGATGATACTCCTGGTCCTTTTCCTTGCTGATTTCTTTGCTTTTTTGAGCAAGCAGTTGTTGTCTTAGCTGCGATGTCTCTTGCTATCGTCTCTACCGTCGTTTCTCAGTCTCTGCTTTGAGTCGCCGCTTCCCGTGTGCCGATTTTTGCGGCATTCAAACTTACTCGACGACGATCTCTCGCCATTCTTTCTTGTATATGCAGGAGATCTTCTTGCTGGGATGTATTTCCAAGACGAGTGAAATCGGTTTCCACAAAATTCACATTATTTTCAAAACATCATTCAAGGAATTCGTAATGTCGGAATTTCACATGGAGTAATGTTGCCAGGTAACCTGGCCTGCGAACGGACACCTTTAAAATATATTATATATATATATATATAAAAACTCTCGGCTCGATTTACTCGGGCTTGCGAGCCACGTGGTCTGACCGAAAGCGACACGATTAGTAACCTCGCTTCGCGAGGAAAAATTCACCAGGTGATTGGGTGCGTTCATTTACTTCCTGTGTGCCAAATTTGGAAGCAGAAGGAAGTAACGCAATATTTTGGTAAGTTTTCTAAATCATGGGTCGTACAAGACCCCATGATCGTGCGTTCGTCGGAAACGAGTTAAGCAATCTTTATGGCGTCAAGGAGTCTAGACATTTATTGGACAACAAATGTCAAACGTTTTTGACAGACTGACCGCGTCAGGTGTTCTACGAAAGACCCCAAGAATGCGAAGCATTCATTCTGCACACCTGTTCTTTTACTATGTCGTAAGAGAAGAAAGCCCTATCATATGTCAGGGTGTAATAGACAGAAACGTTGGGAAAAGTTTAGCTGGGAAAGTTTAGTTCGGGACCATTTCAACTGGAAAACTCACCCCTGTCTGTATTATCATAGACTTCTTTAATGTTACTATCTTAAGGCCTGACACTGACTAATTAGAATGGTTAGTTGCGGCTCTCCATAATTTCATAGCAGCTAAATCCTACTTTTCTTATTGAAACTCTTTGAGCACGGAACTGAGCAAACCGTTACTGCACTACTCTGCTTCGGACGCTCTACCATTTTCACTTCTTATTCTCCAAGGACGATGTTCAATTGTGAATTAAACAGCAAAAATCTCTCTAAAATCGTGGGAGACTTTTAGTCTTTGGGACTTATTTTCCTACGACAAAGTCATAATCTACATGGCTGTTCCATAGATGAGAATCTGAAATCAAAACCTCTGTCCAAGGCTAACTGAAAATGCCCATAAAACGTTTACAGTAGAAGCAACAAAGACCTACGTTGCATAAAATTTGCCAGGCTTTCAACGGGACTTAACAGAAGGACACCTGAACAAAATAGCTTTTCTGACAATAACTAATCCAATTTTCAGATGAGCTGTAGAGTCAAAACCATTTATTTCCGTACTTATTTTATTTTGAAATATTTTTTTGGAAGACAACTTTTTTATAAAAATAGTTATTTATAGGTTTCCATATCCAATGCATAATCCATACAAATAGCCAAGAAACTACGCTATTACCTCAGATTTTTGTTTTTTTCTCTTGAAAATGGAAAAGCGAGAGCCATTTGCTTCCTTGAGCAACTGAATAGTTCAGACCTGAACAATATGCCGTGCGAGAAGCCTCGTAATTTTAAGCACATTAAAAAGTCATGAACAAGTTTTGAAATGGTTTATTAGTTGCTTTAGGGACCATGCAACCGAGTCTTCGAGTTGTCATCCGATCAGTGTGGGGGTAATGCTTTTACAACAATAGTAAGTAAATACTTCACAGCTGGGAGTTATCTTTACGCTCATTATTGTGGCGGGAAAAGAAACCCAAACTCACGCAACAGAACCTGATGGCGATTCAATATTTTTTTTCTGTCGGGCAGATTTCAGTACCTTCCCATGATAATTAAACTATGTTTATTCTAGTAGAACGTTGTGTTCTTGCATAGTGTTTCAAAGCAATGTCTCAAATGATTTCTATACAAAATGAAGTTTCAATTAGAAAGTAAGCTGACCAATTCGTTTGCGTGTCGAGACCTTTTCCCTTCCGGCAATTTTCTCTGTTGAAAAGTGCTTATTAACGACCTCTCGGGTGAAAAAGAAATAATAAACCACTTATTGCTTGCAGCCTTAAGTAAAATATGACGTGGCAGTGAAGGTCATTTTTGAAAGCGCACGCAATATCAAAATTTACTTCTTTTAGAGCTGCTATGAAAAGAGAAATATTTCTTTGGATAGTGTAATATTCAACCGATATCTTTGCACGTCTCATATTATGTATTTAAGGCGAAAATTATATCGTGTGCTGTGGTGAAGAAAGAAACCATGGTATAATATTTTATTTGTTGAGATTATTGACACAAAAGCGAATAAAATGACAACTAAAGACAAACATTGAGAAGACACGCAACCCTTTTGGCTTTGACTTGATTGCTTTATCAGTTTACATTACTTTTGTAACAGGTTCTCTTATTCATTTTTTGAGGATAAGAATAATTATACGCAAATTTGAATTGATATTCGATATATTCCTGATGAATCAAAAGGCCATATTTACGCCGTAAACCCTAACCAGGAGAACGAGCTAACAAAGGTACGTAAAGAAAAATTTAATCTCCTCTTTTTGTTTCAGTCTTCTGCACCGAGTGAACGTCTCTTCGTTAGTCTTTTGAGCATTCAGTACTGAATTGTGATTTGATGCTGCTGTTAGTTGGAACTCGCAAGTCTGAGCAAGGGAGAAACATTTGCCCCGCTTTCAAAGGCTTGAAGCACCATGGAGCACCGTAACTTTCACCTGACTAGGATGTTAGTCCCTCGCTTACAGGCAAACAGGGTTACCCCCAGCATTATATTGGATGGACAGATAGCGTGGAATTTAGCTTCTTGTATAAGTAAATACGTTATAGCGGTGCGCGGGCTTGAACCTCTTAACATAATGATAAAGGTACAAAAAGGAACTTTGCTTTGCAATTTAGTAGCCACACTTTAGTTGTTTCTTTTTGTTTTGTTTTTTTTTTTTTCAGTTTAAATTGGCCATATTATTTTCACGTACGAAAGAGTTTCGTGCGTGTATTAATGAAACTGAAATGTTTACTCATTCATGCCACTGACCTTCTAGTGACCAGACCTACAGTTTTTGTTTTCAACCTCGTGCTTATTTGACCTAGCCTTAGCATATGACTGAAAAAGAGGCTGGATCGAAAGGTTTCAGTGTGGCATGAAATGTTCCTTTTTTTTATCTTCCACATTATTGCGCCTTTATCCCTAATCAAAAGAAAACTAGAAATAAAAAAACTGAAGTTTTTTTCTTGGCACATAAGAAGTTGACGTGCACACAGACTGAGTGACATACTTTTAAGGTCAACTGGTTGAAATGCTCCAAAACTATGTTGTGCGGAAATTTTAAATAATAATTTTTATCAAGTTGTGCCCTTAAGCGAGTATCGGAATAGACGATAGTACTCGGATGTCTTGAAGCGCTGATTGTGCAAGAGTGCAAAACAGCCTTAGGATGACATCTCTAGTTACTTGGTCACGACGAAAGTGAAATGTTGCTGTCTGTCAATCGTTCCTGTTTCGGGAACGCCACACATAGACTCATACTCGATAGCAGGACAAGAATTTATTCCGAGCTGATTTAACTCTAAACTACGCCAATTCCTACTTCTCCTTTACTTTAAATCTTCGAATTTTAAATCAGTGCGCTCTCCTCTGTTTCACGACAGACACAGCTAGCGCAAATTCGTATGTTCATAACTATTCGTCAATTCCTCCCTGATTTAACGCCTCACAACTGCTGCCAGCCATTTTCCCTCAAGCCAAAGCTTCAGTTGCGTGACTTCAGTTATCTCAAAATCAACCTGCTCTTTTACTTTTGATGTCAATAGTAAAATAACAATTTGATTCTGTGATCATTGACGTCATATTGCTGTCTATTAAGAAGTATCGCGAAGGCATACGGGCCAATCACAAAATAGGAAATATTTTGAATGAATTTTACTTCGTTCCCTTGGTAAACTGCCTTTCAAAGATGAAAACATTACACGAACTATTTGGGGGATAAAGAGATCGTATAGCAAATTTCTCTGTTTTCTCTGCTAAAATAGACAGCAAAAAAGCATAGCATAAACTGCTGCCCAAAATACATTTGCTGCCATCTATAGTTTAATTGAGCAGGGACACGAACGATAAGCTATTTTCAAGGATAAGTTGCGTGAATTATAAAAGCAGTCATTACAACTCATTCATCTGGACTCTAAACTCGCTTCCGACAGGTAAAACGGAAACATTCGATTCGATTCTATTAAGGAGAAAAAATAGCGATACGTCTTTCTCCAAATAACATTTCACAAATGGTCTTACATCAGGAAAGAAATGTCTCCTGTGGACTCACTTAAAACGTATGTGTGTATGCCATCATGTTGAAATTTGCATGATTATTAAACAATTACACGATGACTACTTTCTCTGTTTGTCTCACAGCTGTTTGAAAGGAGGTAAGAGAAGGCGGATATAAAAAAGCCAATAAAAGCTTGTTTATCTCCACTCTGCAGATAGGATCTCATAACCTTCAACTGGCCGTGAAAAGCAGGGTTGATCTCAGGATCAATTACAAATCTTGATATCCCTTTTGTGGTGACCAAAACGTCTTTTGGCTTGTTTAAGTTACACTGGCTTTTTGAAAACTATTGGCTTTCTTATCAACCAGGTGCCGATTAACGTTGGAAAAGAATAGAGAGCCAAATAGCTACTCACCGAGTCTTCAGAAAGAGTGAGATTTCATAAGAATTTTGAACAGGGCGGCCAAAATTTACACAGTCAGAAAACTGGCAGACCAATTGCTTGAGACGAATTCCCGTACGATATTCGTTTAGGTCTTCTCGAAATTTCCTCATATTTTGTCGAAATTAAAAGCCCCGAAACTCACCAACGTCGTCGAATTTGATCCTTTTTCGCCTTCATTACTGTGGCTATTTTTCGCACAACATTGTGTCTTTTAAGTTTACTTCCACAATCAAGAAACACTTAGCAGTTTATCTAAAACAGAAAACATGAAGTCCGAAGAAAGTTACACATATCAAGATTAAAGGCTTGTCATTCATTCATTTCTGTAGATGTTTTCAAACATTGTTTTGTAAACGCCTTGTTTGAATATTTATTATTTCACTGGTTTTAGCGGGAAATTGACCAGACTAATATTTGTACGTAAAGAGCTTTTTGCGTCCTAAATACACTTATCAATTACCATAGGATATGTGTTATCCGTTTAACAGCCTTAAGCTTACAGAAGGCTGAATAAATTTGAAATAAAAGTTATGAAATAAGCATTTTGTGAAAAGAAAAAAACAATTAAAGCAACGCTATTGAAATGTTATCAATTGAGGTGACCAACTGAGTCTGAAATTGACGGACACCGTCGTTTATAGCCAAAAGAATTCTTTCAGTCAAAAATGAAAAATAATAACAAAAAAAAAACTATAGAACCACACGCATGTAACAAACAACCGGCCTTCACCTCGCTACCACACAGCATTGTTCATGACCCTTTCACTCGTTAGACCTGAGAAGAAATTCTCCTTATATATGGCTATACATTTTATCATAAGTCTAAATTTGAAGAATTTGGCGTTGATCAGTTTTGAGTCGATCGCTTTCTCGGTTCTCGTACGTTAGTTAATGGTTTTCTTTGCAATCTATTGTAACATGTAAGGAGAGGTCTAATATTGATCACTCTGATTGTGAAAAATTTAGATGAAGCCACATAAATATGTGCTTATGTTTCAGACTCACTGAACTGTGGTACACTTTAGAGTGGAATCACTTACAGGTTTTCCTCATTCGCTAGAAGACCTATATTAAGTGCCACAAAGTGAAAAGGAAAATTCCAGTTGAAGTGTGTACGTTATGAGAATTTGAAAAATTATATTTGTTCTTTTAATATTTTATTGGTGTTATGACAACAAGGAGAAATAATTATAAATAATAATAGCGTAGCCGATGCAGAACCTACTGTGACAATGGCTGACATGGTTCAGTATGACAGTCGTTGTCGTTGCATGATTGATGATGTTTACGAGCAGCAAATACATAATTAAGACTATGTAAGACTATATCCACACTTTACTAACAAAACATGTGGGAATACAGATGTGCTGCATTTTTGAAAGAGACTTCAAACTAGTTAGACAAAAGTTTAAAAATATTCTCTATAAAACATGATGCTGAATATGACAATTTCACCAAGTTATAATCGTTTAATTTACATGTCAGTTCAGCTAAAAGCACTCCGCTTGCGTTCAGTTCGTGCTCTTTTTTGATTTTCAATTCTCTTTTTTTTTCTCTTGTTTCTTCTTAGTCTTCTTTTAGTACTACTAAAATTATCGTCTTTTACCCTTATTAACGCTAAGTCACTCTTGATCTATCTTTCGATTGCCGAAGTTAAACTAAAGTGATTTACGTTTGACTACAAAAATGTTTTGATCTTCTGATCTTCGTGACTAGATTCGTATTTTCCATTCACACGTTTTTTTAAGAGTGACAGGCCAATTAAAAACAAGCGCTACGTGTGATCTTCGACACTTTACGGTCTTTTATTTATTTTACGCGCTTCTTCGGTCAATGTTAATGATATTCTATTGTAAAGAGTCAACTTATTACACATGTATAAATTTCAATTCATACGCCTTAAGTGACCATGTTGTTCATGCAACAACAGCAGTGGAGCCTCGGAAGGAAGGTAAGAATGCTCTCGTAGAGAGGAAAGAGCAAAGCAAGTCTTACTCTGTTAAATACTGTGCTACGACTTAAGTTTGTTTTTACAAATTTAGATTTTTGTAAGCGGAATACAGAAAACACAAGCTGTAAAGCTTTAAAATAAGCTTTATTTGGGCCGCACTTGCCAAGGTAACTGCGGGTAGCCGAACTCAAAGAGAGGTAACAATCGGGGTAAACCATGGAACCTCTCCTTTGCAAATTTGGATTCCTGTCCGCTGAATGGAGAAAATACAAGGGCTTAAGCTTATAAGTGAGTTTTATTGTGGCTACTTGCAAAGCACCAGTGTGTAGCCGGATTCAATGAAAAGGAATTAAGGAGGTAAACCATGGAGCCTTTCCATGGGCACAACAGAGACGGAGATACTGAACAGCTTTACCGACTTGATATCTGTATTCAAACTTATATATTAATATTTACTTCTTCCTTTTTGAGATGCTTAGTCAAAGTTATTTCCTGAGTTGCTTGAAGCGTATATTTGTTGGTGCTGGATCAGAAAGATTTTTTACCTCAGAAGAACATCAATTTTAAGTTCCGGTTTCCTTACACTGCTCAAATGGCCTCATTCGGCTCCAACGAATGACAGCTATGCGCTCCTTTTAAACTCGAAAATGTACTAACAGCAAGCAAAACCTCTCTACCAGAATTGAATCAAATGACCGAATCACGATTACAAAACGAGTATTTTGATTAAGAATTATTTTAACCGCTATTTTCTAGCACTATACGTAACTTCAAGTTCAATCATTGAACATTAGTGACAATGGAGAGAATATTTATTAGTTCTTAAATTTATCACGTAGTCGAGTTTCCATCGAGCACTGCGCACTGCCGTCTTTTGATTGCCATACTACAATTTCCGGTAAATTCAAAGACAAAACATTTTCTTTATAACCTCTGTCAAGGCTTTACCCTTAACTAATAAAGAAGGGGTAAATTCTGGGCTCAGTTTATACGCATGTGTGCCGTCAATAAGACAGTTGAATCAGTTAACAAAGGTATTGTTTATGACCGCCAAGGTTTTTTTTTTTTAGCTAGAAAATTCTTTCTCATCGCTTAAGGTGCGTCATCCGTTCATTCATATGTTAAAGAGGTGCTGACAGGAGATACTTCCTAGCATTGTCATGACTTTTGATGTGAATATTCTAGTAAAGCGGCTGCGGAAAGGCTCTAGAATCTTCATAGAAATATCAAGTATAAATCAGTTTTTAAAAGGCGTCTAAAAGCAATCAATCAGGAAACGACAATAGCACTGATTATTATTAGTTTAAAAAAATAACTTAAAGGAATTGGTAAACGTGCTAGGGTCTAGACAAGAAATAATCTCTAAGACCCACAAGAGATGACCCAGAGACCTAAGCTTGCGTTCAGTTATCCAGTACGTAAGCGATAAATTAGCTTGCAGACCAGTTAAAGAAATCGCCTCTGATCGTTATTATAACCAAAATATTCATCTAAGCCAAGACGTATCCCAGAGACTTTTAGGATAGATTCTAGATAAAGCAAACAAATAAGCACTACGAAAGTGCAGAGAAAAAACGTTTAAAGTGGAACGATGGCAAAATACACTCGTCTTGAGACTAGAATAAAACAAGTTTTTTTTTTTTTTTTCTGAGATTAAACAACCTAACAAGTAAACAATTGGTTAACAGTTCGGCAGGAAAAGCAGGATTAACAACAACAACAACAACAACACTTTATTAAAACAAGCATTTACAGTCTGAATAATACGTACCCACAAATAGTTAAAAACTAGTCGAGGCAGGTAGGTATGACTAAGTTATGCTTATTACAATTACGTTTTTTGGCGCTATTCATGTTTTTATTTACAAGGATTTCAGATAAATAGCAATAAAAGATTATGAAATAGCAAAATGAAATAATTTTGTTAGTCGAAGTTACAGGAATCACTCTATTTTTACAAATTTTTCTTTATTTCTAGGATCGAAGATTGTTGAAGGTATAGATTCTCTTTTTTGAAGATTATGCTGAATGATGATGGCTTTGTCTGGATCTGTTTCTTATATTCTTTTATTAGTAGATAAAAACGACAAGCTCAGTTAAAGTAACATGTGGAGAGAATTTCTTTTTCTTTTTTCCATGCCCAGCAGACAGAAGTCTAACATCCAGCCTCATGAACTTTTGAAACACTAGCTTTTAGGATTAGGATTAGGATTTTCAGGATTTATATAGCGCTTTATCCCAAGGCTCAAAGCGCTTTACAACACTTTTTGTGGGGGACTTTGTCAGACTGCTTATTAAGGCGCAAATTGCAGCCACGCAGTTCACAATCTTATCAGAGTGAATAGTAGGATACACAGGTGCCCCCATAACAGAATAAGTGATAGACCATCACACCGGGGACTACGTCCCCTACTCTTTCCGAACAGTGTGTGGGTTCTTTAACGTCCCACACCAGTACTGTGAGACGGGACCTACGTTTATCGTCCTTATCCGAGAAGACTAGAAAGTCTAACCATTCGGAGGTGTCATTACAAAGGCAGCACTTTCTCCTCAGTTATTTAAAGACCCTGAGTGTTGATCCGGTCGAGGATTTGAACCCACGACCTCCCGCACGGTAGTCCGGTGCTCTACCAACTTAGCTAACCGGTTGAGCTTTTAGACTAGAATACTTTAGCCAGCTGACAATACAGCCAGGCGACTCTTACACAGTATATGATTATCCTAGCTCATAACATTTTGAGGGGCATTTTTAAACACCTAATTTGAAGGGCTGTCTGCATTGTTTAATTAGTTAAAAATTTAAGGGTCTCAATATTTGCATTGTTCATGTCATTGTCGCTTCTCATATTTTGCATGCGTTTCTCAGTTTATCAAGATTCGGTTTTCAATTATGCTTTCGTGATCTTCAAGTCTAGTTTACACTGGTTTGCGTGTTTGTGAAAAATAACCACCTGAGGTTTGCATAAATAGTTCTATACATTTCTTAAACATGCCGCCTGTGATAATGGCCTCAAAGCAAGCCGCCGCTTTTACAAACAGCTTAAAGTCAGGTGTGTTTAACCTACAAAGTTCTCCCTCCGGGTAACAAACAAAACTGAGAAAATCAAAGGCGCGTAGTTTGATCGATGTTAAGCGATATGTTTTTGTTTTATTGATGCAGAAGTAAAACACGCCAATAGTATAGAACATAAAGCTAGTTTTAACTTAAAAGTCTGAGAGCTGTCGCCAGTTAGGAGAAAATTACACTGAACTAAACTGAGATGAAATATTTACTTTAATTCAATGTTTGTTTTAATGTCTATTGGAAAATGCTAATGTAATTTTGCAAACTTCCATCGTCTGAAATTTACTTTAATGATGACTTTCTCTTCTCTTTTCATTTCGTAAAAGCAACACGAAGGGAATCTTTTTCCAGACTTCAATGAAATTTGCCACGAAAATGTCAATGCATCAGTTTTAACGTACAGCAAAATTGGAAAACTGAAAACGAACGGAGGGTTACATTTGGAAATGGTAACTAAATTTGTTTATTCGATCCTGAATGTTTCGGTGCCACACTGCATGCATGCGTTTCGCTTTTTCTCGGTGACGAAGCCGAATATATTAATTAAAAAGTTGGTTCGGAACCATATAGAAAAAAAATTAAATTTTAGAAGTAGGTTCTTATAATGTAAAAACGATTAAGACATCCAGAAACACAGCCGCTAAAAAACGTAGCCAAACAATCGATCCTCAGTTAGAACTTGCTAAAAACAAATCTAAACGCCGAAACATGAGCTGAATTATTCTGAAGGAAGGATAAAAACGAGTGTTACTAAGTTACAAGTGCCACACCGGACAAAAAAAGGATAAAACGAGGTTTGAAAAGATTAGACTAGGAGTTGTTATGGATAAGCGATATAGTTCGATATAGTTAAGAGAAGCCGACATTATGCGTTATTGTAGGTCAAAAAGGATAAGACAGAAGGGTTGGTATGTTCCCTGGATTCTGACAGTACAAAACCTTCAAACTATAATTCCTTTACTGACCCCTTTCTAAGTTTCCTTAGAAAGTCAAACAGAGGCTTCGGCCCCTCGGACATGGGCGAATCTGCGTGGACCAGAGCGAAACAAACTGAAACAGTAGACTCAGTTTGCCTGCATTACAAAGGACAAAAGTTAGGTTTGCTTTCTGCTGCGTCAAACGCTATATCCAGTAGTTTGATTGACATTTTTAATCGGCATTTAAAAACATATCTTTATGCAAGATACATTTTCCTTTCAGTCTAATACTAGCATATAATAAGGATAGAAATTGAATGTGGGGGATATCAAACAATTATTCTCTGAAATAGAGGTGACTATAGTGGCAGGGGATTGACTCAACGACGAAGCAGCGAGTAAAATATCATATTAAATTCAATGTTCACTGGGATTGAAGAGAATAATATTGTTTTATAAATATTGGTATATATTGTATATATATATATATATATATATATATATATATATATATATATAAACTATCATTAAAGAAGCGATGAAACCTCATTTCTTAAATCGGCTCTTAGATATTAGCCAAACAGAGTATCTCATGCACTTGCACAACGCTTTCACAGAAGGCGTGGTACTATTCACCTCGTAGCTAGAAAGCGTTGAATAACCCGAGATAGTCAGCCAATCACTCAAATGTCATCTTTACTAAGTTGGTGTTTACTAAAATCAATATTTAGGGAATATGTTATCTATCTCACCCAAAAGAGTTGTATAAGAGCAGCTTTCAGTTAAAAGATTTTTAAGCGATATGTCAGGTCTTTGCAGTGTTTTCGTATATGATGCCACAAAAAAAGAAAAGTGAAAACGAAGGTTTAGTGTCGTATGGTACCATCATTATCGCAACCTTCTAAAAGTCCATTTGCAGAAAATAGAGCAGTTCTGCCCTTTCATAGTAATTGCTGTTTAAGTGCAGGGCTACTTTTAAAACTATCTACAGTGTACCGTATTTTTAAACTAAGTCAATGCCGCTGTTTGTCATTTCTCTCTCAAAGTTAATATGCACGGTAGTGAATTCGCTCTCGAGTCTGGATAAGTGAGTAGAATGGCAAAGCGAAGTCGAAATGAAAGAATTTACTTCCAATTTGACATTGAGGGCTCAACTGACTCCAATGTAAAGCGAAAAGGGCCATTTCAGCCCCAAAAGCTAAATGGCTCCAGTGACATGGGAGTCAACTTGGCCCTAGTTAAGCTATAACGAACTAAACAGGCCACAACAGTCCTTTTTGGAACTAATTTGGTCCCTGTATTTTCTGGAATGGTTCTATCAGAGTCCATTGTAGTCCAGTGTTTTTTTCTTAAATGATTTCATTATAATCCATTTAAGTCCTCATTGGACCATTGCTTATGATTGCTGTGTTGTGCCAATACTATAGTGCCTAATACAGTGCCAACATTTAACATGAACTGAACTGGCAAGAAATTATACGGTATTATCGCTGTAAAATTTTCTTTGCACCTACAAACGCAAAGAATTTTATCATTAATAACTTTGACACTTTAGAAATGATGAACGAGAACCACTACGTGGAACTTACCGGGACCCAGTGGGACACGGGATTGCATAGATATAGTTAACCTCTCGCACCTCTCACGATGGAAGGTTCACTCAATGTAGATAGCTTTGATAACTCGCTCTTATTTTCGATAAGTTTCACGATGTAAGGTTCACTCTTAAGTGATCGCTCGTAAATTTGTCTCTCCAAATATTCACTCTTAAATTTTCGCTCATAAACTAGTGCATCGTAAAGGTTAGGAAACAAAAAGCTATAATCTTTCTCTTAACTGTCCTCCATGACTCGTGCTTTTCAAAATGGCGGATATGATTTCAATGAGCAAGAGAGCAAAAGTAACGAGCCAGCGATATATCTCAGTCAGCGATATATCCCTAACAATGTAACGTTGAAAAAACGACAGAAACCGTCTGCATTTTATGACCGGTGCCAGCCTTTGGCTGGGCCCCGGTAAAAAGAGTTTTCCCTGGGGCCAAAAACTATTTAACGACTCTTGCAAGGAGACAGAGGCTGTATTGCGCAGTGTTTGTTTTGTTTTTTTTTTGCAACCATTAGCTTTTGTTCTTTCCACATGCTGCATGATTGTTTCGATAAACTTCAAACCTGCAAGTAAAACTATTCAAAAACTTTATTACTAAATTAGGCTTTATAGGTGACATGGGTCACATGACACTAATGGCGGGAACCTGGTAACAAACAATAAATTAATATCGTAACACTGCACCACTCTGGGCACAGAACATGATGAGTAGTAGCACATGATTGATGCTGATGTGGAAACGGACGTGTATAGGTTCATTTGCCTGATTAATCTGCTCTTTCATTCTGAGTGAAAATTTAAAGGTTTTCATAATTAAACGACTCATTTAAGAATGAATGATTTGGGACAGAGTAACTCTCCTGGATTACACCAAATTATACAAAAAAACGGAAAATAGGCCGTCTGCAACCAACGAATTCTTAGCTTAATATCGCCATAAACTCGTGTAGGATGTTCAAACTCTGAGCTAAGTCTTGAGCTTCGAATATGCTGATCCCTTAACTATGGCACAAGGCAAATGCAAATTAAGTATGGTTTGCTCGTGAGCAAAATTACTTTCTTTACCAGATATTCTTCTGTTACGAGGGGCCTTACAAAAATGATTCTTTAAATGACGCAGGCATTTGCCCTTTATATGACATGTACATGTCACGGTGTCGGCTTTGACTTGAAAGGTAGAAACCAAATTTTCTATTAATTCAAAATAGAAATAATTAAGCCCCTTGAAAAATCTCAGTTAAAGATATGGCGCAAAATAACTTTGCGTTCAAAAGGCAACTACTCGCGAAAACGTTCTGTGAGAGCTGGTCAGCAGTTTCTAGTTCCTTCCAGTTTACAAACACCTTAGAAGGACAAGTAGTGACTTTGAATATCCTCCTTAAGTCTTCTGCCTGCTCTAACCAATAAGCTTTCAAGTTTTTGAACAATTAGCAGTTGTTCGTTGTCCATCCATATTGTCATGTTAATTGATTGCCAGTTCAATAGTGCTAGACAACTTGGAATGATAACCAACGTTTTTTTGTATGAAGTGTCAGTTGAACTTTTATCAATGTGTCTGTTACGGTTTCTATGGCGTTCAGTACAAGAGCTTCATTCTCGAAGCCCTGAATTAATTTATATAATAATTAATGGCGATCCGGAAAATACAAAATACGAGAAAATACACTGAGATACTATTCCAACTTTTCAGTTTTTTTCCAGCCTTCCACAATATATTCCACGAAGCAGTTGATCCTAGAAAAGTTATTGCTTGTTAGCAAAAATGGCTAGATCCGTACAGAAATTGTACGCGGTTTCTAAACCATTCAAATCTGCCACCTTACGGAATCCGTTGTCGTACTTTGCTGGTTATAATGATTTTTAATTTGTCCCTAGCAACTGTTTTTTTAATAAGTTACGTAGTGTTTTATTTAATACATTCAATGGTTCTAGGCCTGTTGAATTTGATTTAAATAGTAATAAGTGTAAGAATTGAACTGTAGTATATCACTTGCGTTAAAAAATTATAACTTCATTTTTTTGTAATTTTCGTATCTCGTCGAAATCATTTAAGGGACTTGTGTATAATGGGCGAGAATAGGCCTGGGGACAGAACATCTCTCAAAGTAGTCAGCAGACCTTTTTGCGTGCAGCTTGAAACTCTCACCACGTGCTTTTATCTATCGATCGATGAGCATAAATTTATTAAGCAAACAAGCAGTAAGCAAAACGTTTGCGAAAGTTGTGATAAAAAAGCCTTCTATCGAGTAACGGCTCATTCATTGACACCTCTTTCTCATTGTGGGACAAAACATCTGGAAAGAACGATTTTACAAAAAAAAAAGATAAAAAAGAAAAGATAACAAATAATTTAGCGCTTTGTGTTCATTTTGTTATTTATCAATTGTTAGCGCCAAGTTGTTTTTATGTCGGTATTGGCCCCGCATCACTATACCGCCTTGTTAAAATTCGACAGCTGAAGAAGTCAATAGAGTACAAAAATCTTGGTAGCTTGTGACATAACGAAATTCTAGCTCCTTGAGTGGCATTTTGAGAACAAAAGAACAACCTTGAAAGTTCTTGGCTTGAGACAAGGGAATTCATGTGGGTAAAATATGTCTTCGTAATGTTGCCATCGAACTGTTGTTTCCATTGAAAGTCAGGGCACGTGACTAATCAGTTCTGAAATCCATCGACGAGCTCGAGGACTTCGTACCAAGTTCTAAAAGTAATTTTAAACATCCAAATTTTGATAAGTACCTGATTTCTCTCTTTGCAGTGAAGCAAACACGTGTGGAAAATTACTGCAGGCTTTCTTTTGAGCTCCGCATGACCCAATTAGCATAACACAATTCCCATAACCAGCCCTGCTAAGTCAAACAATGTGCTCTTAAGTATTATGTGCGATTGTTTACGAAATATCAGACAGAAGAACCGGTGCTCTCTCCACTGTAAAAGACATCTCTTTTACTAATTCATACGGCCATTTGAAAGAAATTATTTTCGCTATAAAAGGACGCCAGATTTTCCCAGCGTAACCTCTTTGAAGCTTAATCTTTTCATTTTGCATAAAAAAGTTTTTACAAGTGATAATAATAATTGGACGAACCTTGCCTTTCCTCTTTAACCCACTCTTTTTGTCATTATTTATACCACACAATTTGCAATGTTTTATGTTCATTCTGATTAACCTGCGGGGAAACATTTTGCTGTGGAGATATCTTTAGATTTGTTTCTCACGGAAAGCTTTTCCCGCGTTCGTTTCGCCAAAGTATTAAAATCAATTGTGTGGTCGTTACTGCATTCAATATTCAGTTCGCCGAGCGACGTTTTAATTTAATGTCGTTGTTGTTTTAGTTTCGCTTAAAACATATGCTTTCGGAGAGGACTGCGTTTCACGCTTTGCAGAGCCCGCGCTAAATAGCAAAAAGAGCCATTGATAACTAGAAATTGAGAAACGTTATTATAAAGATTTAAAAAGTCTAAAAGGTTTGCAATTTTGGGATGAGTAAAATTTCAAAATTGATGATCGCTTCCAAGTGGACCTGCTGTTTTGTTATTGCAGATAATGGTTCAGCGGGTGCGATTCAGGAGCTTTAGCCAATAGCATAAGCCAATTAATTGTTCAACCTCTGTATTTTCAGGTGGCTTGATGGCAAGTGTGTTGTGTGGTTTGGACTAGTAACCGGGCCGGCACTCCAAGCCTCGCGCAAAACCAGTCAACTACACCATCTCGCTGGAGTAAATCCTACGATAAGCAGGAGTGGATAAGTCTTGCTCATAATCAAGTATGGCTCTCGCTAGCAGTATGCCTTGTATAGACCGGCTAGCATGCCAGCTAAGTCTTCACGGACTTGACGAAAACTGCACAAGGAAACCGGATTTTTATTTCTCCTGGTCCGAGCCGCTGGATTTAGACTTTGCTGGGAGGCATCATAGTAATCAGAAACGAAGCAGAAGTTTACCTAGTGCTTCTGTAGCCAAACGCAAGGAAACAACGCAGTTAAATTTGAGTTACGAGCATTCAGCCAGTCCTAAACGAACAAGGGACAGTAGCACGATCTCAACCGAAGGAAAGAAAGCATCTATAAAGGAAGGAATTACAATTCATTCAGCCGGTCCCTATACATCGCCAGGGCACCTAACTTTATCTGTTAATAAATATGCAAATGAAGCTAACAGGCACAAAGGATCTGACGCGGATTCCGTCGAATCTTCAGATGACGAGGTTAGTGGACTTTTGCTTCATTCTCTGAACTGGATTAACGATTCACCGAGAATTCTGGCAGAAATAACCGCTTTCCAGAAATCAAGACAGAATCTGAAATGCAATACTGGAGAATCCAGTATTCGAAAGCGCTCGCTAGATGAAAATGAGTCCTCAAAGGACACAAAGAGACATCGCCCGAGGTTAGACTTTGACAAGATGCAGCTCTCCAAAAATGAAGTAGTACGAGACGCACATAGCGAACAATCATTTCTAGACGACGTATATTTCAGGCCAATTATAGCCTTCAATTTAGAGGATTGAGGGAAAGTGCGAAAAGGAGAGATTTAATAGTGTTGAATGATGCACGTGAAATACAACCGAACTGAACTCCACAAACTGGAATAACATCAAATATTACAAGTAAGTAGCTTCATTCGGAGGGGTTTCCCCAAAGACTGCGAAATACTCAATAATGTCTCAATGGAGCGAAATTCATAGAACGGAACCTTGTTTCTGGAATCAGCTAGCGTATTTCATAGATACTATGTTATATTTTCCTGTTTTGGAAATTACCTGCTTTTATTATCTGAAAAAAAACATGAAGGAACTTAACATTTCGTCCTCTAGAAAAAAAAATACGTTTTATACGCCTTGATGAAGAAAGACATTAGCTTTGTTTAAGCAATCCTTATGATAAATATTCCTGGTCAATCGAAAACGGGTTAGAAACAATCACAAGGGTAAAAGAACCATTTCATGAACTTCGAATTTGCAAGAAAAATGTTTAAATTAATTTACATTTTAGCATTGTAGAAGAAAATAAAATCGTATTCATCACAGAGACCTCTTTGTTTTGTGGGCACAAATGAGGGAGCTGTGGTTTTAAGATAAAAGTTAATTTCCTCTGGAAACCATTACTGACAAAATGGATGACCTATAGTAAACATTTGTGTTTTCTCACTCTTACTAACTTAAATGATCTAGCGTGCTGTCTTTTTTGTGTTATTCATATTTCTTCATTTTCTCGAGAACAGTTTAGAAATTCATGGGGTGTCAAAATGTCTTTACACTTCGCACATCCCCCACCCCAAAATCGTTTCGCTAAATATCCTCTTACAGCTCTTTACAGATTCATGATTTATTACTAGTAATGAACCACCAAACAACTTTAGGTGAAAAATTTAACATTACTTTGCCGAATCGGTAAAGTAAACAATAGTTAAAGAAGGAACAGCGCAGGTTTGCGATGAAAAAAATCATCCGTTAAGTAGCGGTACCACAATAATTTCGGTCTCCAAGCGAGGAAGGCCGCTCCAAAAGGTGGACAGTTTTGACAGGGGTCGACAAGTTCTTGACACAATTTTGGCTTCGAAACAAAATTAGCGGCAGGTGTTTACTTCTTAGTGAATGAAACCTAACACGTGACCAACCACTGAATGAGAAGCCAACAGCAAGTTTTTTTGTGACATTCAGTGACAGCCTTACCGACGCGACCAATCACGTTTACGCGCCAATTATGAGAATTTCATTAGTTCGGTTGGAGTTGAATCATTTAGCTTTTGTGGAGCCAACCAATATCCAAACAAAAAATCTGTTTTCCGTTCAAATTGTCTTGATAGAACACAACGTAAGGCTAATTTCCTGTGTGTATGTCCGCCAGTGCGATTTTGGATGTATTTCTTGATAAGAACTGGGTCTCAAGCCTTATCAAGCTTTAAATTACATTGAAATGTGGTTTCGCATTGCGGACCGACTCAAATGCCAAGCATTTTCGTGACCATCTATTTAAAATTTAATTGATTATCGGTTTAGTAGTTTGGTTGAAACAAGGGAAGTGTTTGAAAATACTGTACCTCAAAAGGTTGAAAATTTCGACGATTTAATAGGCGCTCAAGAATTTCGCTTCTAGGTCACTTGCGTATGGCCGTTTTGCTTTTGAAATCAAAATACAATATTCTATAACAAATAAAATTGTCCACACAAATAAGACACAGTTATAAGATGCAAGACGTAAAAGGGCGTACCTATATGAACCAGTCTAAAGAGAAACAAAATTGTGGGATAAAGTTATACCTGTGCAAACACAAACATGCCATAATATTTTAAGAACGGATACCTACTGATTCTTGAAATGATAGCAAACAGCTTCACCTTTGAACATGTTTTATTTTGCCACCTTGCGGTCCTTTCAGTGAAATGGGTCTATTTCATCTTTGCATATTTTATCGTTTTTGCGTATTGGATTCTTAGTAATTAGCTGCTACTTACTGTGACTAAATTCCCTTTCTCAATACTCCAAGTGGCAAGATGATAAGTGTCGGCTTCACAGAACGCCGAGTCAAAGGTCGTTATGTTCCGCCGTTCTTCCTCGGCATATAACTACATGCATTAAATTAAGGACATAGAATCGCAACTTAACGTAACGTACCTTGAAATTTCAACATTGCCTTTTGAAAGTTTGTATTGTAATTACTGTTTATTGATTTAAGTGTTACAAGATGTATTCTTTTACTCTTACAAGTATTTGGAGACTGAAAGATGTATTTTTAAGACTGTCACAGGCAGTTTGGGAAAAAAGGCGGAATCCTCGTTCTCCCAACAGGACTGAGTCCGATCTAAGATCTTCCGCTTACTAGTCTGGACACTCTACCACTGAGCTGTAGGAGATTAGTCGGAGCAAGGACATTAAACTAGGTTCATGCGACAGACATCCTGCATACTGCTAAGATTTGAATGTCAAAGTTAACGATGATTTGAATAATGAAGATGGTATATTTTGAACCTGGAGAATTTGGGAAAGATGTCTTTTGTAGTACTCTCATGGATGTTTGCAAACTCTAAGTCACTTATCAAAATCGAGACTGTAACCCGTAAAGCTTGGCACATTCAAGTTTTTTCATTATCTTAAAAGTGACAAATTTCTTCCATAGAAAGCTTGACTGATAAAGTCAAAAGTTGTTCACTTGAAGCTGTTACAATGCACGGACATCTTGCCACTTATAAACTTGGTTTTCTTCAGTGCCTTTTACCTTTAAGTCAAAATATCTCAATCTCAGGAATCAGATTTAATTCTGTCAGTGTTCCCGGAAGAGTACCTAGTAAAATTGTTTTTAAAACGGCAATTGTGTGATATATTGTGAATACTTGTTGTGTGTGCCTCCAGGCAAAAAAAAAAAAAAAAAAAAAAAACATTTTAATTAAAGAAAACGTGGACAATTCGTATGACATCAGATGCTTGGTTAAACGGAAAATAAAGACTCCTGAAAAAGACACGAGACAGGACACAAATATAATAACAAATAGAAGTCACCTACATGCACTGTTGATGCACACGGTTTATAAATATGCATAAAAACGCCCGAGTAACGAGTTTAATATTTCTTGATTTCGCACACTGATGTTTATTTTGTTCTATACCATGACATAGAAAATACAGTCAATCAGAATGCAGGAAGGCCGTTTTATATTCGTCTGTATTCCCTTGAACCTTCTCGTCAATAAGTGCAGTCTCGGTATCGCACCGAACCTCCCCATCATGCGTTGCGGTCCTCCACAGATTCTTTCAACTGTTGTTTGTATTTTCTATGGCATGATATCAAGTAGTTATGCAACCTTTTCTCGTGGTATACCTTGGAATATCCCACTCGTCACTTGCATTTTCTTGGTATGCACTCTTGCCTAAATTAACGCTCGTGTGTATAAAATACAAGTGATTCGTGTCATATTAAACGGTAGTTGATGCGGTGATTTTGTGTTTAAATGAACAGCGAGATCTCCAATAGCAGTTTATAGCTACTGTGTACAACCCCAAGGGAGCACTTGAGACTCGCATTCTGATTGGTTCAGCCGGGTGATTCGACGCGAAATTTAAAAAACGCCAAAAAAAAAGAAACACAAATACAGAAACCGCGGCCAAAACTATAAACATGGGCATAATAAAAAGGAACCAATTAATCGATCAAATTCTTCGCTAATGTTATCTGTATGGGATAAACTGGTCTATCTACTGATTGAGCAGCAACGAGAAATTCCCATCTACCAGTCAGAGTTGCAACAGAAAATGTAATAAACTCGATCCTCACCTGAATAAATTGAAACGCATACAAAAACACTTGTGATTAGAAAAACAAAAGGATAGGTTCGCTGCAGCTGCTTGCTTTTTAAAGAAACATTCCCATGGAAAAGACAAAGCTGTGATGTTTTAATTTAATTCGACGGTGCTCCATTCTCCGCCTATTCTTTCAAAATCGGTCAATGCTCCGGAAATACATCGCAAATACAGATTTTCAAACAAGGACTGATTTACTCGTCTAAGATATTTATCTTTTCATATGAAATCATAAGGCCTGGTCTATACCGTTGTCCGTCAAATTAAATGTCGAAATCATATTCTATCTAAAGCCAACGTTTTGACGTTCGCCCATTCTTCGGCCTCAGTGTTCAAATTACTTGATAACTGTCGCTTTATCGGGACTTCATTCTCAAGATAGTTACTGTCGTCTACTTCTATAAAAAGACGCAAATGATTCAATGATTGGTCATTCCGGTAAGAAAGTAGGCGTTAAGTGGAACGTGCTATTGCTAGTGACATCCTTGTCTTTGTAGCAATCAGGCGAAGGCTACATGTACCTAATAATGTCAGCTCAAGTTAATGAATGGCTGAATTATGGAGCAAAATATCCGTTATAACTTATTTACAATTTTAACCATCGGTTAATTGGAGGTCCTAAGCAGCTCTTTAAAACCTTTATTTGTTCCAGTCCCGTCGAGAGACTTCATAAAAGAGATTTCAGATTAAGACTGACATTGTAGAAATGATCCACCGAGTTCATTGGTAAACGCCTTCACTTGAATTTTAGTTAAGGATCTTTCAATTATTCCATGCAATCAAGATTCGAGTCGAACATAAGTCGAGGTACACGTAACAGCCGACAACGTGAGTAGTTGTAAAAGGCGGGTTCTGGGACAAAGGGCGTGGTCAAAAAACTGGTCTAAAGACTGCAAGCGTGCAGGATCGATTTTGGATCCTATCAACTTAAAGAAATGTTACTATACATCCAAGAATTCATCATGCGAAATCAAAATCAAACTGTCAAAGAGCTCCGCGCCATTGCCAAGGAACGCAAGATAGCCAAGTATTATATGATGCGTAGAGACGAGTTACTAGAGGCGCTGGGAATGCCTGAGGAGGTACCTAGTGCTAGTAGTGCTAGTAGTGCTAGTAGTAGTAGTAGTAGTAGTAGTAGTGGGGTAACAACGCATATTCTCGATGAGCCTGTCCCAGAAATAAGTGTCCCGATTCTTAGGCCTACCAAATATGTACCTCCAAGTGCCCCTAGTCGGTGGAAAACACTTGTTTCGGAATATAACAAAAGAGTACAGAAGAAAATACACAAGTTTGCAAATTGGATTTTGAATTATGTCCCAAAGAGAATCAAAAAGCCTGCTAACGAAAGAATCAGGAAGTTGAAGGAGGAAGTAAGAAGCATCTGGGCTGTACTAGAGCCGTTCAGTGTAAAAGAAAAGGAAAAGGCACTGAAAGGGTTCTTCAAGAACTATCGGATCGATGGGAAAAAGGGGTACGGTCCTCAAGACTTCATCAAGAAGATAAAACCAAAGGTTGTGGAGTTACTTTATACTAGAAGTAAACCCATCAAGGTGAAGTTTATATTAACTTGCACATTCATAAAAGAGAATCTTGCTACGGGTAAGATTGAGGAGACTGAGGGGTACTTTCATACTAACCTTGAAATAGTAACGGATTCAACTGATCTATCTAACTTATTCGATGCAATGACGGAATTACAACTTGAAAAGGTTGCGAGATTTGAAGGTGAAAAGTCTGGATGGCAATTTGATCGAGTTGAGTACTTTGATATACACATTAATCCATTTGAGCCTGTATCTGGAACTTCTTACATACCCCTACCAAAGGTTTTAACTGAGAAGAAGGCTATAATTAATGTCAAGAACGAGAAGGACAATGAGTGTTTCAAGTGGGCGGTGACATCTGCTGTATTTCCCAAAGAGAATCACGGTGAAAGACTGAATGCTGAGATGAGAGAGAACTCTAAGAAGTTTGACTGGACGGGAATGGAGTTCCCTGTTACACTAAGGGATATTGCCAAGTTTGAGAAGCAAAATCCTTACGCCATTAACGTATATAGATATGAGTCTGAGGTAAACGTTTTGAGAATTAGTAAGCGGTGAGAGGTGACAGTGATAAATTTGCTTCTATTATCCAACAGTAAAACGAACCACTACTGTTGGATTAAGAATTTGAGTAGATTATTAGCTTCACAAGTCAACAAACATAAATCCGTAGTATACTTCTGCCATAGATGTCTTAATCCATTCAAGTCACAATCCTCCCTGGACAAGCATCTAGAGTATTGCAACAATCATGAAGCAGTTAAGATGGAAGTCCCTGTTAACGAAGATGGAAGCCCGCAGTTCTTCGGTTTCAAAAATCGCAACAGAAAGATGGAGGTCCCGTTTGTTGTGTATGCAGATTTTGAGTGCTACACTGAAAAGATACATACTTGTTACCAAGGTGAGGGTAGAAGCTTTACCAATAAATACCAGAAACATAAACCATCAGGTTTTTGTTATCTGATCAAGTGCTTTGATAGCGCTATATTCGAACCCAAACTTGTAAGTCACACAGCTGAATCACCAGACGAAGATGTACCCAAGATGTTTATGGAGAGTTTGGAGTCAGATATCAAACAAATTTATGATAGGTTCAAGCTACCCAAAAATCCTCATGTTAGTGAGGATGAGAAAATAGCCTATGAAAATGCCACACACTGTCACATTTGTGGATCGATAATTGGCCATGATAAGGTATTAGACCATTGTCATCTTACTGGAAAGTATAGAGGCGCCGCGCATGGAGAGTGTAATTTAAATTACAAGGTGCCTAAATTTGTACCAGTTATATTCCATAACTTATCTGGATACGATGGTCATTTATTTGTGAGGAACATAGGGGAATCGAAAGGTAAGGTAGATTGCATACCAATCAACGATGAAAAGTACATTTCGTTCACGAAGGAGATTGTTGTCGACTCTTATAAGAACAAGGAAGGGAACACGGTTAGCATTAAACGGGGAATTAGGTTCATTGATAGCTTTCGGTTTATGGCAGCAGGCCTCAGAAGGTTGGTTGACAACCTACCACAATCTTCTCTGGTGAATGTAACGAGTTGGTTTAAAAGGGTGATGGAAGATGGCACAGACCTGCAGTTACTCACTAGGAAGGGGGTATTTCCGTACGATTGGTTTGATGGGTTTGATAAGCTCAGTGAAACTCATCTCCCACCAAAGGATGAGTTCTACTCGAAGCTCTACTACGCTGAAATATCGGACGAGGATTACCAACATGCTCAAAACGTGTGGAAAGTCTTTAGGATTGAGAGCTTCAGGGAATACCACGATCTTTACCTTGAGCTGGATGTGTTATTGTTGGCTGATGTCTTCGAGAACTTCAGAGATGTTTGTAGGAAGAACTACGACTTGGATCCAGCTTGGTACTACACTGCACCTGGATTGGCGTGGGACGCGGCCCTGAAAATGACCAATGTGAGTTTGGAACTTTTGAAGGACCCTGACATGCTACTCATGGTTGAGGAGGGAATTCGAGGGGGTATCTCCATGATCTCCACTAGGTATGGTAAAGCCAACAATCCATACATGAAAGATTATGACTCATCATTACCAACAAAGTACATCACATACCTGGATGCGAATGGTTTGTACGGATATGCAATGAGTAAACCTTTACCAACACATGACTTTCGATGGTTGACTGAAGAAGAGCTTGTATTGAAGTGGAAAGATATGCCATGTATACTAGAGGTTGACATGATGTATCCAAAGCACCTTCACAAACTGCATAATGACTATCCATTAGCACCAGAGAGAGTTACGGTGAATGGCGTGGATAAGCTAATTCCAAACCTAAGGCACAAACGAAAATACATTATTCACCACGAGACGCTGAGACAATATTTAAGTCTCGGGCTGAAAGTCTACAAGATACATAGAGGCATCACATTCAAAGAGTCCGCGTGGCTGAAGCCCTATATCGACTTGAATACCGAACTAAGGACGAAAGCAACAAACGACTTCGAGAAGGATTTCTTCAAGTTGATGAACAACTCAGTCTTTGGGAAAACTATGGAGAACGTAAGGAACAGGGTGGACGTTCGTTTGGTCACTAATGAGTCAAAGGCCAAGAAGTTGGTATCGAAGCCGAATTACCACCAAAGCACGATCTTTTGTGAGAATCTAGTTGCAGTACAAATGAAGAAGACAAAGTTGGTGTTGGACAAACCCATTTACCTAGGCTTTTCAGTCCTTGAGATAAGCAAGACTATAATGTATGACTTCCACTATAACTACATCAAGCCCAAGTATGGTAGCAAGGCCAAGTTGTTATTTACAGACACTGATTCACTGGCATACGAGGTGGAGACGGATGACTTCTACAAAGACATTAGCCCAGATGTGAGAGACCGGTTCGACACAAGTAACTACCCTGAAGATCATCCATCCGGCATTGAGGTGGGCGTGAGCAAGAAAGTCGGGGGCATGTTCAAGGATGAAGCGGGTGGCCAACAGATCATAGAATTCGTAGGTCTCAGGGCTAAACTATATTCATACATGATGGATGAGGGAAAGGAGGAAAAGAAGTGTAAGGGTGTGAAGAAAGCGGTCGTGAGAAAGAGCATAAGCTTCAACGACTACAAGGATTGCCTCTTCAAGCAAAAACTACAGAGGAGGACAATGAATATCATCAGGAGTCATCTGCACGACTTGTACACAGAGACTGTGAATAAGGTGGCGCTATCATGCGAAGACGACAAAAGGGTGGTAAGGGAGGATGGGATACACACATATGCATATGGTCACTTTAGGACTCTAATTCCGGTAAAAACTTAAGGATTTATTTATACATATATCCAACTAGACAAAGTCGGTATGGATTACGATTCAGAGGAAACTTATCACAGCCTTGCCGATCATTTTCAGTCTATGTTCAAGAAAGCTGATGAGCAAGACGAACAGGTTTGTAAGCATGAAAGTGTGTATAGGGATAACTCAGGGATTGTTCTTTGTAGCCTCTGTAAGACTGAACTAGAATCGATGGACTACTCTCAACGAGAATGGATGTACGACTTTTCAGCTAGTAGGTGTGATCTTCGTAGATCAAGACTAAATGGAGTTCGTAATGTATTCGAGAGACATGACTTGAATGTGTCTTCTATGATGATTGCTATCATAGAAGCCAAGTATCAAGAGATTCTAAAGTTTAAGTGTAAAAGTCGCGGTCAGATTCGTACGTCTTTAGTGGCTTCATGCTTGTTTTATACATACCAAGAATTTGGTGAATATCGTACGTTAGATTACATTAGAAATTTGTTTGGACTCAAGCAAAGAGCCATGTCATATGGTTTACAAATGTACTTGGAAGCATTCCCAGAGGTGAGAAACAACCACATTACACCAGAGAAACTTATTCCCTGGATAATGAAACTTACTGGGGTTGATGAATCTCATCACAGACGTATTTTGTCCATTGCCAAGTACTTTGAAGCAACATCACAGATTCTTGAGCGCAGTACTAGCAGTATAATTGCAGCGAGTATTGTCTTCTTTTACTTATGTATGAACCAGGAGTATAAAAATCAAATAGGTATGACAAAGAGTGTCTTTGCCAGCAAAGTTAAAATTTCGGAGATTTCATTGATGAAGACAGTTCGTGAAATGGTGAACATCTCAATGTCACTTAAGTACTCTACCAGGTGGTAAGGCTCCATATAGGATCAGTGGCTCTTCGTTTATCACCACCTTCATCTTCACCGGGCGAATACAAATACCTAACCTCGACTCCTGGGGGTAACCTCTTCTCATTCAAGCCCACAGCTCTCTTGTATTCCATAGGCTTAATGTCAATCTCTTTCAGTTCCAACGCTTCATAGGGCTCTTTACCTGTGATACGTGTAGGTTCAGAATTCAAAGTCTTCATAATAGCGGGAAGTCTTTTCACCCAAACCCTGGACCTAACATCACTCACCATCTCTTGTGCATATTGATGACTAAATAATTTCTCACCAATCGTTCTATTAGCCCTCTCTACAAAAGCCTGCGCTCGATGATTACCAGATTTACTTCGCTGTATGTCTACTTGATGCTTATTCATCAAGTGACTGACATTGCCCATGAATTCTTTACCGGGATCCACCATTAATGTCTTTGGCCACTTTAGCTTCCGAGCATAAATTCTCTCAAACGCCGTGGCCACTTCACCACTATCTTTCGAGGTCAGTGCCTCAGCATCCTTGTACCTAGAAGCGATATCAATCACAACCAACGCATAGCGGTATGTTTTTCTTCTCACTGTATCTTGAGGAAGAAACAGCAAGTCCGCCTGATGAATTTGATTTGGCTTACCAACGACCCAATGTGGTCTGGGTACATATCTCGGTGGAGGAAGATATATTTGCCACAATGCTTGCTTCTCCAACCAATCTCTAGCAACACTCTCAGTTACTTTGGCTGCACTCGCCAACTTTGGTATAGCCGAGTATTCTTTCCAGTATCCATCAGTAGAGTAGTATAATCGACTTAAAACATCATCATTAGACATTTACAACAAGATTCAGTGCATTTAAATGGCTGGAATATCAGACATTCTTGATTCTAGTCGTGTTCCCAGGATGCGTAAAGGTTTGAGGGCCGAGGCCTCATTAAATCGGATCACGCTAAATCCCTCATCAGCCAATCCTGGTGAGACATTATACATTGAAATACCAAAACTGACCGACAACCTGGTGATTGTGCCTGGCAGCGTGTACATCACTTTCGATATGAGTGTAACAGGCCACAAGAACAACACACTTGTTAACAACTTGGGAAGGAACCTCGTTTCACGATTCAAGGTTCTATTCGGAGGTGAAATCATAGAGGACCTTAATAGGTTTGATTTATTCAAAACTTATCACGATTTGTTTTTGTCAGAGACCGATCGCAATAACAGATTGAGACAGGGCATATCATCCGAGAATGTGAGGAAAATTAGAACCAATGCCGGGGACAAAGTTAGTTCAAATGCAGCAGAAAATACTATAGGTGCGGTCCATAACACCAGGTACGAAATACCATTGGACCACACAATACTGAAAGATCATGGAGTCTTCTATCCAAAAGCCTTACCACATCCACTCAAATTTGAAATAACTCTAGCTCCAGTTTCTGATGTCGTCGTTTATTCAAACACTGAAACACCACCTGATTACAAATTAACAAATATGGAGCTGGAGTATCATTGCATATCAAGTGACCGATTAGCCAGTCAAGCTATTTCCTCGTATCAGATTGGAAGGGCTTTCTTATACGAGAAGATACTTCTTCACAAAACGTTTCCGATCTCTGAGAATACTGATGGTGTGATTAATGAGCATATTAACGTGCCTAGGAAATCCATGACTGGCATACTATGTATTTTCACAGCTCCTTATGCAGCAGGTGCTTGGGACTCTGAGAGTTTTGCAAACCCAAAGATCACATCGGTTAAGATTGACAAAGATGGAGTACCAAACAAACTTTATTCGAAAGGCATGATACCAACTGATTTATGGCAGGCCATAATTAAACGAGTTGGTATCGATGATTCCATCAAGGAGGCTGACTTCTATACGAACAAGTTCGCTTTGTGGATCGATCTGAGGAGTTACCCGGATAATCATGTTCATGGAAACGGTTTGGAGCTAACTAGTACTCGCGATGGCATAAGACTCGAGATTAACAGGGAGAAGAGAGGAGGCAGGGTTCTTACTTGCTACATGTTCGTGGTTGCTGACGCCGCCATGAAAATTATTAAATCAAACTTAAACGGGATAGCGTACTAGATATAATCCAAGTATGAATGAGTTAGTGGACAAAATCCCATTCAACTGTATCATTACGGGGCCTACGAATTGTGGAAAGACTCAATACCTGGTGGACCAGCTTCGAGGACACTTTAGGGGCGTATTCGACTATATTGTCTTGATTTGCCCCACTTATATCCATAACAAGACTTACAGAGGCTTTGCAAAGGGGGACAAGAGATTTTGGGTACTCTCACCAGTCTCTAGTGATCAGTACGAGATTGACTATTTACTAACGCTTTGCTCAACGTTATTCTCGGGTGAGAACACACCCATAATACTGGACGATTGCGCTGTTTCGAAAGACTTGAAGGATCGGACAAACAAATTCATCAATCTGGCGTTTTCCGGGAGGCATCTTGGCATATCTGTGTGGGTTCTCACCCAACAACTCACATCGATTTCGAAACCATTCCGAGAGAATGTCGCATGTGTTGTATCGTTTTACAACCCGTCCGAAACCGCGATGAAAATGTTATTTGAGGAATATGGTGGTGCTTTGGATGTTGATAAACGCAAACGGTACAAGAAGTTACTCGAGAGTGAAAAATACGCCAGACTTTGCTTTTCACTGCGCCACCCGTTTGAAAAATAATAAGAGATACCCGCATCTGGGGCATAAACATGGCTAACCCTGAAGATATATTGAACGGTGAAGCATCAGTTGCTGAAACAACACCAATCATTGATTTGGAGTCAAAGAGGGAATCTCTTTCAATCTTGGCGTGCCTAGGTTCAACGAAAGAATACACGGGTGTGGTTATGGACCTCTCTGACACAACCAAACTATCAGATAAGGATGTGGAGAAGTATTACAAAAGGTACCAAATAGTGTCCGGCAAGAAGATTGCCGATGGCTTGGCGGACTCTTCTTTTCAATTGATAGCTAAGGCTGTGGATCGAGGTTTGAGCAAGTTCGGAAATATAGATGATCAAGACGCTCTTGTGAGAGACTGTAAGAACGATGAATTGATAATGAAGGAGATCTCAAATATATCCGGATTACTTGTACTCAAAGGTGGAAGACTCACGGCATTACTTTCGGCATTTATTCAATTTGCAAAGCACTTCAAGTTAAGAGAGCAAGACCTAAGCACTACTCCAACACAACTTGAGCAAGACCTAAGCACTACTCCAACACAACTTGAGCAAGACCTAAGCAATACTCCAACACAACTTGAGCAAGACCTGAGCACTACTCCGACACAACTTGAGGACTAAAATGGATTCTAGGAAAAGTGTCTTCAAGATTGGTTGTACCATAAGCAAAAGCACAAAAAGATGCAACAAAACGAACTTGAGTTTCACGTATTTACCATATATGGTGAGAATGACTCTGACTTTGAGAAGTTCTTCGAGAGAGTAAGACCAGAGATTGTTAATGCCTTCGAGTTAATCAACCCTAGTTTCACAAGACTTGAAGTTAATTTCAAGCTAGACCCGGATCGACAACCATATAAACAACCATATCAATCCATAGTAGACCATTATGATGATGAGACTGACTCTGCAGATACGCTGATCGCGCGTACTGTGAGAGTTTTGAGAGCGAGATTGAGATATAATTTGAGGGATAAACTTCAACCCGTTTTTCGTTATAGTTACAAGGACATCTACGATAGACGGTTTGATGAATCTATTAACCACGAGGAGAGATTCAGAGCAATGGACAATGGGGATTGGGATGGGGAAGAGGGTTTGGAAGATACTGCTATGTATGGCTTTGTGGTCAAGGACTTTGCAAAAGATATGGAGTCTGAAGTTTCACACATTACAATCAAAATGTTGAATGCATACAAGCACTACCATAAATCGAACTTCTACAAACATCTGTGGGATGAACTAATGCCTATAGCGTGGCACCCCGATCGTGTGTGGGATTGGTGCTTCGATAACGAGCAAAAGAGAGAAGCCGAGCAATTATGGGCGTAATGACCCAACTTTCATATGAAACGCTATTGTAAACCTCTTAGTAGAAGACCTACTAAGAGGCTTAAAGATAGGTATGTACTATGTCATAACCGAAAGGTACTTGTTGAACATGACTGAACCAATCTTCATTTCACTTGACTCTGATTTTGACTGGAACACCATCGTTGTGTCCGAACCTAAGAAGAACTCTTTCACCAAAGGCAAAAGTAAAGTACCAAATGAATGGGTTACTTCAGATGTTTATGTGGAAGGTCCAAACGGTGTGAGACGCCCAATATTCATTGAATTGGCCAAGCAATTCTTTTCAGGCATATCTGGCGTATGGCCATTTGGAACCGAGAAAAAGGATCGCAGGCTTGAAACATTGGAGGGGTTCCAGATTTTCTACCCAATGACATCGATTGAGACTATGGATAGCCCCACAACTGAAGAGATGAAGACTCGTGAAGCATTAAATAACGTGATGGGGATCACATTGGATTCACTCAAAACGTTTTGCAAAAAACCCAGGTCTGAGCGTTTAGTACCACCCGCCACTTTCAATGCATATACAACTGCCAAAAGTGAAAATGATTGGTCTTATGCTGTAAAACCCATATACGATTACACAAACATCACAAACCAACTAACAGGTAAGAAGACAAAGGATAAGTCCAGTCCAGAGCGGGCTTATCTAAAGTTCATGACCTGGGGTAAGGGTAAGGACATAAAATCCAAAACTTCTGTATATGGCCCAGATGATAAAATGGTTCACCCACTTGAATACATGTGGCAGCCTGATAATTATGTAACCGGTTTTGATCATCCTGTTGTCCATTGGGATGGTATATTCTGGGGGTCACACGGGCAGTCCAGCTATGGCGCTTCAGCTCGTCTTCGTGTTTCTGAGATGAATTTCACTCCAAGTGATAACAACAACATGACTCGTTTTCGCATGTTACCCCCCAATAAGGTACAAGAATCAGAACCAGAACCAGAACCAGAATCAGAAGAAGAAGATGATGAAATTGTGATAGAACACTGAATAATTAAGACTTACTTCTCCTAATAGACACCCTATTAGGAGAGTTAAAGCTAAGTGATAATAGGGATACAAACATGGCTAACGCAGGAGTTACTGAAGTTATTGATAGAGCGACTGTGGATGAATATTGTAAAGAATACTGTGTAAAATACTGTGAAAACTATGTAGGTTGGCAGTGTCGGAGTATAATACAAGAAGACAAAGATAAGGGGTGGGCTGATATAGTATATTCACATTTGAAAGGTGCGGTGCTAGGATTTGGAATATATTGGTTGTGTACCTGTCGTTGGTTTCGGTAGATGTTAGTTCAAAAAAAAAATCCCCTAATAGAAACCCTATTAGGAAATTTAAAGTTAAGTGATGACAGGGATACATAAATGGCTGAGCAAACTGTTGAGCAAATCACAAGGGAGCCCACTGTCAAGGATAGAGTGAAGGATCCTAAGAAAGTTGAGGCCGGGAAGAAACTGGCCGACTACCACAAGACGGCCAAGGAGGCATTGAAAGAAAAAGAGCAGCGGGATGCATTGATAAATAATCAGAAAGAAAAAGAGCAGCAGCAGGATGCATTGGTAAATAATCAGAAAGAGGATAATGAAGGATCTTCCATGGATGTTAATGCCTGGATACCCAGTTTATCCTTCGGGGATGTGTTTGTAATCGGGTCCATAATAGGAATAACTGCTTATTCCATATACACGGGATACAAGGACAAAATAGCCGACTTACTCATACCTGTTCCAACCTTCGAACCACCCCCTGTCAAGAACATGAATGAGGTCAAAAGCGCCCCAAACATAGAAAATAGTTTAAATGATGAGTTGATGTAATTACACAAAATGTCAGAAAATAAGCTTGTAAAGACTGTTACAGATTCTGTATTTCTCATAGGACTCTCCGCTGCTGTGGGCTATGTGGGTAAGAAGGTCCTGAGAGAAAAAGAATCGTTCATTGGCGATCCATCGTCCAGTATCGCTAATTATGCCAAATGGGTCGGTGTTTTGTCCGCAAGTATGTACCTCAAAACTTATTTAGAAGATCAAAAGATGTTGCCAAAGAGCTTTGAGTAATGAGTACAATGAGATTTGATCATACAAGATTCAAAGTGGCGTTGGATAATCATATGGGAGACGAACCCATTTTGAGGGACTTCATAACTAAAGATGGCAATGGGTCTGTAATATCCTTTGACGAGAAAGGATTCGGTATGGCTGTAGTCGATCATTTGAAGAACACTCCCAAGTTGGAACACTTCACGATTGAATGAAATGTATTAAGAAATCCTACAATAGATTCATAAATGGCGAGTATAGCGATCATGCTTGGAGGTGCAGTCCTCAATGCAACGGCCTTCATTGGTGGGAATTATATAGCAAGGGCCCTAAGTGGCTCATCTTCAGCTGATCTCCAACTTGAAAGGGAAAGGCATGACAAAGCAATGGAGAAGTACCAAAAAGATTACGCTGCGTACCAAGAGAAGCGCTTGGCATATATTGACTTTATGAATAAGAGGAAGAGTGATGCTGACCAAGCCTCTGAGAACATATCGAAGACGGATGAAGCGCTGAAATTGTACAATCAAATGGGAAATCCTCCTAAATTCTCTGACTATTACAGACCGAATGGAGACCAAAGAATGGGTGAGATGGCCTATGTCTCCGGTGGGATGTTAGCCCTGGGATATATAGCTAGCAAGTGGGTGTGATAAATTAACTTAGAAGTTCCCATATTCGACATCAAATATGGCAACTGTTGATGAAAACGATCCTTTCGGGTTGGGGGAAGAAAACAAACAAGAAGATCCTGATGATTTTGAAAATACCCCACTACTTGGTAGGCAGCCCACACCAGATAAAGTCATAGAAACATCCACGACTAAGGGTGCTAGACGTAAATCAGGGTATGTTCAATTACCACGTGAAGATATAGAAATGGAGCCTATGGAAGAAAACAAAGATGAGATCTGGGCTAAGATTGTAAGTAAATTCCCAAATGCCAAACCTAAGTTTCTTTTCAATTACGATGAATGGGGTAGAATCGTTGTTAAAATTACTGGTAAAGATCCAGACAAAAATGTATGGCATAAATTATTCGATGCGTATGGTGATGTGAACAAAGAATTACCCAAAACAATTACAAAAGAGCTAGGTCCAAGCGCGGAAGAAATTGTGGAAGCCAACGATGGGGAGATAACTAAGAAAAAAAGGTTAGTTAGTAAATTGAAAGAGACGGTAAGATTCCATCGAGAAAAGGCATTGAAAACCCCAGAAGAAGTAAGTCAAATAGAGACTATCGAGGAACAAATTGGTGAACAAGAGCAAGAGATAGCTAACTTGGAGGGGGAGAATGAGCAAATCCAGGAGCGAATGTCATTGCGGGACCGGGTGAAAGCGATCTTCAAGAAATATGGGTTCACGGTATTTGCAGTTGTGAGTGCTGTTAGTGTGGTCATTGGCGTTATCGTGTCTAATCTTTCCAAAGGCCTATCCAAGTTGGGTAAAGGTGTGGGTGAAGGGCTGAAGACCATCGGTAAGAAACTTGGTGAGATATTGCCCGGTATGGTGGGGGCGATTGTGAGTTTCCTGTTCAAGACCGCTGGGGAGGTCATTTCATTCCTGGGTAAGAACGCTTGGCTATTGATCCTCGCTGTTGTAGTGTACTTTGTAGAGGAATTAAAGAAGAGGCGTCGTTGAATGTAAATGTTGAGCATAACAATGTACGAGTCCGAAACCAGGGTGTACTTGGATCCTCCCCTGGACAATGTTCGATAGATACAACTCCTTGATTGTAGTATACAAACCAAACGATTGGTAAATTTCAAGGATAGCCAGAGCGTAATGAAGAAGGAGGATAATCAACTCATAAAAAGATTCCAACCTGGTACATATTCGCTATGCAATATAAACGAGATATTTATGACCGATACGGATAGGGACAAGCTCCATATCATTGAGACTAATACTGGTGACTATCTTTACTCCCACAAAAGATTCGACGTTAAACTTACGAGAGGGTTACAAATTGCTTTAGGTGTACCTGAAATCATAAGTTCTCATAAACTTCACCCCATAACTTTCAGGATCAAAGAGCCCCTGAGACTTATGTGCGGTTTAGTGGATAACCGTTCATCCTATATGAATAATGCTCAATTCACAGACCCAGTTAAGATCTCACTCTCACACCTCCTTGCCAACATACCATCACAGGATTATCCAGTCATTCCCGTTCATAAATCTAAAACCCCCATAAATCACTTCGATCTGAGCATCCTCGACAGTGAATGGAACAAATTGAATCTGAAGGGGTCTCCAATCACCTTCAGTTTGAGATTTAGATAACATTTTAAAAATACGTGAGATCCGTAACTAAACATGGGTGAGTACAAAGGAATCTACCCCAACTTGCCTCCGACGGCGCCTCCTCCTGATGGCGCTACTTTCAGAATACAGCAATGTTGTGACATTTTGAATAAGCTGAAGGCTGAATTGAAGCATTACGAGATGGTACTCAAAAAGTACAACCGGTCCAAAGGTGCGCTCATAAACGCAAGCTCGACCTGTGGTATCCTTTCTTGTATTTTGGCGGCTGGTGGATTGGGTTCATCTCTGAGTGGTGTGGGAATTGTGGTAGCTATACCATTGGGAGTTACTAGTGGAATACTTGTTGGCGCATCCATAGCGTGTGAACAAATCTCCAAGAGTCTAGCAAAGAAAGCGGTCAAGCACCAAAGTACAGTTACGCTGGCTAAAGCCAAAATAAACACAATCGAGGACATGGTATCCAAGGCGCTTCGTGATAATAAGATCTCTGACGAGGAGTTCTCCTTGATAATCAAGGAGCTTAAAAAATTTGAAGTACTGAAGGCTCAGATCCGACTCAAAGATCAAAAAAATTCAGTGAAGGAATACGATCCTGCGGTTGTGAAACAGAGAGTACGAGAAGAGCTTCTCAAAGAACTAAAAGGAGAGTCATAACCATAACTTATGATAAGGTGTCTTATTGAGTTAAAAACTATAACCCTTCTACCCAAACACTGGATAGAAGATGGACTTACTCAATGACTTTAGGAATAGGTATCCAAAGGCTGATTTGAGTCAATTCACATTTGTGAGCGATATCTATGGAGGTTACATTAGGTGGAAACATAATGGAATGACGATCATGTCTTATGATGATCCCACTGGTAAGATATGGACTGAAGGTCTCAAACCCGGTTTGAAAATACTACTATGGTTAGATTTAGGATTGAATGATAATGAATTGAGTTCATTCCCGAAGAGTTTGACTATGACCGATCGCTCGTACCCAATACCTGCCATTGACTTTGATGACTTCACAAGTGACACCACAAGTATGCTGACCTCATTGGATATATACGTGTCAAATACGAAAAAGTTCACCGCCAAGATGCGAAACGTGTTCACATCTCAAGTTGTGACTTTCAAGTTTGGAAAGCAAGGCCGAAAGTGGTTGAACGCACCTGATATGAATTATTGGCCTCAACAGCTTAATTTTGCAGTATGGTGTGCAACCTCTGGATGTGGTATAAGCCCCTTTGAAAGTTTGAACTACCCCAAAGTGGTGGCGGGCTTCATAAAGTTTCATACATACTTCACCATAAGGCGAATACTGTATGAATTGAGTGTGCCTCTGCCTGATGAACAACCATTCGACATAGCTAACAACCCTTACAGTAAGGTTGCTTACCAAAGATTGTGCGCTGAATTCGGGATCGCTAATGATTCTGATTTCAGATGGAAAGGCGGGCGAAACCATGGTTTGGGTGATATATTCCTTGATTATGGTGCTGGTTACCATGGACGAGGTGGTGGATTTCAGAATGTTCATTTGATTCGAAACTATGATGAAGATGCAAACCAATGGCCTGGTGATGGTGGTAAATTCTCAGATGATGGTGGTAAGAAGGATAAGGGAGATCTCATCTTATTCATCCGTAATGATGACTTTGCTGGGTACAAGTATGCTTGGTTCATTCCAACGAGTGGTTATGGACTCACCAAGGCTGGGCTGGGTAGACTGAATCGATCTGCTGAGGCCTTCGTTTACTGTGTGTTGGGATCACAAGTTAATACACGAAACTCGATCGTGGGCACGGGTGGTGGGGCAATTGAAACGCAACAAGAGTTCTTGGCTCTATTTGAAAGTAGTGTGATCGAGAACGATATCTCAAGCTCAGTACAAAGGTACCAACTCGCAACTCAGGAAGCGAAGTTAAGATTGGATCTGGCAATTGCGCCTGGAGTTTGGCTAATGCCTAGTAATATGATCATAAACACGGAGAGTGTGGTTGGGTACAACAACAACCTAATGAAGGCAACTGGTGATATGAAGTTTGGAGTTAACTCAAATGTAAACCTGGAGACCAAGACTGTAGGGATAAGCCATAACTTAGGCTCTTCGAAAGTTAAGTTACCACATGCAGCTGCCAGAACTGAAGCTGTACAGGTCAAAACACCAATGATGGATGTTAAATCTGAAATCAAAGAGCCTGACACCACACAACATGAAAATAATATGATTGTATTGACAATCGTAGCTGGTGGATTGGCTTGGGCTTTGTTCCGTTGATGGACTCGATATAATTTTTGTAACGTGGTTCGCGTTACAAAGATGCATACTATATTATTATAACTTAATAAGATTGCGGCAATCTTTACAATGCTGTTTTTGTTTATAATGTTCGCATATGCCCTTTCCCCCACACTCTTTACATCTATACCTATTTTTACCATGAGAACATACTTGGGACCCACCACAATCTTTGCAATAGTACTTATTCTTGCCATGAGTACATATACCCTTACCACCACACTCTTTGCAAAATGCTCTCTGTCTTAGATGAGGGCATATTTGTGATCCCATACAATCCTTACACTGAAGCTTACGTTTGTAATGAACGCATATGCCCTTTCCCCCACACTCTTTGCATCTGTACCTACTTTTACCATGAGAACATACTTGGGACCCACCACAATCTTTACAATAGTACTTTACTTTACCATGAGTACATATACCCTTACCACCACACTCTTTGCAAAATGCTTTCTGTCTTAGATGAGGGCATATTTGTGATCCCATACAATCCTTACACTGAACCTTACGTATACCATGTTGACATTTCCCTCCACTACTAGCACTAGGTACCTCCTCAGGCATTCCCAGCGCCTCTAGTAACTCGTCTCTACGCATCATATAATACTTGGCTATCTTGCGTTCCTTGGCAATGGCGCGGAGCTCTTTGACAGTTTGATTTTCATTTGGCATGATGAGTTCTTGGATGTATAATAACATTTCTTTAAGTTGATAGGATCCAAAATCGATCCTGCACGCTTGCAGTCTTTAGACCGGTTTTTTGACCACGCCCTTTGTCCCAGAACCCGCCTTTTAAAACTACTACGTGCAACAATGTGAAGCGTGGAATCGGATTCAAAGCATGAATGATGCGATTTCGTTGAAAAATTGTTTGATACTGAGCTGTCTCAAATCAGTTGAACTTTCGGTGATATGTGCATTGCTGGGAGCCTATGGGTACAGAATCAGTTCAGAGATTGAAGATATACCGTACTTATACAGTCATAGGCGTTGTTTTGATACTATTTCTGTTAAGGTGGATTTCCACTGTCGCGGAAATTTAACGTACGTATTTATAATCGTGAATGTAACTGGCTTCACTCGCTAAAATAACATTCTGAGACAGGTAAAGTTAGAGAGTTAAACTGCATCTAGCTTTTTCATGATATTAAAGCGAAAGCCCCACACATTTTCATTAACTCTCTTCACGCCTGCAAAGACACTAAAATCCACGCGTGTACTTGCGTTTGTATTAATTTGCGCGAGAGTGGAAATCCAAGTACACATCGTGTATTATGAGGCGTTACAACCACTAAAAGAATTGAGTTACATGTTAAAAGGACAACGTGAACGCAAGACGCTTTTGAGAACTGATAAATGAGTTAGTTTCTAAAATAACTGGTGCTGCTTCGGTGGGAAATTAAAACACACCAAAACTGGGAAGGGCGTAGCTAGGGGGGGTCCAGGGATGCCCGAGACTTCTCCTTTGTGAGATAATTGTTTTATGTCCTTAGAATTCAGGTGGCGAAAACACTCGACTGACTCAGACGAATCAACATGCAATAAATCTTTGCCAGTGCTAGATAGTTACAATTAGTAAAACACGGCGTGGATGGCGACATGCTAATCTGGCAAGTACCTTGGGTGTGACACAGTATTACCTCCCCCCCACTCCTTTGAAAAATCCTAGCTACGTCCGTGATTGGTCTGATCAAAAGAGTTGTAATATAAGTTGTGCCATCGTAAGATAATAGGGAGGCTGGTGAAGGTATAATGCTCTAAACGTTAGCTTTCCTTCATACCTCAGTTACGTTGGAAAAACTTACATTAGCATCTAGTTTCAGAAACCTGTTATTTGAATAAAACGTAATGGACTGATAAACCAAATCCATTAACTTGTAGTTACTGCTATTTTGATATATCTTTTCGATACAACTAAAGGCTCTTATATAGGAAGTTGCCCATGCATCGTCCGACACTCAGAACGAATAAAATCTGAATTTCAAAAAGGTCAAATCTTCGTTTATCCATTTCAGATCTCTATAATCACACTAATTCGACGCAGGGCAATCATTAATTACTTATTCACAACTAAACCTTTCTAATTTCCTTTCACGATTTTTTTATTCAAATTTAAACGGACAACTTTGTTTTCCGCTTTTGTTAAAATGTGCGCCTTTTGTGTTAGAAAGTGCATTTACACATGTTCACCCAGTTAAAATGTTGTTCTTTGTTTCCTGAATTTAAACACAGCTTGCCAATTACTGGTGTGCCATTGTCGAAAACAATATATACCAGAAGTTAAGATTGCCGCTTTCAATTACGTTTCAATTCACGTACATTAAAAAACCAGGAAATTATGCTAACTTTTGAATCCTCTTGCACTGAAGAACTAACAGAGAAGACAAAACGCGTTGGCCATTTGGCTCGTAAAATTGAGTGGTCTCAGTAAATCATCCGCCTCTTAAAAAATTAAGCAGCCTACATTTTGATCGTCGCGGTTCCCTTTCACTTTATTGGAAGGACCAGCTGATAAATTTAAACAGCATTTGATTTGCCAGGCTTGTTCCTTAACATCGATCAGAACACCAGTTTCATTAAAATATGTTTTGATAAACCATTTCGTCCATTTACACACTGAAGCATCATGTGAGGTTCTTGTTAAGGTTCGTATTTTAACCTACAGTGCATGCTGTAGACAGGTAATGGTTACAATGAAATGTTCAAGCCACGATCGGAATTTTAAATGCGTTTTAAACTTGTTGACATGACAATTTGCTTATGCAAAAACAAAATAGACTATGATAAAGCAGTGAACAAGGCTGTTACTTTTGAATGAAGAAAAACGTATTTCTTTTTAGTTTGCAATTCATCTCTCTAGTTGTCTTCCCCTCCACAATGCAACAGCATAATATATACTTTCAGTGTTTTGCCAAATGCTCATTGCTTAAGCTGGGGTTCTAGATTTAATGTGGATAATCCACTCTCCAAGTATAAATTAGTGACACACTCCTAAGAGAGAAATTATATGCTCTTTTGACTAATAATAAATGTATTCCTTTTTTTAAGGAAATAATTACAAAAAATAGTCTTTAGATTTACAAGGTAAGTAACGGTCGTTAGATTTATCAGCCACCAGCCAGAAGGAGGGACAAGAAAATTGAACCAATATTCTAAATAAACCACCAGCCGAAATTTTACAGGTCGAAACATTGCACACTTGCGCCGTCTTCGAGGTTTTCAGGGCTTAATATGCTTAATATGCTTAATATGCTTTACCGCAGTGCGTACGGTAGATACAAAATTATTGGCATCAAAAACGAACAGTTAAAGTAAGAGCTTGGTGAGAGAGACCTCAATAGTGGATTTCGACAGTGGCAGGTTTTATCACATGGCTGGTTCAGCAAGCGGTCAACATGCAGCTTCAGCCATCTTGACTTCGCGCTTGGTCAATTAAGTACGCATATATATTTAACAATTATTCTACGAAATCGAGTCGCATATGAGCTAAGAGCCAACGAGGTGCGTAGCGACGAGCTGGCTGTAGTTCATGTACTACTAGATTGGGTGGAATAATCGTTCTATCAAAAATCTATCTAAACCCTCGATAATGAGAAATTGCAAGTAGTTTGATTAATTCAAATATCTGGGCACCTGTGCACCCACCCCTCCGCTAATCCAACATTAACGCTAACATTCTAACTGATTATAACTTGTTGGGTAAGAGAGGGGTAGGTACACTGTTGCCCAGGTACTTACATTGATCCTTGCACGTTTGCACGAAGAGAATTGACTTTGTTGTTATTTCTTTAACAGTCTGAGAATCATGTTGTTGTCAAGTCGACTCTTTTACCTACAGACATTCATACAGACATACATACATATCCTTTATTTAAACACGATAAGATTTAAAGCTCAAAGCTTGTGGGGTCGTGTAAAAATGATTACAAATGGATAAAACTGTATAAAAATAAGAATAGCAACACTTACAAAATACAACTACAATTAAAATTCTAAAAATATGCAGTAAGATTTTCACCAAGAAATAAAATGAATTTACATTAGTTACCTCTGAGTAAATTGACTATAGTTAAAAGCATTTAAAATCTTGGTAGTGCCTGGGCAGCGACTGGACCGACTCTGCACTAAAATCAAGTTCCTTAAAATAAGGGTCCTTCTTCACTTTGCGATAAAAAACAGTAAACTGGTCTGTAAAATGACTCGAGACAGCGTTCCAAAGAATAGCGCCTCTATAGCTAATTGAGTTTTTTAGAAACTGCGAGTTAAAATGCGGGACGATTATGTTATTACTCCTTCTCAAGTTGTATGTAGTGCAGGGTTTATTTGTCAAGTATGAAAGAGCCGTAGGTGCTTCACCTATAAACACGCTATGGAGTAGTTTAATTAATCGAAGTTTATAATAGAGGGTTAAAGTATTCCAGTTCGAATGGCGGTAAACTTCCACGGTAGGCACATCTCGGGGTAGGTTGCATATAATTCTGGTTTCCCTACGGTGAAGTACTTCCAGAGAATGTAGAAGCTCTTCATTAGGGCAGCCGTCCCAAACGACTGGTCCATATAGAACTGATGGTAATATTATCTTGAAGTACAAGTCCAATAGGGCGTTTCTGCTCAAGAACGAACTCCTTTTCAGGAGGTTCAGTTTGTTTACGAAGTTCTTTTTTACATCTGAAACAAATTACTTGGGATAATAATGGGATGTATAAAAGAGCTTCAAACATGAATTAGCGAACCAGATTTGGAAGCGGAAAAAGTAGCCAAAATTAAAAATACTCACTTCACGGGCTCCACGGATGTTTCAAAATGGCGGCAGTTTATAAGAGTTTGACTTTAGTTCAGCAACAAACCGCAGTTTCTATGGGTTTACCGGCGTAATAAACCATGCGGGAGAACACAAGAAGAGCTTGTAAAGCCCGGACATTTGAGAACACTCGAGAAATGTAGAAAACACTCGCCAGCGGTTCTTCTTTTTTACATGTCACTCGTGTTCTCAAATGCCCGTCGTGTTTTAGTGTAATACACGGCTTAGGCTTCTTTATTTGCTAAATAAATGTCTAGACCATTATTTACTTTAAGTTGGCATTAAATGGCGTCAGTTTGTTGATATGTGTGCTTTGTTGTTTCTGCTCGCGGCGTATAAAATCTATATCATAAAGCAAATAAAGAAGCCTAAGCCGTGTATTACACTGTGATAAATCACTCCGGACATTTGAGAACACGAGCGAAATGTAGAAAACACGAGCCGCAGGCGAGTGTTTTCTACATTTCACTCGTGTTCTCAAATGTCCGGAGTGTTTTATCACGGTGTAATACACGGCTTAGGCTTCTTTATTTGTTAATTATAACCTTACTGCTTAAGAGCAGCTGCAATATTACAGTTCTTATGAAATTTTACTTGCTGCCTTTCAGTTCTGAATGTACCGGTTTCTACTCCTGGTTTAATAAAACATATTTTGCAAGACAGCGTTTATTAAGTTCGTATGATAATGCCTAATTAACAATTATTTTTTGAAATGGAGACAAATAGTGGCAGAATATTTCCCGAACTACGAAATTGTGAGGTAAATATTTCTAGACCTACTATTCAGCAAGATTATTGTTATAGTCAGTTATCAATGAAGCAGCCCGAGTGACATCTCTCGGAAACAGGCGTAAAGCGTAAATTTCATTTGCACAAGAATATCCCAGAAGCCCTCGCACTATTCATCTGGTAGGGAGTAAATAAGTAACGGGCTTTGTTTTGCACATGCAGTTTTATTGTGTCGTTTATTTGCCCTATTGTTTTGTCCTAGAAGGGTCAACGTTTCATCGTGGTCAGTCAGCGTTTCATCGTGGTAGTGTTTTGCTTAATTTTCCAAGTAAAAGCTCTTAGAAAGAGCTGTGAAACAAGAAATCGATATTTTGGTAGCCATTTGGGGGCCATATTTTGGTAGCTTGGACGCCATTTTGAATTTTCTAAAAAACAAAAAAATTACTGGTACAAGGATTACCCAGAAGCCCCTACATTATTCACCTTCTAGGAGGTGGATAGTTAGTAAATAAATCCCTTCCGGCGGCTGGTATATCGGAGGATAATGCCCGCGGCTGAGAGATTGTCCGAAAAATGAACAGTTGGCCGAGAAGCGAAGCTTCGAGGGCATATGTGAAATTTTGAGGACAATCTCTCAGCCAAGGGCATTATCCTCCCATATACCAGTAAGCCAGGAAGGGGTTTATTTATTTTATAACCCTCCGCGATCGTGAATTAATTTCTACTTTGTACGTGTTGAAGAAAAAGAAAAACAAGTCGTCTGACTGCGGATTCAGGCGACTGATGAAAACACTGCATGTACATTGATTGGTTACAATTGTTTTATATAAACTGTGATTGGACCAGAGCTTGACAAGCTGTCATGTCAAACATACTCTCGCAACGCCCCTTACATGAAAATCTGCAAAACACGGCACTTTTGGTTTATTTTACCAACTGCTTTTTTTCGAAAACAAGTCAAAGCAAAACATTTCCAATGGATTAGAACAGAAAATCCAACCATACCACTAACAATGCGAAAGAAATTACACCCATGAAACAGGGAATTTGGAAAATATGGTGTAGTTGAAGGAATTGTTCGCAAACTTGGCTTTATTGTTGAATGGCGGGCACCGAGGAGATCGAAGAAAAAAAAGGTAGACGAACTTTAGTTCCAGTTGCAAGAACAGGTTGAACTGACTGAACCGAATTCTTTTGAGCTATAAATCGAGCGATAGTATTCAGGGATGACTCGAATAGTTGTTCTACGGTTAGTCGTGTACTGTACCACTGGAGCGACTTACTGTTTGCGTAGTTTATCGTTTTTTGCTTGGAAAAGTTTCTCAACCGGCAGCTTTAAAGACAAGGGGAAGTGTACCTTGTGCAAAACCAGCCTTTTTGCACATTTCAGTGGGGAGATTTTCAAGAATTTGATTGCCCAAAGGTTCGTAACTTTTGCTCACCTCCAGGCCAAAAACACCAGCAGCTTATTTTGTTGATTTTCTGTTTTATCCGGAGCTACAATTGCGACTAGCTACTTTAAAATTACGATGTCACTGGATTATAACGAGTTTGTTGTAAAAAAAGCTTGAAAGAGACTGACTTTGTTATGTTTTCTTGCGACTGAAAAGTTGCAGGGCAAATATCCATGCGGCCGGGGTATATCGCCTGATACCCGTCCAGCTATTTGACACCACGTGACCCAAAATAGCTAATAAGATGGCACGAAAATTAATCGGTGGGTTATAATGTTGAATATCCCGAGGTGGAGAGCCAATCAGATTGCTCAAAATACCAATATTGTTGAGCTGGTATATACTACATTGGTATATACATAACTGGGAGTTTTGCAATCTGATTGGCTGCTCGAGTCAGTCTATTTATCGATGAACCTCGACTCTCGACCAACGAGAAAGAAAATTCACGTTGTTATTGCAAAGACGTTTTTGCTTATAAAAACTGATATTAGCAATGATATGGAACACTTTTTAGTCTTTACCCTGTATTAATTTGCAATTTTTCAGCTATAGCTCTTAGAAGTCTGCCTTGTGCTTCTATAGTGTCTTGGAGTTTACTTATGGTTTCATCTTGTTTGTCTATTCTATGACGCTCATAGCTGTGCATGTCTTCAAGGCTGTCTTCCGCTTCCACTCCATAATTCTTATTAAGCAGGTTATTGATGAAATCTTGATCTGCGACATCCATGCCGGCAAGGGCGATCCTTTAAAGAATTGAAACAGTACTTATCAAAAATTTTATTTGCGTGAGGTATTGATAATAAATAATACCCTCTGGCCAGTTTGAAAATCAATATAAGATTTTTGTTCTCAGCAACATGGCTAGTGATAATGGCCACTTTCTAATAAAATACTGTGATTTACCATCATAATTCATATCATGCCTATAATTCATTTTGAAATTATAAATCGGGAGCAGAGAATGTAATTGCTACTCTGTGGTAAAGCTAAGAGTAGACTGAATAAACAGCATAATTTGATGCTAATAAATCTGAGGGACTATTTAACTTAAGGGTATTTTATAACACGCGCTTTTTTGAGCAAATTCTACAGAACGATCTAGTACAGTGGAACCCCGATATAACGATCCTCGATATAACGATATCCCTGGTATAACGATAAACATGTCCCGGTAAAAGTTACAGTAAAATGTATAGCACAGAACCCCGATATAACGATCTTCGGTGTAACGATATTACCGATATAACGATGAGTTTTTAGCGCACCGAGCTTAAAATCTTCCTCGATATAACGATATTACAGTATCAGTTTAAACAAAAACATTGAATTTAATACAAACAGCGATTAGTAAAGACGATTGCAATTTCAACTTCAAATGCTTAAAGTTTTGTTTTGTTTCCCTTTTACGATTCTTACCACAGACTTTGTTGTGCAACCTTGATCACGTCTAATGCTTTGCAAATTGTTATTTGAAACGCTATGTTTGTGAGTCATTTGATATTCATTACAAGTTTTATTAAACTATATGTCGTAAAAAAGGTAGATGTTAATTTTACCCTGATATAACGATATTTTCGGTTATTTTACAGGAATATCGTTATATTTGGAGTCACGATATAACGATAACAAGATATAATTTCACTGCTCCCGTGGCATATCGTTATACCGGGGTTCAACTGTATAAGCAATTAATTACCTCTTATATAACGTGTTCTGGTTTGGTTTGACCTCCCACGACGATTTGTGCAAGCGCAGCAAGATGAAGTTTGGGTAAGATTTACCCAGTTTATCAACCATCAGCGCTTGATCCTGCAAGTTCCGCAAACTTGCCGTCTTTTGGATGGAGCCAATGTCACCAACTGCCAAACCAACCTAGCACGTATATATATGAAATGTGAAATCAGAGAGTAATTAATGTAACCAACTCACATCGGTAGAAGCCAGAAATGGCTTTTATATTCATATTTCCTCAAATGGCACTCTAGACTAATTAAAATAATTATGAGGGAAATACATTTGCAGAAGGCATAGAATGTGAGGGAAATACATTTGCAGAAGGCATAGAATGGGAGGGGTTAGGGAGCAGGGCCGACATCACTGAAATTGAAGGAGGATTAGGCAAAACCAACCCCATTGCTAGACCGTGCCAGGGTAATGTTAACTGAGAACGAAATTACTCGACCGGGCCACTGCAGAATAAAGTGAAAGAACTTGCCGCATGATACATGCAACTAATATTTTATCATTATTATTATTATTATTATTATTATTATTATAAATTACAAGTAGAATAGAAAACATAATAAATAGGCTAGTTACTGTTAAATTTAAAATAAACATACAACTTGAAAGGAGTGACTGTGGCGGGGAAATCCCCGAGAAGCAAAACTTATGAGGAATAGAGATTTCCCCCACGGGTAATTTAAATACTCTGGGTGAAGTCGGGCATATCAAAGACCTAATTCCCCCTTTTGGGAAAATAAGAATAGTTTTATCTTAGTAGCGCTTCTGTTGATCACGCCAGCTTCAGATCAAAGGCTCCTTCGAGCTACCTCATGGTATGTGGTAATTATTCCATGAAGTGCTGTCCTTTCCCCAGACCATAAAGCGTCCATTCCGAATAGTTCGTTTTGTGCACTCTTGCTACGACTGATCGATTACTGGTCATTACTCGTCGTCCAAATTGGAGACATCGTCACTTTTAAGACTTTAAAACCCATTTCTTTCCCCTCGAGCATTTTGAACACATGTCTTCGATTGCGAGATCTTCAAAAGTGTATTTTGATCAAAGATGGAGCGAAAGGAACGAAAACCCGCCTTGACACTCTTTGCGTCGGGCTCGACACAACAGACGCCATTTTGTAAACATGTGCTGCCGCCTTGTCTCACCCCCTCCCCACACATATGTGAACATACTTTGTGGAAAAAACCAAACATAGTAGGGGAGACAAGGGAGAACCTGTTTAATTCACATTTAATGCGGATTTAATGCATAAATTAATTGTGTAACGGGAATGGAGTGACCAATCCAACCATCACTATACCTCATGATATGACGTACATACCATGAGGCAAAAAAGGAAGCAGGCATGATTTAAAGTCCCTCTTACCAACAGATTCATCAGAGCCACGGACACCATGAACGTAAATAGAATGAACAGGAATCCAGCGAGCTCTGGAAATGGGATGAAAACAGAATCTGTACCCTGATTTGCATATTTCTTAGCAACGTTTTCAGCGTAAATGTCTGAGTAATCCAGCTCTCCCACCATCATCATTTTTGTTTTGAGCAATGCGAGCCATACGGATACGAAATTGTCCTAGGAAAAAGTAGAAAGTGAAAGATCAGTAACATATCAGCTCAATTCCTTCATAGTATATACCAGCTCAGCAACCGCGTCATTTTCAGCGATCTGATTGTGGTTAAAGAAAAGCAAGAGAGAATGAGGTACCTCATTCTCTCTTGAGAAAAGAAAATGGCCCGCTCAATTCTTTCTGAAAGATGTGATCACCGCTGCTTCGTTGGTGTATACTAAAACAATTAGAGTCTTCCATCTCGGTGGACAATTGGCTTAGAAATAGTTATCGCTGCTTCGCAGCTCGGTAAATATTTTGCAACTATTCACTTCGCCTTAAATCTGCTCAGTAGATATCATGGCCAGGATTGACCAGTTAACTTGGTCATATAATGACTTCATGTTAGTCACAATTCTGTAGGCCGGATACCGAGTCACCTATACCGTTGTGTAAATTTACTTTAAGCTGCTCCGACGTAACCTTAATTCAATCTCGTTTATACCACACCAGGATAAATAGTCAATACCGGCACATTGAAAATGAAATTTCTTCATTAAATCAATCGCTATTTTTGGTTGGTTACCAACCCTTCAAATGTTATCGAAGCCGCGGCTTTAGTTGGACTTGTGCTGGTTATATTGTGGATCCAGGCATCTAATATAGGTCAATATTAGACGCATATGGAAGATGCCTTTGAGCAGATTTGCAGGTAGTGAAATGTGGTAAACTATTTCCTAATGGTGCAGATATTGAATAAATCAATTACACCAATAATATCTATAAATTTATTTAATCTTTTTTCCCGTGCTTTTCTCGCGCCTTCACCGCCGAACCGTGAGTTAACATCGTGCTCCGCCGTAAAAAAGAAGAAAAAGAGATTGTAATTTTCAAGAAACTTTTCATTTGTTAAAATATTTCAGTGGTCACTTTTTTCCGCCTACATTTCAACTTGTGCTAGCATGTAACAAGTTACCATATGAGCTAGCCTAACTACGATATATTGTATAATTGCTTTACCTGCTCCCCGAAGAGAATGTAGAACACCAAAGCGAAGCCCACAGTGATGGAGGAGAAAGCAAACAATACTTTAAGAATTGTAACGAACACTTCTACATACATCCTAACATATAAACCAAAACCACCGATTCGACGAAGCGACAGTGTTAAGTTCACGTACGCTAACAATAAGCCAAGTATCCCGGCAATCCACTGCCCGTAGACTGGTTTGTCGCCTGTTGTGTAGGGAAAAGTGAAACTGATCACCAATAGGATCATAAGCAGGTCAAGCAGGTTTGACGGGTCCTTGACGTAGGAAATCCGAAGCCAAAGAAGCTGGAACATTTCCTTTATTAACTGGGAACCCATGAAAATCAAGATTAGGTAAGGTAAAACCGTTTTAGTTATTCCCGTCTTTTGTTCATTCTCTTCCAGAGCGGTGTTAACGTTGGTAAAACCAGTGAGCGACAATTTGATTTTGCCTCTCTCTGTAATGACAAGAACAGTGAATAAGATGACGAAAGTTGTAAATACTAAAAAGTTAACGGAACTCATCAACTTTCCAAGAATCATCCACTTCCATCGCAAAAGCCCCTGAGTAACAGTATGATTCAGAAGATTCTCTCGGCAATTAAGAGCCATCCACGCTGGGGCAAAGAATGTTTCTTGTCCTTCATTGTTGCCTGGATCTAGAGGAACCCAGTCAAATTTGACAGTGAAGTCTTCATGCGCTGGGGGGTGGGGACTGTAAGTGATGCATTGATCCAACACAATCTCCGCGACATCTGGGAGCTTTTCTATCAACTTCTTCATGGGGTAGTTACCAGTATCAGGGCTGTACTGCATGACGTCTTTCCACCTAACATTTAACAGTTATTCATAAATATTTACTGAGGCTTCCGCGAATAATTGTTCACGATGTTCACCCCTTAATTGGATTTTACTTTTTTGATTTTTTTGTGAGCTCATTCCGTGTCAAATAACAGAGACACGGAATCGGGCTCGTAGAACCACCGGCAAAAACAACTGTTGAAAACAACAACCGCTAACAACAACAATAGCAACGACAATAAAAGTAACAACAGAAACGGAAACAACAATAACAGCAAAAACAACAGCAACAGCATTTCAACAACAGCAAAAACAACAGCAAAAACAACAGCAACAAATGGCAAACAATTTCATACAAAATGGCCGCTGCACATGCGAATCGCCTCACTTTTTTGGACTTCAAAGCAAAAATTCAAAGATTCAAAGCACTGCAGAAAAGATAACAAAGAAATGTATGGAAAATATGACCTACTGCGTTAAAATGTTTTTTCTTAATTTTTTTTTTCTCCTCCACTGTAACTTATTTTACAGGCCCACAGATCTAGTTCCCAAAGCGCATGTTTGCTCTCACCTTTGAACCTTGCAGCATCCAAAAATATAGCGACTTGTTTATTCTCAACGCGAATAAAACTTGTTTCTTTTTATACGATATCCGCCATATTTCTACTCAAAAAAGTTCCGACTTGCTGCAGCAGAAGGGTCCTAACTCCATTTCGAGATGCAATGTTTGAAACCCATAGATTCGATTCGACTATTTACATGTTGCAGGTTGTTTTAAGCACACAAATAAGGTTTTCTGGTCATTCTTCGTTGTTCCCAACACACATGAAATGTTGGAAAAACTGCCTCTCCACATTGGTGCGATAGAAAGGGGAAAGTCATCGCTGCGTCACCTTTACGAGTTCATGGGCTCCTGACGAGTCCTTTTGTCAGCAAGTGAGGATCACTTCGATCGCCATTTTGAACTCACATTGTTTGCCATGCAACAACAATATCAACAGTTACAGCAACAGCATAAATAACAGCAACAGCAACAGCAACAACAACACTGATCAGCAACAGCAGCAACAACAAAAACAGCAACAATAGCAGCAACAGCAACAACAGCAACAACAGCAGCAGCAGCAACAACAACAGTAACAACAATAACAACAGCAGCAACAGCAGTATTAACAACAACAACAACAGCAGCAGCAGCAACAACAACAGTAACAACAATAACAACAGCAGCAACAGCAGCATTAACAACAACAACAACAGCAGCAATAGCAACAACAACAGTAACAATAACAACAACAAGAGCAACAACAACAACAGCAGTAGCAACAACAACAGTAACAATAATAACAAGAACAGCAGTAGCACCAACAACAGCGGCAACAACAGCAGCAGCAGCAACAACAACAGCGACAATAACAACAGCAGCAGCAGCAACAACAACAACAGCAGCAGCAACAACAGGACCAACAACAACAGCAACAGCAGCAACAGCAACAACAGCAGCAACAACAGCAGCAACAACAGCATCAGCAGCAACAGCAACAATAGCAGCACCAACAGTAACAACAACAACAGCAGCAGCAGCAGCAGCAAGAACAACAGCAATAGCACTGAACATCTACAACAACAAAAGTAACAACGACAGCGATATATTTTTTTCTTGCTTGTGCAAGGTAACTAGGGACACTGGAATTAGTCTGGTTAAAACATGTGAATATCACTTGTACTAGAACTTAATGGTACTTATAACTCATAATTAAATCTAAACATTGTGAGGTCAAAACCGTACAAAAATATACTAGAAAATACCAGCTATATAGCCGGTGTAGGAAGATTCAAGCATGGCCTTACTCCTACGAGCTTCCTACAGCCCAGAGGTACAGAGTCTGAACTCGGGAGGTCGTAGGTTCGACTCCTGAGAACTCTGATTTGCTTGTGACAGTACTGGAGTTCTAAATTGACTCAGTTCCGAAGATTCATTGAAACTAGGATTTAAGATAATCAAACAAACCTGTTATGTTTTACTAAAATCTTAGCCACCTCATTGGCTCCCCATTCGATAGCAACGTCCAAACAAGTCATCTTCAGCTTGTTTCTGGCAATGACGTCAGCACCCTTGCTTAACAAGAACCTTAATACTTCTAAGCGACTGTGCCTGCAGGCAACATGGAGAGGAGTATTTTCGTCCTTGTCTTGCTCTTCTAAAGTACTTGGAATCAGTGGATCGAGTAAGGTCATCACAGTCTCTAATGAGCCAGCTGTCACTGCCAAGTGAAGTGCCGTGCAGGAGTAAGCTTCTTTTAAAGTAACATCAGCGCCCTTAGAAATCAGTAGCTTGCAAGTGTCTCTGCAGAGACAAAACCAAAAACGACAGGAGGAAAAAAAATTATAAATTGTGGGAGAAAATAGCAATCCACATTAGATAACTGGACGCATAATTGCGGCAAATTTCTAGAGCATTCGGAAGGGAAACCATACAAAGCAAGCTATATGATATAACTATTGGTCAAATATATACGGACACACACACACGCTATTAGAAAGAACATGCTTGTGTGCAAGTGAAAATTATATATTCGAGGCAAGTACATGAAAGGTGTCCAGTGAAGGCTGCCTAAGAGATTCTAAATTATATACATGTGCAAGAGTGTCCAAAGCGTAAATAAGTAAGATAGATAACTAGATGGAGAGATAAATAGATAGATAGATAGATATCAGTCCCTTTTCTATGTTGAACAGTTGAAACACCACTGGTTGGTGAGGTCTAAAAGGGCGGTTACTGTTGAGTGGAGCGATCTAAATCCAGACTGACAAGTATTGTGGGGATAGTTTCTAAAGAAACTGGTGCTGCGTCGGTGGGAAATTGAAACACAAGAAATTGGATAAATCAAACGAGTTGATTAAGTAAGTTATACCACCGTAAGGTGAATGGGAGGTGCTGACGTTTCGAGCGTTAGCCCTTCGTCGGAGCGAATGAGAGGATTGTGGGTTACGTTCAATTTATATAGATGTTCGTGCGTGACGTCGAACGAAATGATAAAGATGCATCGAAACCTGTAGCGCGACACTTTAATCTACCTAACCACTCAACTCACAACATGGCGGTATGTGGACTTTCCGTGTATCAGGGCAATACGGAAAGCCGTAAAAACCTAGAACAGAAGTTTATCTTCCAACTCGGTTCTCTTAATCCCCACGGTATCAACGAACGTTTCTCATTCATTTAATCATTCATCTAATTTATTCACTTCCATTCACACAATGCTATGGTTCCACCAATAGGATGGCTCCAAACTTCTCCATATAAATTGAACGTAACCCACAATCCTCTCATTCGCTCCGACGAAGGGCTAACGCTCGAAACGTCAGCACCTCCCATTCACCTTACGGTGGTATAACTTACTTAATCAACTCGTTTGATTTATCCAATTTCTTGTAAATCCAGACTGACGTTTGCTTAATATCTAATTTCTGTTAGATAGTAATAAATTTGTTGATAAATTAACTTTTCGAAGAGCCGGATACTGATATAGGTCAATAATTATTAAGATCATTCCGCCCACCGGCTTTGAATATGGGGGAAACCCTAACTTGCTTCCAGTGATCAGGAAATGTTTTTTTTTTTATTTTAACGAAAGATTGAACAAATCAGCACCTATATACTGTCTATAAATGACTGATGCGGCCAATTTGAGGAGTTTGTTGGAAATTTGATCAAGGTCGGTCGTTTTTGCAACGTCCACTTGTGTTAGTGATTTAAAAACTCTAGGAGATCTTATTTCTTTAAATTCGAACGTACTCAGCGCCCGTTTCAAATACACCGCTGGATTAATGGGTGACGCCGGAAGGTTTTTAGCAAGATTTGGACCAATCTGACTAAAGTAGGAATTCAAATGGTTTGCAATGTAAACTGTATTGCTTGAGGTAATATTGCCTGGCGTTAAAATTTCGTAGATCTAAGTAGCAGCCGATTAAGTTTCATCCTATTTATTGGGTAACTCGTTCTACAACTTGGCTCCAGTAAATGCAAATCTATCTATTTTTGCAGTAGTTTGTGCGATTTTTCGGAAGATCCCGGTTATTCATGGACGATTGGAGTACATAGTCGTGGAACAAGGTTCTATACTTAAACATTTCAGAGAGGCACCTTGGTGCTAGACCATGCAGTATTTTAAATTTAAACATCAAAATAGCCTTTTGGCGCTTTCTCATGGCTTCAAGATTTGGGCACTCGAGCTCTGTAAGAAGGTCGCGAGACCTTTTCACATCAGAGGCTCCAGTTATAATACGCGTAATATTTGCAAGTTAGGCAATTGCGTGTCACCTTTTGTATCCCCAACAATACAACTGTATTGACAGATAGATAGATAGATAGATAGATAGATAGATAGATAGATAGATAGATAGATAGATACATAGATACATAGATAGATGGATAGAGAGAGAGAGAGAGAGAGAGAGAGAGAGAGAGAGAGAGAGAGAGAGAGAGAAAGAGAAAGAGAGAGAGAGAGAGAGAGAGAGAGAGAGTGAGTTATCAGTCTGAGAGTTATCAAACAATGCAAAAAAGCTCTCACGCATGTCCGTTCTTCGCAGCCAAATGGAGCGGCGTCATCCCTTTTATCTGCCTGTCATTCAATATACCAGAAAACTGTTCAACTTTTGTTGAAAGTTCTTCTACGCACTGAAGGGAGCCTTTTTCAGCTGCCACGTGAAGTGGGGTCATCTCCTTTGAGTCCCGCCTGGTTAACAGATCTCCTTCTCGTAGGAGAATCCTCAGGATCTAAACATTATGCAAACAGTATTTTACAGTATCTTAAAAACAACGCTCAAAAATAAAAATTATGAGAATTTTCTCTGGATGTCTCAGTTTGTGTCTTCATCCCCATAGATAATTTAAGGTGCATTCCTGTGTTATGATCCGGATTTGGATTTTTGATCAGAGATCACTCAGATTCATTCATTCTAGACAAGGATTCATCGGTTTCTTTAATACTCGAATCACAAATCCGAGTCCGCATCATATCAAAGGAACGCACCCTGTGATCAAGTTTTTCCTGAATGTTTCTTGGCATTTCGTGAAAAAAGAAATGTGCCGATTTTGTTGACAGGCTTAACGCAAGAAGCACTTTCATACTGCATGTGGCGTGTAGGTCATAGAAAAACTTTTGAAATGTGTACACACGGTTGTCTTTTCAGAATGGGTTGTACCACGCTTATAGAAGGAAAAAGGGCCGCAAAAAGCCCATAGAATCCTACCAATTAAACAATGTTCAGTTCATATCGAGTGAATTAAACGATGTAAGATTCAAACTTTGAATAGCTTGTGTCCTCTAAATGGTATGACCTTGTTTCTTCTATTTACATATACGGAATAAGGTCACGTCGACAAAGATGAAAATTAGGTGAATTTAGCTTAGAGGAAGTTTTCTAATTCAAAAGTTAAGAACCAACTACCATTTAAACTTTTGTTGACTGGCAATATTATCAGTCTCACTTGGAATTTTTTGCGATCTATAATTAGGATAAAATGAGTGGTTAATTAGAAGAGCTTTGTGACCTGAAGCTTTTTAATACTATACTGTACCAACAATTTAACATTTTTACGACACCTGAGCGTCTTCTAAAGCAGCGGCCATGTGTATTGCAGTACTAAAGTCTTTATCCGTTTGATCTAGTAATTCATGTTTATTTTTCTTCAGCAGCCATTCAACCATCTCAGGTTTTTTGTATTTGACAGCCAGATGAAGGCAGCTATTAAATGAAGCGTCTTTTGTCATTATGTTCGCGCCGCTGTCCCATAAAACTTCAGCACATCGTTGAGATCCGTAAACGACAGCGGTTAAGAAGGGTGTCAAACCCATCATTTCCTCCTTTACTTCCATATCTGCACCTTGCTCCAGAAGAATCTTCACTATGCGGCTATGATCAAAAGCAGCAGCTCTGAAATGACAAATTTTTTTAGATCATTTAGTATGTACAGCATGCAGATCAAGACATAAAGTGAATTTTCGTCAATCTCCTTGACTTTCAAAGCAGTTAGGTATTAAATAACTTAACTTTCTCTCTTCTTTATCCTTTTCGCCACCGATTACCAAAATCGAAAGAAATCAGATTTTCAGGATAAGTATCATCAAACTGATAAATGAAACTAAGCTAAGGTGATAATTTTTATATTGCGACGGATATCTAAAAGTAGATTTAACAATTATTCTCAGAAATCGAGGTAAACATTCCTATGGCCACTTTTAACTATACATGGCCACTCGTTTTATTATATATCAATGAAGCAACCAAGCAAACACGACGGTGACGGCCGAGTGAACAAAATTAATTTCTGAACAGCAGTTCGTACGACAGAAAGACTTACCGGACTTAATTTTGCACATACATTGTGTCATTCATTTGCGCTATTGTTTGGTCCTCTCCTAGTTAACGTTTCATCGTGGTCGTGTTTTGTTTAGTGACACTTCTCGTAAACAGCTCTTAAACGAGAATCGATAGCCCCCGATATGACGCCCTATTGTTTTGTCTTGAGCTACAACACACTAGCGCAAGGTATAGCCAGAATTCCAACATTATTTGTTGAGTTAGGATGCTGAGCAAGAACCGAATAAGCCAAGAAATAAGCAATTGATTCCCATGTTTAATCCTCTGGTAAATTATAGCGCATGCTCATGGGATTGCCACGCATGCAAACGTCAAAGCTCAATAACAGTAACGGAGGACCATCTAGGACCATCACCGGAGGACCATCACGGTTGCTGAGTTGTTATAAACTAAATATGTTTATATATATTATCGCATCGGTCAAAATGCCAATAAGATAGATCTAGATGCAAATTATTTTAGTGCGTTTCTGGATGCTGCTTTAGAATCTCTTACGTGCTATAATGGTACTGTTTCATTCCTCTAAAATATGAAACTTTTGCACGTATTTTACCCAATAAGTTGAAATCACTCACTGATGTAGTGGCGTCGTAAGATTGTTGTCTTTAGAATCCACAGCTGCTCCATACAATACCAGCAACTCGACAACCGTCAAATGACCATTCTTGGCTGCTAAGTGAAGTGGTGTTGAAAGCAATTTCCCTTTCTGTATCTCTATGTTTGCTCCGTTCCGTATCAACAGGTCTACGATCCTGTCGTGTCCTTTAGAGCAGCTGTGATGAAGAGCCGCTGATCCATCCGCGTCTCGAGCATCTAAGTACTCTTTTAGAGAAGGCAGAGTCTTTGATGCTTTCATCGGCAAAAAGAAGCAAACAGTGTTACAGGTACTAAGCACTTTGCCAACGCTACAATTATTTTGCATTGGATTACAGTGAATTTCCCGTAATGTTCTCAGACAAAATGAGATTGAAAGAAAAGAATGCAGTTTACAGCCGCAAAAAAATTTTAGCCGGCTTCACGTGAACTGTAATGGCATTAACTCGTTCCTCGTTGTCGTTGCCTTATAAACGATTCTAGCCGAAGAGTAAAAAAGGAAATAATCGGTTTAATAAATCAAACAAGGAGCAAACTAATACCTACATAAACGAGATGAATAGCTAGGAACACAAATTATTGGTAAAAAAAAACTGGGACTTTGCAAAAGACCGACGATGATTTAAAGCATAAACTGCTCAACTTGAAGAAAGAAAAACGCGAAAAACTAAATTAGTTGAAAGCTTACCGAACTGTTAAAATATCTTAAGATATGTCAAGATATGTGAGAGGCGGTATTTGAATAACCCTATTGGTATGTAATCAACGGCTACATACTGTACGTAGTTGACAAAAAAAATACACACACGCACCCAACTGTGCACGAATTGCTTCATATTCTGAATAGACTCGACATTTTGCGCACTTACCGACTTTAATGATCAATTCACACACTTCCTCATGGCCACCATAAACTGCTATGTACAGTGGCTGTGGCATATTTGCTGATCGCGCAAAAATATTTGCTCCGTGTTTCAAAAACAACTCGCATACAGCACGATTTCCATAGAGACAGGCCAAACCAAGTGCTGTCACTGACTTTGCGCCAGTTGGAAGATCAACTTCAGTTCTAGGATTGCGCAAAAGAATTTCTGCTATTTCCATAAGGCCTCCCCGTCCTGCGATATGTAGAGGACTCGTACCACTGTTGTTTAATATGTTGGGGTCGGCACCTCTTTGGAGAAGGAGCCTGACTGTTTCACTACTCTGGGTTCTGAAAATTAAACGACATCTGTTATTAGTACAATTATACCAACTCAGCAACCTATGCATTTGGAGCATCTGATTGGCTCATTATCTCGGAATAGTTAACAACTATTCACCGAAGTGGAGGTGGCTAGTGGTGGATATTTACCGAGCCGCGAAGCGGCGAGGTAAATATCCACCACTAGCCACCGACACTGAGGTGAATAGTTGTTTTAGTATATACTAAAACAGTGAGATAAGTGTACACGAAAAAAAGAAAAGGGCTTGGAAAATGGAGGACTTCTCAAATGACAATCCAACGCACCGCCGATCGCCGTTAAGGACTTTTTGTTGTAATTACTGCCGTACGTCTCGTTTTCTCGCTGAGAGAAAAAATTTTGTTTAGTTCTAGTGGCAACATTTCATCAAATGGAGTTGCAAACCCTTTTTGTATTTGAAACCATTCTGTAAAAAATATAATTCAACTTTGGTTCTCAAGTAAACAAGCGACATCCAATTTGGTTATGCAAGACAATTTGCATTTGTAAACAAAACCTTTCTCGTTGCTTTTTACCGCTAAACTCCGGGTTAAAAACAAAAGCCATTACCTCTGAACACGGCCAAGCCAAATTTAGTCGCTTTCTTGGAGTTTTCAGGGACTGCTTCGTTGTTAATTTGGATGATTTCTTCGCTTGTCATGCATACAAACCGGGCGGCCATATTCACGCGGCGGAGCGAAAAATTCGCAAGTTGCTCGGAGGTAAATAGCACAGGATATTCGGAGTTTGACTAGCCAATCAGAGCGCACCTTCAACGCTATCCACTGTTTTAGTATATACTAATCAACACTATTTACCTCGTGGAGGTGAATAGTGCCGGGGCGTCTGGAAAAGCCATGTCAATTGAGTCATAAACGTTTCGAAGAAAACGGCCTATTTTATGAAGTTTCACCGTCACCTAAATGAGACAAGAGTTCCTTCAATCTGGGTGGAGTGGATTGAGAATTGAATATTTACCATTTGCTTAGCAACTCAGTAAAGAACATCAACTTGTATCATTGTATTTATTCTACCGCTTTTAAAATTAATTTCACAGTATTTTATAACAAGTAAGCTAGGTAGAGCTGTCCAAATACAATTCAAAATTTCATTGAGAAGGAGTAATAATAATAATAATAATGAACTTTACTTGAGTGTCAACTGTATCTAGCACTGACGTACTAATTGGGGACACTGTAAAGCACAAATCAAATCAAATCAAATCATATTTAATTAAATTGAATCAAATCAAATCAAATGTTGGTTTTTGTGGAGAGGGGAAAACCGGAGTACCCGGAGAAAAACCTCTCGGAGCAGAGTAGAGAACCAACAAACTCAGCCCACATACGGCGCCGGCGCCGTGAATCGAACCCGGGCCACATTGGTGGAAGGCGAGCGCTCTCGCCACTGCGCCAACCCTGCTCCCGGAGTGAGGTCAATTGGTCAATAAGAGGCAGATATCGCCAAAGTTCTTCCTTTCTCTGTTTATAGATTAAATTGGACTCCAGCTATGTTCTCACTGTGCCTGATCGAATCATGCCAACTTTAGTTCCAATTCCTAATTAAGGGGCAAGAACTTTGTTGTTTTGTGCTTTGGTAACATTCTTTCATTTTTCGGACAATTTGAATTTTTCTAAAACATAACTTTTAAAATCTGCTTGCAAGTCCAAATGTGGTTAACATTTTTTAATATTATTAACCTTCTTGTGAGCCGCCTAGGGCAGGGCTGGATAGGTAACCAAAAAAATATTATTGATTTCGTTATCGTTACCGTCACTGTTATCGTTATCATTATGGTTCTTGTTCTCATTCTTGTTATTAATATTGTTGCTACCTTTTCTATTGTCGTTGTCATAGTTACCGTCATTTTTATGTTACTTTTGTGTTGTTGTTGTTATTAAGTAAATGCAACAGAGACAAGAGCACTCGCTGGTCCCGGCAAACAGTTAGTTAAAATATTATCGATGTAAATTAATCTAACCTGACTGCGACATGAAGAGCAGTGACTCCATCTTTTCCCGCGAAGTTAATATCAGCTCCAGAGTCCAGCAAATAAGTCACTTGCAGCAAATCTTTTCCACGCACCGCGCGATGCAAAGGCGACAGTCCATCGCTGTCCAGTTTATTTAAATTGCTTTCAGAGTCAAAGCCACCGTTCATCCAACCAACCTGCTGGGGTTCAAACACTTTGATGCCGCTTCCACGTGCAAACATACTTATAAGGCTATTTGATTCTTTCGTAGACGCGTGGCTGGAGATGAGTTCCAAAGAGTCATGGTCACTACTTTGCCAGGGCTGTACTTTGGTTAGGGATGCTGTACTACGCTGTGTCTCCTTAGACGATCGCGGAGGAGGCGTTTCTAATGTGATAACAACGAAAAGAAAAGAGCTTACAAGGAGTTTAATAATCACTAGGGTACTGAAAGGGGCCGTAAAACAAAATAAATGTAGACTACTTCCATGAGTTGCAACAAGAGCTTTGAAAAAGCTCTGTAACGCAATTATAGAAAATCTATCGATATGGGATTTGTCCCGTTTTTTCAAAATTAAAACAAAGAAATAAGTAGTCTGCTGAACTGTATCACTGCTTCAGAAAAAGAATAGAGAGGGGATTGAGACTTTGGTGCCTGCCATTGTAGCTTTCAAGTCACACTGCATTAAATCTGAGGCACAATTATTCAAATACAAGAAAACCAACAATGGTTCCCATAAGACCCACAAGATACACAGGGAATTTCAATACGCACAACGTCTTTCCCTCTTTTCATGCAGGCTGAAAATCATTTTGATTTATGTTTCTTTCGAGAAATAATAGTAGATGGACTCGTCATGACTCAGTCGACCTGAAACTAATTGTCAACTGTTGGATTCAAATGACGTCATATTTTTAATTGTTGTGCCTATTGTCATTCCAGACGTCACTACAGTATTCTGAATCATGATGAAGCGATCCGAACATACAAATTTCATTTCAAAGCTTTCCATTCTGTGTTAGGGCTCAAAAAAAACCTTTAAAAACATACAAAATATCAAACGTCCTACTGTTCGACGTTAATAGTAATACCAAAGAATATTATCATAACATTACATCAGGGAAATGTTTCTATCTAGCAGACTTTAAATTCAATCTAGTATGTCGTGATTTTTGAAACGGAGAGTCTGACTTATTGTCAAAGTCAATTTCAACAAAGGGAAACGTGGTTGACAAACCATTATACAACGAGTAAAAGTCAACTTTAAAAATCTTAATTATAAAACCACGCACGGCATGTTTATGACGCCGACCAGTCGGCTCAGTTGGTAGAGCACTGGACTACCGTGCGAGAGGTTGTGGGTTCAAAGGCCGCCCGGACCAACACGTTAAAGAACCCACATGTACACTGTTAGAAAAGAGTAGGGGACGTTGTTCCCGGTGTAGTGGTCTATCTGATCATATTGTTAATAGCGTAATATTATAGTCGACGGCCGTATGTTAGAAAACTCTTGTAGCGTTAATGCGTCACACTCATAAAGATAAGATTATTTATCACTAAAATCGTGAGTTGAACTTACAAACCTTTTCTTTGCGGGATACCAGTGCGAATAGCGAAGTCGTAAATCGATGAGAGATCGCTCATAGTGATGGTAACGGTTGAGTTCTTTGCTTTTCTCGCCTCTATGAGAACGCAATCAGATCAATTATAAAGCAGTCAAAGCAGTTCTTTGGCTAAGTCGCTGAAACCGCCGCGGTGGTTAATGCAAATAAATCACAACTTTTTGTGGTTCGTGCGTAACAGATCCTGTGTATACTGACATCAGAAGAAAATTTGAAAGATCTGATGTCGTTTAGCGTACACTCACCTTAAAGGGAATTTGTAAACTGACGCAAAGAACACAAAATCATCGAGTAATTTACATGATTTCGTTTGATCAATGAAGTTGAAAATATCATTGTCACGCAGGAGCCTATAATAGGCTCCTGTGTCACGCACGTCACACGAGTTTGCGCTCACCGAATAATAAAGAGGGTGTTTACAAGGGAAAGCTCGGCCCGAAACGAGTTTCATACCATGGAAGGGGGGTGGTGGGGTACTGTCATATATGGGCTATATAGGTATGTGAAGGGTATGGTTTTTAAGGAGTTACTATAGCATAGCAAGAGCCCACCTGAGTACAGGAAATATATAAATCAGAGTGTTTGGGTCTAGAATAGGGTATCATTTTTCACGAAACTGACCAGTTGGCTGAAGATTAAAAAAAAAAAAACCTGAGCAAGTATAAATAAATCTTTTTTGAGAGAAAAACGATTGTGATGTAAGGTTTGTTTTGGCTAGACTGTGCTAGTGACCTCAGTTTCTGGAAAACAGCTACTGTAGGATAATGGGGTTTACTCTAGCATAGGGTAGCAAAATTCAGCTGAACCAGCTCTGCTATAGGCTAAGGGTTCCAGGGTTCCAGCGTCACATCGCCACCCAGAAATTCCTAAAGTACATCCCCGGGGCTTCATACCGGGATGAAATTATTTTAATTTTTCGCCACGCATGCTCTACCCGTTACAGCACACTGAAATAGAGATTTCATACCCAATTAAATGCTCGTTCTTCGTTTACATGAGGTCGTAACGGAACAAGATTTTCGATCCGGCTTAGAAACAGGAGTGAATTCGAACTCGCTCCAGTATAACTCATTCCGTCATGACTTTTCCGGTGTTATAATGTAAACGAATACAGAGCCATATAAGTCGAAGAGAACCGGAGTGAACTCGGTCGGGGTGGAACTCGCCCATGCTCATGTAGACACCACGGTCTTAAACTTCGTTGACAAATTCATTGTTTACGCAGTGCGCATCTGATAAAGTGTTACTCCTTTTTTTGGAAAGGATTCAAGTAGGTATTTTGTGTGTTGCCTGCATGATATGTAACACGCAATGACCGTAATAGTTAGTGATATTCATTGGTGGATATGCTTGTCTACAGGCTGTTTTACTGCTCCTTTGGCATGAACGCGACGAACTGTAGGCTACGGTAGACGCAAGTCCCATTTTCATCTAGTCATACAAAGAAGTGTTTAAATCAGTACGCACTCACCAATATATTAATTAATTGGTCTGAGTCCTTTTTTACATTTTTAAAGCGTAGTATTCTTGTTCTTAGAGCACCAATCTTGTGTCATCGTGATTTATTCAGGGAGCATGCAGTATTCTTCCTTATCATATGAATGGTCCCAAGAGCGTGCAATAAGAGTACAGTATAGAACTTGGCCAAAGTCATCTTGGCCTCATGTTTGTTCAATAATGGATGTATATTCAGGTAGCTAGTGTCACTCAGCATCCAAATAGCAAGGAATTAAGCAAAGTTTACTGAATCATGGAGTTTGAATGCTGGAAGATGAGTTATGAGGCTTGTAATAGTAAAAGGAAGAAACAACTAAGATTTATTGAAACCTATAAAATGCCACTTGACCAGAGTGGAGTAGTTTCGAACAAGGCATGTGTGAATTTTACATTCCTTACATATGGAGCATCAACACCTATGCCGAGAGCTGATGTGGCAAACGACACTCGCACTCTTGAATTCTCCTTTTTGATTTTCACAACCGTTCCTTCTTCATTCGCTCTATCTGTGGTAAGTGGAACAGCTGTGCAAAGAGTCGTGCTACTAGAGCAACAGTCTCCAATAATCGAATTTAACGGACACACTACAATCCCAATATTCCGGTTTGACTTACAGGGAGGAAATGTGGGAGAACGACTTCCCAAAAACAGTAGGTAAAACGCCAATAACATCCTGATCCTTGAGAAGGCACTAAAGGAACTTGACTTGAAGCGGCTTTAAATTAGGGACGGACTATTAGAAAAGTGATGGCGGGGTGGGGAAAAAACCCAAAAAAAAAATTCATGCAAAGAAGAAGGTAAAAAAAAAATTCATGCAGAAGGAAGGTCGAATTGTGACTTTTTCACATGTAGTAAAAAAAATTCGTGTAGAGGGGTTCACCTGAAAAAAAATTCCTGCACAAGCAGTGAGCCAAAAAAAAAAATTCGTGCAAGCTTAAGATTCCCCACCCTTCCCCCCCTCCCATCACTTTTCTAATGGTCCGTCCCTTAACATCAGAAAAATTGCCGCTATTCAAAGAAATTTGCAGTTGTCGGAAGACATAGAAACTCTGGTCGCTCGGCCGCCATCTTTGTTTGAATAATTACAATAATTTATTACACACAGGATTTTAGGTTATTTTGATGGTCACGTGAATGACTCAGGGAAAAGGTCCTGGGAATGAGGTTGACAAAAGAGGGTTGCATTTCCTCCCCTCCCATTTTGTTTTTGTATTTTTATTTTTATCTTTTATTTTTTGGTTTAGTTTCCTCTTTAGAATAATTGGTACATTTTTGCTCCCGCTGAGGATATGAGGCGAAAGACCGTCCACTGGTAGCACTATACGATGGACTATGATCGGTATCGGTATCGGTATATGACAGGTGGATTATGCTAATGACATAATTATAGAGTTGGAAAATCTATTTTCTGGGATTGTAAAAGCCAAATTTTTGATCGAAATAAAAACCTATACATCATTCAAAATTGAAATCAGGTTCTTAACGCTACAGGTGCAATGTAAAACCAAGTGAAGCTTATATGATTATAACTTGGGAGCTCGGAATTAACTAAATCATTTTTCAGTAAGACAGTATTTTATTCCGATGAGGTTTGAATTCTAGGAAGTGTAACTATTGTTTTGCAGTAAGAGTTGTTCTACAGTTGGTAAAGTTTGAGTTGCTGCTCCGTTAAGTTGTAAGGACTAAATAATTGGATGCCTACCAAGAAAACAAGTCAAGTTGCATTTGATAAACAAAACCACACGGACAGTCATGATACCAGATTGGGACTAACCACACAATGCATAGCGAAACTCAGAGTTCTTAATAGTAGGTTTTTCTACTTCCGGTATATGGCGTTAGCATTTCAATTAAGAGAGAGATCTACGCCATTTTCCGGCAAACTTTTTAATACAGCTTTTGATTCATCTTAAGTAGTATCATACAATTGCAATTTTAACAGCTCGTTACCTTACACCCTCTAGCTTGTTGTGGTAAGTATTTGGTTAAGTACTCTACAATGGAAAACCTTTGACACTATTTTCTTATACATCCAGATGTGCAGGTCGACAAAAACTATTTAGTACTCGAAAATGGCTAAGCATGTTATACTTGATGAAATAGCTGCAACAAACACAGTCTGCTGCTCCTCCCTTACTCTGTATTAATTTGCAGTTTTTCAGCTATGGCTCTTAGAAGTCTGCCATGTGCGTCAATGGTGTCTTGGAGTTTTCTCAGGCGTTGATCTTGTTTTACTATTCTTTGACGCTCAAATTTGTGCATGTCTTTAAAGCCATCTTCTGCTTCCTCTCCAGAATTTTTATTTAGTAGATTGTTAATGAAATCTTGACCTGTAACATCCATACCAGCAAGGGCGAACCTTGAAAAATAGAAACAAATAAACGTATGTACGTAAAGCAATGGGCGGGAAAAGGGAAACGTAGTTTCTTATCCCCTACGCCAATATAAATATTTGCCCAAGCCCGGAAGCAGAGTACTGAAGTTATTTAACCTCTGGTCTTGATACGATATTTAAATATCATTTAGTTTCCTGACTTCGCGGTAATGCTTAGAGCCATATGCTCACAAACTGTAGTATCGCGATTCTAAGGTGATTCCGCTCAAAGAAAAAGGCATCAAAGCTGCTGCAGTTTATTTCTTTTACCGCTAACAGCAGTAAAAGTTATTTTTTGCATAAGAATAAGACCAGAATCACTTAAGACTTGGAGAAACATTAACCATTTCTTAGGTGGCCAACGTTCTACCAAGTCGAAACTTAGATACCATAGGTTTTTGATGCTGCTTTTCGGGTTTTGTTTGTCTGTTTTCAACAAAGTATTGTAGAGTGTGTTAAACAATCAAAGTAGAAAATTGAAGAATATTGTTTGGCATACACTCATGCATGCCCAAAAAATGGATCATGCAAATTGCACAGTTCTGAATTTTTAAATTTTCTTTTACAATAAAAACAAATCGTTAAATTACCTCTTGAATAATGTGTTCTGGTTTGGTTTAATCTCCCATGAGCATCTGTGTAGGCGTTTCAAGATGAATTTTGGGTAAGACTTTTCCAGCTTATCAACCATGAGCGCTTGATCCTGCAAGGCCCGTAGACTTGCCGTTTTTTGGATGGAGCCAATGTCACCAACTGCCAAACCAACCTGACATGAAAAAATGAAATTTAACTCAAGAAAAAGAAATTTCAAATGCGAATATATGGAATTCCTTATAACTGGATTGCGGAACAAAAATTGAAGAAGTGAAAGATTATGCAAGAAAAACTATGCATATTTAGAGAAATTATAGAGAAAACCAAAAAGTCAACGGCCTTGTAATTGTAACTACTAACATTACTTCCGGTACCGAAGCCCACATTTCCAATGCCTTATCAGTATGCATGGCGGGAAAATCAGGTACAACTGTCACAATCGAGCTTCTTAGTGAACTGATTATGGGTTTTGCATCTTTGCAGTAATGTACATCCGTTTATTTGTATTGTTCATTTCAGAAACTACTGTTAAATTGTTTCATAGGATTCTCAGTAAGAATCCCATGTTTTTTTCAGTACAAGTCAATTAATGTGCAAGATTTGCGCTGCGCTCTCCACAGTTCTTGACTGCTGTTAAAAAAAAAATATCAACTTGTATTTATTCTTCTTTTGCACCTTTTGTTTCATTGTACTCACTGTAATTTCTTTTTCAAGTAGTAAAACATTATCGATACACACGTCTAACTTCAACCTCTACAGGTATCTTATTCCTAAGGGCATTTGTTTTTTTTCTTGTTGTTGTTGTTTGTTTGTCTTCTAAGAGATTGTTTTTGTTTGTTTTTTTCTTTTGTTTGATTTTTTGGGTTTTATAAAACAAACATAACATTAAGTTAACGCAAGACCAGACAAGAATCCCGTATTAATTATAAAGTCTCAAAATGACTAATAGAAATGCCTCGCTCTGCTTCTTACTGGTAACAACCCTGAAACAACAGTCATTATTTTTCTTACCAACAGATTCATCAGAGCCACAGAAACCATGAACGTAAAGAGAAGAAACAGGATTCCTGTCAGCTCTGGATATGGGACGTAAACAACATTTGTACCCGGAACAGTACTGTTACTTGCTACGTATCCTGCATAAATATCTGAGTAGTCCAGCTCTCCCACCATCATCATATTCGTTTTGAGAATTGACAGCCATACCGACAAGAAATTGTCCTAAAAGAGAGTGGAGAAAAAAATGAGAATTTTAAATTGTCCTTGTATCATTGAATCATTCGTGAAAAGACTACATCAGCAGTACAGTATAAATGCATAGTTATTAAAATAACTATAAGAAGGCAATCTTTAACAGAACAACGAATCTCGCTAAACAGTCAAGCTATGGGCTTCTTTAATCAATTTACTGATGAACAAATATGTAAATAAGTTCGTAAATTATTGGTTTAGGTTTTCTTTTTATAAATCTGTTCATTTATTTATGAATGTGAATATATAAAAGGTTATATGTATGCGAACTGCCGAAGGAAAGACGTAACAAGTTAAAGATCATCGCGGTTATGTATGCAATTTAAGCAATTGTGAAGATGACCCCATGACATTGCGATACCGGTACAATTCTCTAACCAACTGAGCTCAAGCCAGCTGACAGCTGTTCGTTTTGTGGGTTCGTAATATACCCGTAGAGGATAAAGATATCGCTGTGAATATATAAACATTTCACATCGGTGAACTGCGGAAGTGAGAGTTAACAGGTGAGTGATTGAAACCATTTATTTATTAACTTGTTCATTCATTTATTTGAAAAAAATGTTTGTTTTAGAGCAATCCATTAATTTTTTGGAAGATAATCGTGATATGTTTTTTCTCTTACCTGCTCCATAAAAAGAGTGTAAAACACCAACGAATACCCGACGATGATTGAAGAGAAGATGAACATCACTTTGCTTAGTGTCGCTAGTACTTCCACGTACATAGAAACGTATAAACCGATGCCTCCAATTCGACGAAGAGACAGCGTCAAGTTTATATAAGCTAACAGTAAGCCAAGTATCCCGGCAACCCACTGCCAGTCGGCTGGGTGGTCATGTGATATATACGGCACAATAAAACTGATGACCATCGCGATCATAAGGAGGTCAAGCAGGTTTGACGGGTCCTTAATGTAGGAAATCCGAAGCCAAAGAAGTTGGACTATTTCCTTTATTCCTTGACAAGCTATGAAAATCAAGATCAATGGAGGAATTACTGTACTGATCGCCGTGTTGTCTTCCTTTTCATCCAAAGTGTTGGTAAAACCAGTGAGTGACATTTTGATCTTGTCCCTTTCTGTTACGACGAGAACAGAAAACATAACAACAAACGTTGTAAATATTAGAAAGTTAACACAACTTATGCCTCTTCCCAGCATCATCCATTTCCATCGCAAAAGCCCCTGCGTCACAACGTGATTCAGAAGTTTCTCTCGACAATTAAGCGCCATGAAAGCTGGAGCAAAGAACCTTTCATTCCCTCCAAAGTTGACTGGATTAAGGAGAAACCAGTCAAATTTGACAGCGAAGTCTTCATGCGCTGGGGGGTGGGGACTGTAAGTTATGCATTGATCCAACACAATCTCCGCCACATCTGGAAGCTTTTCTATCAACTTCTTCATTGGGCTGTTACCAGTAATAGTGCAGTACTGCATGACTTCTTTCCATCTACGTTAATAAAATAAAATCATACACAGTTATAAAGAATTGAACAAAGTAAGGATCGGAATGAGTGCTTCACCAAAATATCCCGGCTCTGAATTAAAAACAAATTAAAGACACAATTCTTTTGAGGAAATTCCGGAGAAAAAGAAAAAGTCTGACCTCCGCTAAGCTGATAAATTTAATATACAATACACGACTTGTGAGATACATACGAAACTTCATTCGGGCACATGAGGATTTCGATGGTATAATGGCCTGTGTTTTCCCGCGCATTTTTGAAGTGAGTAACATGTCTTTAAGTCTATATAATAAGACGAAAATTACTAGATGGATTTTATTGTCTGTGATCTTGTTTGATTTGCACCACCGTGACTCAAAAAGAAAAATCGGTTCTGTCCTTGGGTTCTGTCCGCGTATACCGGTACAGTAGGGAATAACTATTGTGTTTTCTTTGTATAGAAGTCATTGTTTAGTTGTAATGTATTGTTTGGTCTGTTTTATTGGCTCTTGCGTACCGGTATACGAGGATAGAACTGAAAAATCTGGCTCATCCTCGGTGTAAAAACCTGTTACGTTTACGAGTGACGTAGAACAAAGAAAACAAAGGAGACAAAACAATAGAGACTAGGAAAATAATTGTGAAATAACCAAGAAAAACTTCACAGGTTTTTACACCGAACTAGGTTATCCCAAATATCTATATCACCGCGCCTCCGTTAGGCTATCATTTATTGACAGGCTGCAATTTCTAAGTTGGACAAGATTAGGCGAAGTAATCGATTAACTAGTAAAGCAACCTCACAATAATGTGGTTCGCCGTGATTTTAGGGTAAAACCAGTTTAGTTTATCAAAACTGAAAGCTGTCATTTGGTTTAAAAAGTAACTTATATTGGGAGATTTTGCTATCTGAACAGTTGTTGTGTGTGAGTTCCTCAAGTGATGAAATCACGCTTTCGCAGCAAAACTTAATGGCAGATGTTCTTGCTGGTTTCCGGCCGCCATATTAGTGCCTTCTTCGGGAGTCTATACAAAGCTCTATAAATTTGGGTGAAACGCTTCTCCAAGTACCTCGCATATGAGAAATCGCACTGCTGCGAGGCCTCAGGCATATATATCTTCTTTCAATTCCCCAATTCTGAACTTAACCTATTCAATGGTTTCCAACTCTATCGTTGACAGCGACAGTGAAACCAGCAACTGAATTGAACAGTCTTCGTTGAGTCTGTTACGAACATTGGAATGAGAACACTTCAATCAAGGGGCGCTTCATTGACTGATGGTTCCAACACACCTTTCATGTTTAACAAGAATCTTGGCCACCTCATTGGCTCCCCATTCAATAGCGACGTCCAAACAAGTCATGTTAAGGTTGTTTCTAGTAGTGACGTCAGCACCTTTGTTTAACAAGAACCTCAATATCTCCAAGCGACTGTGTCTACAGGCAACATGGAGAGGTGTGTTTTGGTCCATATCTTGCTCATCTAAAGTGCTTGGAAGTAATGAATCTAAAAGGGCTTGGACAGTCTCCAAGGAACCAGCCATCACTGCCAAGTGAAGTGCCGTGCAAGAGCGACCATCTTTTAAGGTAACATCAGCGCCTTTAGAAATCAGTTTTAAACACATGCATCTGAAATATCAGAAATTGTTAAATACCAAGACTTTCACTCAACAAAAGGAGCACCGTGACTGGTTGATTCTTGGTCACGTGCCCCTGATCAAATTCAAATGTATCGCCGATCGGGATACAATTGCGTAGTTGTTGCCCGCGCGCCAGTTGCGCCGTCTTTGTTTGTTTTTCTATATGACTGTTTAAGGGAATGACTAAATATATAACAAAGCACTAAATGTATAGTCCCTCGGGAAACTAGTTAGTTCTCGAGTCCCGATGTCAGGACTCTCGGAAAAACAAAACTGTCTCCCTTGGAACCACGCATTAAGCGCACATTATTATATCTCCCAGTTAGTACGCGCGCTGTGATTGGTCAATTTAGCGGGCCGTACTTTACTGTAAGGCCCGCGAAATTCAAGGGTTTGTTTTGGGATATAATAAATATCTTACAAACCTCGTTTTCCCGGCCGCACTGTAAGTTACGGATCCTCGTTTTGTCCGCTTGGATTCATGGCCCGCGCGCTTCGCGCTTAGGCCATAAATCCAAGCGGACAAAACTCGGTCCCTAACTTACAGTACGGACCTCGATCTCGGTTAGTAATATTTTCAAATTGGAATACTTAACACTAGTGTATCATTTTGTTGTATAGGTACTGCACAGGCCGTAATCTGTCCCGTTAGCTTCTGATATTCAGGGAAGTAATGATAGAAATTACAAAGGAACAAAATATAAAAAGTGTTCTAGAATTTGAATGATGCCAGTTCATTTTACAGTGTCAAGGTTTATAGTACAGCATATACTTAAAACTCCAGTAATTTACAAGCCCCACCTTGCCATCAAGCAAAACCTTTCGAGGTGACTCGATATCAAATTGCCAAGAATACTAGGGATCGATGCTTTTTATCTAACTAGTGTAGACCAATTCTGCACAACTGTGCTGCTTATAAATGAAAGTGATATTACTTTTTATGTCAAATAATGCGAAAAGATACTTACGGCTGTCTGTTCTTCGCAGCCAAATGGAGCGGTGTCATTCCCTCGATCTGCCTATCATTCAGAATAGAAGAAAACTGTTCATCTTTTGTTGAAAGTTCTTCCACGCACTGCAGAGAGCCTTTTTCAGCTGCAACGTGAAGTGGCGTCATCTCACGTGCGTCACGTCGGGACAATTTCTCTCCCTCGCGGAGGAGAATCTGCAAGATCTAAAAGAAATCCAAATATGCGTTACTTTAATAACGTTGTCGCAATGAAAGTAATTTTTCCCTTCTTGACTTATTCTCTATCAGTGTTGTGGATTCAATAAAATGACTTCTTGTTTTCGGCATTATTTTGGTGAGTAGGCTTCACCTACGAGCGCAGCCTCCCTCGCTACGTTTTGCCTTATCGGACAGAGGAGTAAGAGCTGGAGGTCAGATAATCCTCAAATAGCCTAAGAGTACTATAAGAGGATTTTTGTCTTGCTTTGAGACCCTGATTAGGCACAAATACGAAGACCTCTTTGAGGTGCTGAAATTCCAAAGGACAAGAAAGCAAACTAGGACAATGAGGAATACTGCAAGCCTTTTGTTGTGCAGATCTATTATATTTATTTAATTTATGACTGGCCGAGTATGGCCTCTGTTTAATGGGATATATAGAACGTTTACCATGCTCCTCAAAACGGCATTATGCAATTATTGCAGGTCTACAACGCAGCACGGTCATGTTGGTGTAGTACCTCAAATACGGAAAAAATCATGAAGATCAGTTGAGGCAAAACAAAAATGCCAGCTTCTTACTCTTTTGCGTTTTAATCTGACAAGTTATTTTGTGCTCGTTAGTACAGTGGTATTATGGCGATTGCTGGGAGAACGGATTTTACCAAAAAAAAATATTATTCCCACGAAAACCTAGTTTATAGAAGTCTGCGCATGCGCAGGTTATAAACATAGTTGTAGCATGGTGGTCCTACTTGAAAATAACACAAAAACAAGCAACACCTGAGCGTCTTCCAAAGCAGCCGCCATATGCACGGCAGCAATAAAGTCCTTATCTGTTTGTTCCAGCAATTCTTGCTTGTTTCTCTTCAGTAGCCATTCAACCACCTCAGGTTTCTTGTATTTTACAGCCAGATGAAGGCAGCTGTTAAATGAAGCGTCTGTTGCCATTATGTTTGCTCCACGGTTAAATAAAGTTTCCGTACTTTGTAGGGAACCGTGCACAACCGCGTCCAAAAACGGTGTTAGGCCCATTGTTTCTTCTTTGGCTTCCATATCCGCCCCATTATCCAAGAGAATCTCAACTATTCGTCTGTGGTTAAATGCCGCAGCACTGAAATAGTAATTGTAGAGTTACACAGATACCATGAGGTTGTCAATTTTGTTAAGAACCTTAAAATATGCCAGTCTGCAAAAAGTACGTGCCTTTTAGAGAGATGAAGGAAATAGGCACTGGGGATACATCCGACGTCAAAGTTATTTAATCTGCTGTTTATTTAATATTTTATTTCTTGCTGCTATGATCACGGCGACCCTACAAATTCCATTAACTAGCAATGGCGTGATATTGATAATGATAGTGATAGCGACAGTGACATCTATAATAGCAATAATAATAATAATAATAATAATAATAATGATAATGATAATGATAATGATAATATTAATGATAATAATATCACTGGGAAGTGCAACAGAAACCTTGGTCAAATGGCTGGGAAAGTTGGATGTCAAAATTGGTGTTTGATTACTCCAGAAAACTACGTTACTAGGAACAGCAAGGATTTTTGAGAAAAGTACTAGAACTGTAGAGTAAGGAGAAAACTCTAAGGGACCTTTGGTCATGGGCTATGACTCGCTCCCTTAGTAAGCAAACCGGAAAAAAATCATCCAGCTCACTAAGATGAAAATAATAATAACAATTATAATAATAATAATAATAGTAATAATAATAATATTGTTTGTCTGTCTGACCATTGACTTGATGAGAGCACATAAATAAAGATCTCAGACCACTGAAGACAGGCTACGTGACAATAATGATCAAGAAACATACCATGTAGATCTCGAAAACACACTACACCTAGATATAACTCAAATCTTTTCGCAAAACGTAAAATTGAAAAGTCTTATTTGTTGTAAAAACGTCGATCAAAGGACACAATTCGAGGCACTCTGGCAAGGAATTCCATCTAAGTTGTAAATAAAGGCCGCGAATCCAAAGGCCTGAAAGCGTTTAAAACAAGAACACAATATGACACACTTACTAATGCAGTGGTGTCTTACGACTGCTGTCTTCTGCATTGATAAATACTCCATATAATACCAGTAACTCAACAACCGTCAAATGGCCATTTTTGGCTGCTAAATGAACTGGTGTTAAACACGAGATGCCCTTCCGTATCTCAAAGTTTGCCCCGTTTCGTAATAGTAAATCCACAATTCTTTCGTGTCCTTTGGAGCAGCTATCGTGAAGAACTGTTGCCCCATCGCTGTCCTTAAAATCCAGAAACTCTTTTAAGGAAGGTAAAATCCTTAATGCTGCTCATAGAACAAGAGAAAATTGGTGTCATTTTGTATTATCGATAAGCTTAAAAAATCCCAATCACAACCATAATTTTTTTTTCATATTTCACTGAACTTTAGTGTAAGTATTGTTTTTAAACAACCGGAAGAACGGGAAACGAGCATGGTTTTGGTAGCTAAGGACCATAGTAATTCAACTGTTTAACTCCCAGATTTCATATTCATTATAAATTAATCTGTAAAGAATATATGTCACCAGCTATGAGTATGTACCACGATATATACCACTTAATAACCGAGAGTGAGGTCATTACAGGGAAATCTCGGAACGCTATCGCTCGGTCAATACAGTCAAGGCCTAGGTTTGAAATTTCCTTGTAATGACCGAACAGACGGGGTTAATAAGTTATTTATCATATGCATTGTGGGGATAGTTTCTAAAGAAACTGGTGCTGCGTCGGTGGGAAATTGAAACACAAGAAACTGGGTATATCAAACGAGTTGATATACCACCGTAAGGTAAAAGGGAGGTGCTGACGTTTCGAGCGTTAGCCCTTCGTCGGAGCGAATGAGAGGATTGTGGGTTACGTTCAATTTATATAGAGAAGTTTGGAGCCATGCTATTGGTGGAACCATAGTAGTGTGTGAATGGAAGTGAATAAATTAGATGAATGATAAAATGAATGAGAAACGTTCGTTGATACCGTGGGGATTAAGAGAACCGACTTGGAAGATAAATTTCTGTTCTAGGCTTTTACGGCTTTCTGTGTTGCCCTGATGCACGGAAAGGCCATATACCGCCATGTTGTGAGTTGAGTGGTTAGGTAGGTTAAAGTGTCGCGCTACAGGTTTCGATGCATCTTTGTCATTTCGTTCGACGTCACGTAGATGTTCGCAGAAACGGTCGCCTAATCTTCTTCCGGTCTCGCCGATGTATATCTTCTTGCATAAGGTGCATTTTATGCAATAGATAACATTGGCGGAAGTGCATGTGAAGCGGTCGGTGATTTTACGCGATCGTTTAGGTCCTGCTATTTTGTTTGTGTTGTGGATGAAAGGGCAAGTTTTGTATCTTTTGCGTGTGCAGTTGAAAGTGCCGGGTGATTCGTCTGATTTTACTGTACTTCTAACTATAAAATCGCTTACGTTTTTGTTACGTTTGAATGAGATGAGTGGTGGTACTGAGAAGATGTTGCCTGTTTCGTTGTCATTCTGAAGTAACTTGAAGTTCTTCAGAATGATGTTCTTGACAGGTAGGTTGAGTGGGTGAAAAGTGAGTGTGAACGGTATTCTCTGGTTCTCTTCCTTTTGCGACGTTTGTGGTGCTAAGTGTTGGTCAGTTGTTTGAGCGCGCTGTTAGAGCCACGGTTCTTGAAGAACTGAAGCATTTCTTCTGATTTGCTGGAAAAGTCCAACTCATCACTACTTAAACGTCGAAGTCAGAGGAATTGAGAATATGGAAAGGAATTTTAAACATGGGTGGGGTAAGAAGACGAGTGCAACAAATAACTATGGGAGTCTGTAGGTTTGTAGTACACACTAGTTGATAGGCCATTGTTGTGGATTCAAACCCTGATAAACTTGCCCTTTCATCCACAACACAAACAAAATAGCAGGACCTAAAGAGGGGGACATTGGGGTTTACGGTATTGCGGTATTGGGCTTATTTTCAGGCGGTATTTCGGTAATTCAAGTCCCAAGCTACGGTATTGCGGTATGCGGTAGCCCTACGGTATGCGGTTTTTCGTCGTTTTGACTGACGGTAATCGGTAAAAAAACATATTTCGCGGTATTGCGGTTCAGTTGAAGTCACGGTGTTCACACTTCTCGTCATAACTAGCTCCGAAGTTCGCGTAACATAGCAAACCAATCGTGATTTGCTTCATATCATTGTTGCTCTACAAAAATTACTTTGATACGAAAACATCGGCACATAAGAGAGATAACTGAACGCACGAGGTGGATACAACTTTAAGCGTGGCCGATTAAAAGTGCGGTATCGGTATTTTGTAGATTTTGCACTCGGTATTTCGGTATTTGCATTTTTTTTCTTACGGTATTGCGGTATTGGGTACCCCCCAATGTCCCCCTCCCTAAACGATCGTTAAAAACCCCAAGCGCCCGCTTCACATGCACTTCCGCCAATGTTATCTATTGCATAAAATGCACCTTATGCAAGAAGATATATATCGGCGAGACCGGAAGAAGATTAGGTGACCGTTTCTGCGAACATCTACGTGACGTCGAACGAAATGTCAAAGATGCATCGAAACCTGTAGCGCGACACTTTAACCTACCTAACCACTCAACTCACAACATGGCGGTATATGGCCTTTCCGTGCATCAGGGCAACACAGAAAGCTGACCATTTCCGCGAACATCTACGTGAAGTCGAACGAAAATTGTCCCTTGAAAACCTTGATCTCGCCCGTCTGGTTTTCCCGCCAGATTGCGAAAATGTGACATAAATAAGGTCAAAAAGTCGACCGGAAGCGTCCCGACAAGAAGCTATATCATTTAACCGGAAGTCTCTCTTCATTCTCCCAAACTACCGCTGACTTTTTAATTGAACACCGAAAACTCAGCCTCCCTCTACGCCCGTGGAAAAGTGACACCCGAACGAAATGACAAAGATGCATCGAAACCTGTAGCGCGACACTTTAACCTACCTAACCACTCAACTCACAACATGGCGGTATGTGGCCTTTCCGTGCATCAGGGCAACACAGAAAGCCGTAAAAGCCTAGAACAGAAATTTATCTTCCAACTCGGTTCTCTTAATCCCCACGGTATCGACGAACGTTTCCCATTCATTTAATCATTCATCTAATTTATTCACTTCCATTCACACACTACTATGGTTCCACCAATAACATGGCTCCAAACTTCTCTATATAAATTGAACGTAACCCACAATCCTCTCATTCGCTCCGACGAAGGGCTAACGCTCGAAACGTCAGCACCTCCCTTTTACCTTATGGTGGTATAACTTACTTAATCAACTCGTTTGATTTACCCAGTTTCTTATTTATCATATGGCCTCTTTAGCACAGGAAAAAGAAAAACGGAAGACTCTTTTCAATATTTGCTTGCGCGCGCAAGAGGTCATTCAAGGTCATTTCCACTGAACCGAAACACCTGACCTTGCGAGCGAAACTAGAAGCAACAGAAAAAACATCTTTTGTCTATATTAAAGGAAACCTTTGTCTATATTAAAGGAAAAATGTTTTGAAAAATTTTCATAATGGCAGGTCATTACAAGAAAATCTTGCCCGCTCAGTAGCCAATCAATGCGCGCGTACTATTGTAGCCGCATAATGAAATAACTTATTTTCCTATATTGCTGTATTATTATTTAACTTTAAAAGTCTTCAGTTCTAAAAAGATAACGTCAAAATGTAGTAAAAGTGTGGTAAAGCCAAAAGTATGCGCACTGGTGCGACAGTGGTAGGAGGGATAAGACCCTTTTGCTACCAAAAAAAAGTAGAAAAAAAAAAATAGAAAAATAGAGCTCAAAAGCCAGCAGCCATGGACAGCTGTTTCGGCCATGTTAGGCCTCATCCTTAGCCACATCCCACAACTCTACCATTTTGCTTCTAAAAAGTTAGATATCGGTTCAGCGTCAAACTGCATTTCTAAATTATTACTCTCTTTTCGGGTTTCCTTGCCAATTTGTTTACTTTATTACGTCATCTTTTACTCTAATTCTTCTTTCTCTATTCAAAAATAACTATTAATAAGGGCTACTAAAGGCTAAGGCTAAAATATAGACATGCTCTTACCGGCTTGAATAAGCAGCTCACAAGCTTCCTCATTGCCCTTATAAACTGCCATACTCAAAGGCCTTCGCAGATTTACCGAACTCGACAAAACATCAGCACCGTTCCTTAAAAAAAGTTCGCATAGGGCGGGATCTCCATGAAGACAAGCTAAATGAAATGGTGTAAATTTTCCAACGTTTGCAACATTAGCGTCAACTTTGGGATCTTGAAGAAGAATCTCTGCTATCTCAGTAAAGCCTTGATGTGCAGCTATATGAAGAGGACTCATTTTGTTGCTTTCAAATAAGGCGGGATTGGCACCTTTCTGAAGAAGAAGCCTGACAATTTCACCACTCTGTGTTCTAAAAGAAGGCAAACAAAAGATTAAACTTTTTGATCTGCTAAATCAGAAAATCAGTCTATTTTGTAGAGTATTTCGCGGGTGCATAGTGGTATCACCCATACTTTATTGTGCATGATTTACCTGTATTGTCATGAGGCCGGCCAATGCAAACATTGTATGTTTGCGAAAAACGAAACAGTACTATTAAAGCTTGGATAATGATGTATCCGTAATAAATTATGGGAATCTAGCCTTTCGTCAGTAAACTCACCAAAAAGACGACAATTTGCAATATCCTCCAAATGTCACTGACCCGAAAAGTAAGTTAAATAAACTTGATCAAACTTAAAGAATTTGTTTACGTTTTCTAACCTGACAGCAACATGCAGTGGAGTGACTCCATCTTTTCCCGCCAAGTCAATATCAGCTCCACGGTCTAGCAAGTAAGTCACTTGCATTAAGTCCTTTTTTAGCACCGCGCGAAGCAATGGTGACAACCCATCCCTATCGAGTTTGTTTAACCTGTTGTCAGCCTCCAAGCCACCGTTTGTGAAAACAACTGGCTCTGGTTCAAATGCCTTGACGTCGCTTCCACGAGAGAGCATTCTAATAACATTCTTTGGTCCTTTCGTGCTCACATAGTTGGAGATAAGCTCTAAAGATTCATGATCACTATCAAGCAATGGCTGTACTTTTGTCAGAGAAGCTGCACTTTTCTGCGTCCCCTTTGAAGATCGCGATAACCGCCTGCCAGATGCTGATGACATGAGCAAAACACATCATATAATAAACGTTAGATCTACATACAACGATAAAGAAAACCGTTTAAATATTATTGTTATTTGACTAGAAATGACAGATGGTTTTTACATATTACGACAGTCGTAAACAAAAATATATTTTCATTAAGAGGGCGTGCCTTTATCCTTAGCAGTTGGTATGTGGATTGGTAGTTAACTGTATATAGTTTGCTGATGTGTATGGCTATTTGCAGTTATGCAGGGTATTAAGGGGCTGTTCATTTTTTTATGAGGGAGGGAGCACTGGTGTGATTGGGGAAGCACCATTTAAAAATTGCATAACACCCCTCAGCTTGCCAATTTTTTTACATGACCCTCCCTCTTTCCCATCAAAAGAAAGAGAAGTTAATTTCGGATTAAAACATTGTGACATCATATCACTAAGTATCGTTAAAATATTTCACGTGATCCCCCTTTTCCCTGATTTTTTTTTGCATGGCCCCCCAAGTCCCACCAAAAAACCTATACCCCACCCCACCCCCCCCTTCCTCTCTCTCTCTCTCTCTCGTAAAAGATGAACGGTCCCTAAGCGAAGTTCGCGCAGTTCACGGCAGGAGCCACTCAGACTCTCTATCTTAAACTCTTCCAACATTCCGAACCAGTTATTTTCTGTTTCGCTGCGTTGAGTATTAACGCAATTTTGAATTCTCAGGCATTTCCTTGCATTTCACTTCCGACTATTATTCCTTTTTCGAAATAGAGCGCTTGCTGAACTAGTTTGGATGTGTACACCTCCCGCGAAGCTCAACCTGACCAGGATAACCCCCGGGTATTGTAAACAATAGGTTTTCTTCAACCAGTTGAATAGATATGCTATTCCTAGTATTTTGGTTTTCTTGGTCATTATTTTAAATCTGTAAATATCGATGGCTCGAATAGAGAATCAGCCTACATACACTGAACACGCTACTAACGGCATCACTCACTTCTCAATGAGAACCCCTAGTTTTAGTATATTTTCAGGCTTTTGAAAATGTTTCCAAAATCAATGGCATTCTAACTTTAAAAATATTATTCATAAACAACATTGCTTTGTATTAATTTATCAATTTGAATTTTGTAACGATTTTGGGGGATTAAAACATGAATGAATAATGGATAAACACTCATATTTCTAATAAAATACATGCAAAAATTTCAACGTGGGAATTGACTGAGAACACGTCAATTAATCCCAAACAGTGCTGAAAGCTCAAATTAAGTGCAAATTTTGAGAGTGCCGAAACTTGAAAATGAATTTTTATATGTGTAGTTTTGAAATGTAATGAAATGTTTTAGAGAGCAATTTGGAATAATGAAGAATTCGTAAACAAATTACACTCGCCCCTTGGGTTTTGTAAGCGTGTGTTTATCTATTCCCAAATTCACTCGAAATCATTTTATTACATGTACGAATTCAATGCAAATTTAATAATCATTAATGAGATAATGATTTTAGTCCATGCACACTCGTTGGAAAATAATGAATAGCAATTCTCATCCTGTACTAGAAAAATTAACGTTTGAGCTAAAAGTCAAATGAAGCCCGAGCTTTAACAGATTTTAGATACCAATTTATTCTGATAACACACCCACGCATAAACTTCACATCCCATTACCCTCATTGTTGGTCGATCGAATTAAAGATATCGATCAAAAAAGGTTTAAAAGGTTCCTACTAAACTGGGAACCTTTCACAATAGTTATCTGCTTTTGTTCAAAATAATTCTCTCACAACCATTAAATCACGTTACCTTATTTCTCTGTCACTGTTTTCGTAAGCCAGTTCTAACATTTTGGACAACATTTTGTCAACATTATCATAAATCATAATTACGTCAGTTCTCTGTTCAATAAGGCATCTGACGTCATCCCACATTTCCTAATTTTTTATCTTTAAACCAACCTCTTGAAGGTGCAATTGATTTTTAATAATTTTAAAGTTTACTTTTAATTTTCTTACTGAACTGTTCCATAACACCTGACCAATTTCCATTCAGTGGTTCGACAGCTGTCGCTGGAAAACCTTATAAGGCTAAGTAGCTTTTTTCTATTTGCCCCCGCAGGGTTCCGGCCCAGAGGCCGGAACCCGAGGAGGCACCCTAATGTTCTCCGCGTAAATAAGAAGTATCGTATTGTCGTAGTGTTAGTATGCGAAAATTTTCTCGATTTGACGAAAATAGGCGCGCACGGTGGTCCCGGTTAATTTTCAGCATGTGCGCCTGGCTCAGCAACCGCGCAAACTGGGTTTGGAAAGTTTGGCAACGAGTCGTCACGATTTCATTCCAAGCTTTCTTATTTAATTCCAAGCTATAATGTAAACCCATCCTAAACACGATATGTATGAGGATTTCCATTAACCCAAGAAACAAAGTGTGATAACTGACAAAACACAAACACAACAAGGAGCTTGCACTCGCAAACTCTCAAACGAAAACTACATTTCAAAGGTTCATAACAAATACATGGACAGCCACAGGCAGTCTTCATTCAGTTTTTACAAAGTCGGGGGCAGATTTAGTGACAACTATGACTAGTATAATTTCGTAGTATCGAGCCCCCGTTAGCTAATATTTCATTTCGTCGTTCTTTCGAAAAAGTCATAGAGCGGAAACGATTAATAACATGGAATAAAAGTGGCCCTGTGTTTTACAGCTGTTCACAATCGCGCGATTTGGGTAGGATTATTTTGGAACGGTTTGGGAAGTATTTGTTTGACCATAACGCGACTGCTGTCAATGGATTGCCTACAGTCTTTCCCAACGACTTAATGTTGTCCCGTAACTGATATTGCATCCTTATAATAGGTAATGCCTGACAAAACTTACCTGCTGTATTTATGCCAATCAAACCTGTTTAGTTTTACATCCAGTGTACACTTTAGACCGACCTTCGGACTATCAAAATTTTAACATTTTGCACAAAGTCTAAGAAAGACGATTCATTAAGGACAACTTTCGAGTCAGAAGAGAACTTCAAGAAGGCTGTTAAATACGAAAGGACTTTAAACGATGTTAGGTTAGCAGCTGTTTAACCTGTGAAAAGTCCGGACGTGAAGGCAAAATACGTTGTTAATTAAATACCTGTGTCATCGTAGCGATTATCAACTGAATATAGATGTGCAGCAAGGACTACCAGTGAGACAGTAGCTGTTATAAACTAGCAGTTCACAATATTCATCCCAGCTGAGGTGACTAAGTCATTCAAGAAAAGAACACGATAGAGACCCTTTATCAGCCGACCATTTCAAGCGACGAATGTAAACTTCATTTTAACTCAACAGGCACCGATTTGCATAGGATAACCTTTTGCTTGGGCAGATATCAACGAAACAATTCAAAGGAAAAATTTAAAGTCGACATCACAAACCTTTTCCACCGTCTCCACTGTTCAGAGCGAAGTCGTAAATCGATGAAAGGTCACTCATAATGTTTACAACACCGTGCCGCTTGCTTTCCTTGGTGTTTGAGCACGCAGTTTCGTGACACAGCAGATGTTAAGCCAATGAAGTGGGCGTTAATGATGCAGATCAATTAAAACAGTTGGCTGGACGTGCTGACATTTTAGAATTCAGCACATGTACACTCTAAAATACGACTACATCACGATCTAGTCCCGATTCACGAGGAGTGTTTGACCAACTGATGAATAATAATAACGTAATACGCAATATTAATCAATGATTGACGTGGTTTCAATTGATCAGTCAAGCTGAACATCGATTTGTTTGCATCATAACATCATTACTTATCTGTAAATATATCAATTTTAATTCAAGCATAATTTAACCCGAGCAGGTTGGGTTTATTGATTAGCTTTTGTAGCGTTGACGTGGCCAACATATGGCGCCCAATGTTTATTATAATCAATTAACAGTATTGACAACTTTGGCGAACTGCAGGAGACAGCTTAGACAGCTTCTAGTTGTAAAACCGAGCATGTATACATTTTCAACAACAGAGGAGAACCCGACAGGAACCGTGAGCGATGGAGGTTTTATCATGAAGTACGGTATTGAGGATTTTAACTTGACCTTTACATTTCTGCCATTTTGCGGAATCAATATTCTCGGTTCAGTCATATAAGCTTTAAATAGCGTGAGTGCAATGATGAATTTTTGCTTTTGTTAGGACGTTTTTGAGACTTTTCCTAGATTGTAATTTTAAAAAAATATGATGACCTTGTCGAATAAGAGTTAGAAAATCATCCAATCAGGGTTCGTATTTCAGAGGTAATTTGAGCTTCCCTCCTTTGAAGGTCGCGTCCAAGCCACAAATAGGTTTTGCACGATTTCAGGTTCTCAGTTTTTGTACAGTGGAATCCCGCTCTATAAGGAAGACCCCGTTATAACGAACAAAATTTGAAAGCCCGGCAGAATTACAGTAACATATGTGCAAACGAACCTCGCTATAACGCAATCCCTGCTGCAACGAACAAATTTTGACTGTCCCAACGCACATTTTACCCCGCTAGATTGAAAACTAGTTGTCCGATCGCTCGCAGCAGTCAGTAAAGACGACAGATTTGAGCAGAAATCACAGCTTGCCTTTATTTCGGTTGCTAATAATTAACGTACCACCCTATAACGAATATTTTTGCTGTTAACCAGGCAATTCATTATATAACGGGGTCTTCTCTATAACGAGGACCCCGCTATAATGAACAATTTATTCGGTACCATGGCACTTCCTTATAGCGGAGTTCCACTGCAGGAGACACAGACAATTCCACAGACAATCGAGATGGAGCGCTGGTCATTGTAGAGGGACTTGCACTGGAATTGTTGTAGTACTCCCTTGGGAGTGTAGTAGTGTAATCGTTAATTTTTTGTCACCCTCGCACAGTTCGATAGAAATAATTATGTCTACTGCCTTATTCAGAATTCAAAATATTTTCTGAAGTTGTATGTGCTTGTTAAGTTACTTATAGCGTTTTGAACAATTATTGTATTTTCCAGTCTATTACGAGAGAGAGATAAGCAATTTTCATGAGAACTTATTAATGTAGCTTTTGATTCCTTTTAAGTCATTATCATGCAATTTTTAAGGCTTCGTTACCTTACGGCATCTTATAGCTAGTTGATTAAGTACTTTTTAGGTACTCTACAATGGCAAACGTTTCCCATTATTTCCTTATATTACAAGCCAAGTCGAGAGAAGTATTACAACGACATCGTTGCCAATTCTTAGTACTCGGGATGGGAAGGGTATGCTCTGATGAAGAAATAGCTGCAACAATCACAGTCCTCTGCTCCACCATTACTCTGTGTTAATTTGCAGTTTCTCAGCTATGGCTCTTATAAGTCTGCCTTGTGTGTCAATGGTGTCTTGGAGTTTTCTCATGCGTTGATCTTGTCTTTCTAGTATATGACGCTCATAGTTGTGCATGTCTTCAAAGCCGTCATCTGCTTTCACTCCAGAATTTTTATTTAGTAGATTGCCTATGAAATCTTGACCTGCAACATCCATACCAGCAACGGCGATCCTTGCAAAATAAAAACGAAAACCTTACGTTCGGGAAACAGGGCGGGAAACGCAAAACATTATAAACTTAATGTATGGTCCCGAGGGAAAGAGTTAGTTTTGTTTTCCCTCGAGTCCTGACGTTTAGAGCCCCCGAGTCCTGATGATTCCCGAGACGATGTCGAGGGCAACAGCAGGACTCGAGAGAAAACAAAACTAACTAGTTTCCCGGGAGACCATACATTAGTGCTTTGTTATATGTTTAGAAGATCGCGCAATTTTTACTTTAGTCATGCATTGATCACGTGCTGTTACAGTGTATCTTCGGCGCGCGGGTAACAAATGCGCAATTGTATCCCGGTCGGGATACATTTGAATTTGTCAGGGCCACGTGACCACGAATCGGCCAATCACAGTGCTCGTTTTGCTGAGTGAAAGCTTAGGCATATAACAAAGTTTCTTATAGCCAAGGATAAAATCAATATTTGGCCAAGTAAAGTCGGAACACCACAGTTATTTCTGGCCTTAATTCGATATTACATGTTCAAACGAGTGCAATGCACACAGCAAAGCATAAACTACAGTATCTCGATCATCATGCAGATGATTCGGTTTTGAGACCGCCATCAGCAAAAGAAATTAAATTTCCTCTCAATATAAAAGTGGTAAATCTTCAGACTTGGAAAATAACGCTACTTTTTGGCATTAGGTCTTTGTTTTGACTAAAGTATTGGTAAAAGTAGGTTAGGACGCACACGAGCCTTAAAGCCCGCCACACGGCCGGAGCTTATTCTGGTTGCAGTAGAATCTAGAGGCTGGGAGTATTGCTGCTCCCCCTGGATGGAATGCTAGTCTAAGGCAGGGTTACTCCTAACATTATATCGGTACCCATTTATCCTTACTTCCGGGTGGAGAGAGACAGAGTGGAGTTAAGTTTTTTGTTCATGCAAAGGCCAGAAACAACATAGTGCCATCGTTAGGGATCGAACTCCGGACCGCCTACTGCATTAAGTCCGAATTGCTAACCACTACACTACCGTGGCACACAACAAAGTGTTGTCAGACAGTGTGTCGAACAACCCAAGGAGAATATTGAAGACTATTGTTTGGCCTACACCCGTGCATACCCCAAAACTGAATAACACGTCATGAAAATCGCACAATTACCTCTTCAATAACGTGTTCTGATTTGGTTTAATCTCCCATGAACTCTTGTGTATGCGCTGTAAGATGAACTTTGGGTAAGACCTTTCCAGATTATCTACCAACAGCGCTTGATCCTGCAAAGAGCGTAAGCTCGCCGTCTTCTGAATGGAGCCAATATCGCCAACTGCGAGACCAACCTGACATGAAAAGATGAAATGTTGAAATTGCCGTGAATTGAAGACGATTAAAACAAAAGGAGCGAAAAAGATAGCTCGTTTTTTTCACTTCAGTTTCCCTTTTTCCAGTGCCTTGATATTCTTCTAAAAATGAAAGAAAATTATGTTTAATAATCTTCCTCTTACCAGCAGATTCATCAGAGCCACAGAAACCATAAATGTAAACAGCAGGAACAGGACCCCAGTAAGCTCCGGAAATGGGACGTAAACAATATTTGTACCCGGAACTGTACTGTTGTTTGCCACGTATCCAGCATAAGTGTCTGAATAGCCATAATCTCCCACCATCATCATACTCGTTTTAAGGAAAGCAAGCCATACAGACAAGAAATTGTCCTAAAAGAAGGGTGAAGAGAAAAACGTAAATTGCTAATATTCCTTGTACCAGCAAATTATTTGTCAAAAGACTAATTATTAATGCATGCATCGTTAATCGACATAAAACTGAGTCCGCAGACTATTTTAGGCCATTACCATCGGTCCGCATAAGAGAAAAACGAATCGCATTTAATGATAAAGGCTGTAGCTTTCTTGAATATATTTACTAATAAATAAATAAATGAGTAAATAAGGCATTGTTTCAGTTTTTTTTATTTTATTTATTACTTTGTTTGTTTTTATTTTCTATTCCTTTGTTTGTTCATTTTTCCAATCGTTTCCTTTTTGAACAATCCCAGCCATTTTCATTTTCTATTTTCTATTATTGTAACTTTTTTTCTCTTACCTGCTCCATAAAAAGAGTGTAAAACACCAAAGTATATCCGACAATGATGGAAGAGAAGATAAACATCACTTTGCTTAGTGTCGCTAGTACTTCCACGTACATAGAAACGTATAAACCGATGCCAACAATTCGACGAAGAGACAGCGTCAAGTTTATATAAGCTAACAATAAGCCAAGTATCCCGGCAACCCACTGCCAGTCAGCTGGGCGGTCATGTGATATATACGGCACAATAAAACTGATGACCATCGCGATCATAAGCAGGTCAAGCAGGTTTGACGGGTCCTTGATGTAGGAAATCCGAAGCCAAAAAAGCTGGACCATTTCCTTTATTAACTGAAAACCCATGAAAATCAAGATCAAGTGGGGTGTTAGAGCTGTTGGAATGATCGCTGTGTAGTCCTCCTTCTCATCCAATGTGTTGGTAAAACCAGTGAGTGACATTTTGATCTTGTCTCTTTCTGTTACGACGAGAACAGAAAACATAACGACAAACGTTGTAAATACCACGAAATTGAAAAGACTTATGAATTTTCCTAGTATCATCCATTTCCATCGCAAAAGCCCCTGTGTTAAAGTGTGATTCAGAAGTTTCTCTCGACAAGTAAGCGCCATGAAAGCTGGAGCAAAGAAAGTTTGTTTTCCTCCAAAGTTGACTGGATTCAGGAGAGACCAGTCAAAATTGACAGTGAAATCTTCATGCGCTGGGGGGTGGGGACTGTAAGTTATGCATTGATCCAACACAATCTCCGCCACATCTGGGAGCTTTTCTATCAACTTCTTCATGGGGCAGTTACCACTGACAGGGCAGTACTGTATAACTTCCTTCCACCTATGTTAATAGAAAATAATCACACATAATTACAAAGGAGTGAGCAAAGTAAACCCCAGAATGAATTTATCACCAAAATATGGCTCTGGTCACTCAGAAGGAAATAAGATATATAAAAAAATGAAAGTTTGACTTACATTCAGTTGATCACTTCCTATAATTTATTGCTATACATAAACCCTAGTGTTTAACTGGAAAATAGACCACTTGTAATATTCATACAAAACTACATAATTTATGAACATTGAGTGACGTATTTTTGTATATTCTCACACGTGAAGATATGGATGACGCGATGGCAAGGTTTTTTTTTTTTGGTTCTAAGAAGGAAACTACACGATGTCGTGTAGAAATAAAATTTCTTTTCCCATAGTATTTCTTATATAATTTTCTGTTAGGTTAACTTTTTTTCCACCAGTTTGGATGAGATTCAACGAAGTGACCGATGATCAGCTAGTCAAACAAACTCGATAAGTTAGACACGTAAGACTAGCAAAAATCTAAATACTAAAAAAACAACAAAAATGGAAACAACAGCGGAAGACAAATTAATTCATAAACCTAGGTTTGAGAAGTAAGCTGGACAGCTTCGTTATTTCTGTTGCGAACGTTGAAAGGAGAGTACTTCAATCAAGGGGTGCTTCATTAATTCCTGGTTTATCAAAGTGTTTTAACACACCTTTCATGTTTAACAAGAATCTTGGCCACCTCATTGGCTCCCCATTCAATAGCGACGTCCAAACAAGTCATTTCAAGGTTGTTTCTAGCAGTGACATCAGCACCTTTGCTTAACAAAAACCTCAATATCTCCAAGCGACTGTGCCTGCAAGCAACATGAAGAGGTGTATTCTGGTCCTCATCTTTTTCTTCTAACGTGCTTGGAAGTAGTGGATCCAGAAGGGCTTTGACAGCGTGCACGGAACCAGCCATCACTGCCAAGTGAAGTGCCGTGCAAGAGCGAGCATCTTTTAACGTAACATCAGCGCCTTTAGAAATCAGTTTTAAACACGTGCATCTGTAATATCAGAAATTATAAACAATGTTTTCACAGGTTGAACGGCAAGCGATATTACAATTAACTTACTCAATACTATTGTATCATTTTTACTTCTGGTTACTGTATAGCCGTAACCTGCCCTGCTAGCTTGTGATATTCAGGGAGGTCCTAATAAAAAAAACGGAACAGAATTTCTCATACTCATATCTATAATTCATAAAAGAAAAAACAAAGAAAATCAAGCACCGAGACGTGTTTTGATATCTGATGAACACGACTCAGCTCGTTTTTGCATCGTTAATTTTTCCTTCTGAAAAATTTTGCTCGAGGAACTACATAATAAACACGCGATATAAGTGTTTCGTCACCTATCAAACGCCTTGAATTTTGTCAAAAATACTCATATAAAAAATTATCGTCAACTCTCTTCTCGGTCTTTATATGTAATGAAACACTGTATCAAATGATATCAAACATCAACATCAACACTGTATCAAACATCTTTAAGTGTCCAGTCTGACAACAGTACATACTCCAGTACATACTCCAGTACATACTCCAGTACATACTCCAGTACATACTCCAGTACATACTCCAGTACATACTCCAGTACATACTCCAGTACATACTCCAGTACATACTCCAGTACATACTCCAGTACATACTCCAGTACATGCTCCAGTACATACTCCAGTACATACTCCAGTACATACTCCAGTACATACTCCAGTACATACTCCAGTACATACTCCAGTACATACTCCAGTACATACTCCAGTACATACTCCAGTACATACTCCAGTACATACTCCAGTACATACTCCAGTACATACTCCAGTACATACTCCAGTACATACTCCAGTACATACTCCAGTAATCCAAAGAACTGGATTGAAATTAAGAATACCAACTGAAACGAACAGTTGTCACTATAACTTCAACCGCCTCTTCAAAGTCCCCTCATTCCTCCCCCAGCGCAGCCTTTTTTAATTCTGATCTAAAGGAAGATATTTCTATAACAAAAGGTACTTATAAATTTTTTAATAGTTTAAAGGAGAATTGTAAATTATTCAAGATCAACTCCCTTCTCGCTTTAATTCCGCAATTCTAAAGGATATTTCATGAATGAACTTTTTTTATGTAAAACAACGCAAAAATACTCACGGTTGTCTGTTCTTTGCAGCCAAATGGAGCGGCGTCATTCCATCGATCTGCCTGTCATTCAGAATTGCAAAAAACTGTTCATCTTTCGTTGAAAGTTCTTCCACGCAATGCAGGGAGCCGTTTTCAGCTGCAACGTGAAGTGGGGTCATCTCACGTGTGTCACGTCGCGACAATTGCTCTCCCTCGCGGAGAAGAATGTGCAAGATCTAAAAGAAATCCAAACGTGTGGTATTCAATGGAAATTATTTTTGTCCCTCTTGTCACATACTCTATCGGTATTACTGTTTCGTTAAAAATGTTTCTCAGTTTTCGCCATTTGCGAAGTGGTAGTCTTCCCTTGTGAGCACAGTCTTTTACTGCTTTTGATTTTTGCCTCTGATAAGACAGAAGGTGAAGAAAAAAGATCTAGACTAGACTTTTGTTTATTTACAAAAAGCCCTAGAATAGTATGGGGATTTCAATTACGAGTTTTTCCGAGACCACTCTCAGGTTAGAAGTGCAATGCAAAAGCCTGCCGAGGCTATAGGCGCTTAATTTTCAAGGAAGGAAAAAGTGTTAATAGGTAACTCTCCTAGGTAAACATACAGGTCCTTCATTACGCAAAGTTATGTTTTAAACCGTAGTTACCCATGAAATAGGTGTTCTGTAAGGATACCCCAAAAGTAGGTTTAGCCCACTAGTAGATCATCACAATACGATATATAAAGGAGACGCCGCTTGAAGGACGGCTGGAAATAAAATTCACTATATTGCTGGACAGCGCTTCATAAAACCCCTTCCAGCTGTACATATATAACAGCTCAGTAATCAAAGGCCTTACCATATATAGTCTTTCTTACGGCCTCTATACAAAAGTGGCTGGGCATGACATGTCACAGCCCCGTAACAATGCTCCGCAAAGCGTCATTACGCCAGGAATTTGTAAAAAAAACATTTTTGAGTGCAATTTGGAAATGAGCAAAAGTAAACTTTTCAGAAACTAAAATATTGCACGAGTCCGTAGGAGAGTGTAATTTGTGGTCTGAAAAATCGACGCGTTGAAATTTTTGCATGTATTTATTATATAAATAGCCATTTCCCATGGAAATCTCTAGTTGATAAAATGATGCTCACATATATGCATCATAAACATGATAATACTATTTAGGTAGTCCTGCTTTAGGTAAATAAGACTTCATGCATGTGGCACCAATTGCAGCCTTTGCATCTTCTATAATAGCAGCCACGTGGTTTCCTCCACAAATGTTTAAGAATCAACTGCCAGTTTTAATGTGGTTATCAATCAATGTTATTGTAAGCCTCAAAAGTAAATAGTGGTGGTTGGAAGAGGTTACTACTTCAAATATTTTTTTTTATTTTGTACAAACAACTTAATTAATTTAGGCGTGAAATACTTTACCTGCGGATCTTCCAAGGCAGCGGCCATGTGCACTGCAGTACTAAAGTCCTTATCTGTTTGATCCAGCAATTCCTGCTTGTTTCTCTTCAGTAACCATTCAGCCATCTCAGGTTTTTTGTACTTGACAGCCAGATGAAGGCAGCTGCTAAAGGAAGCGTCTGTTGCCATCATGTTCGCACCGCGGTCTAATAAGACTTCCGCACTTTGTTGGCAGCCGTAAGCTACAGCAGCCAAGAAAGGTGTTAAGCCCATTGTTTCTTCTTTGGCTTCCATATCTGCTCCGTTGTCCATGAGAACCTCAACTACTCGACTGTGGTCAAATACGGCAGCACTGAAATAGCAATTGTACAAATGCACGTGTACTTTGGGGTTGTCAACTTTTGCTAAGGAACCTTAAAATTTGTCCCTCTTAGTGAGGTGCGAGACTCAGAGAAATAGTAGAACTAGACACTAGGGGTACATACGAAGTCCCACGTGAAATATTTTCTTTTATACCAATGATAAAAATACTTAAAACAAAATAGAAATAATAATGATAATAACATTAACAGACTGGAGTAAGCCACCTTGTCTAAGGAGTAAACATAGTAATAATAATATTAATAATAATAATAATAATAAGAGCACTCCGAGAGTGCAGACCTCCGATAGCACATTCGAGCCGCTAGCAAGGGTACTGATGTTACCGCATCATGTGACATATGGGCAGATGCAGAATTGAAAGATGCAAACATTTTAGTTTTGGTTTGAAGTTGATATGATGATTCTAGTGCGAATTATTGCGAAATAATGATTTTTTTCGTTTTTCCGTGACCTTGATCTTGACCTTTGACGTAGATTCCCCAAAATTAAATCATTTCTAAGTTAGACCGTAGCCGATGTTTTGATCAAGTTTGGTTGAATGATTGGTTGAACGGTGTGGACGGTAGGCTGCTAACATAAATAATCTTCGTCCATCGGGTTCGATGATGACCAGGACATCAATTTGTTTTGCGATGGACACGACTGTGCCCGATGAGACCAATGCGGGCTAGGAAACACTTTCCACACTGGGGGCACTTAAAGTCTTCGTTTTGAGGAAGAGCTGCGCTTCTGGCTTTTCTCGCGGCACGTTTTATTCGCGCGTTCTCTATCTTCTTGAACTCGAATGTAACTGCTCCGGTAGCGGTAGTGGCTCTCCAGGAATTCCGATTTAGGGCCAGAGATTCCCAGGATGGCACATCGATTTCGAAAGATTTGAGTGACGCTTTAAGAACATCTTTGAAGCGCTTTTTCTGTCCACCTTGGGTGCGCTTACCACTGGCCAGTTGGACGGTAGGCTGCTAACATACAAATAAACGAACAAACAAATGCCGGTGAAAACATGACCTCCGTCCAACTCCGTTGGCGGAGGTAATAATAATAATAATAATAATAATAATAATAATAATAATAATATAGTATTAAAGATAAGTAACTGGAGAAGAACCAACTAGATGATATAGCTAACGTCTGACAAAAGAAAAACGTCATCATAGCGCCTGTTGTCGTTGGTGTCCTTGAAACTGTATCAGTCAACTGTATTGAATACGTGAAGAGAATTGGTGTGAATGTAAGGTTGGAAGTGGTCCAGTAAATGGCTTTGTTGGGGACAGCAAAGATACTAAGGAAGTACTGTCTCTGCAGGAAGGAAAAAAAAGAGCCTTGAGACCCATGGTGACTTGTTGAAACCTGCTCTCAAGGGCTAAAACCAGACCCAACAGCATGTCTGAGCCTAGGTCTCATATTGGTTCCATAGTGCTCATATTGGTTCCATACGAAGTGTATGTCAGACTTGAACAGACTTGGGTCCGACTCAAAGTTGGCGTGGCTGTGTACTAAGTGTATTTTTCCCAATTTGTCAACCACCTTTCTCCTTGGTGAAACGGAATTTGGCCACGAAAACACCTACGACTTGTTATCAGACGAGAGCACTGTAGAAAGTGAACCAGGACCGCCTCTATTTACATCAAGTCCAGTTTTCCCCCCTGCACGCCCGAAGTCCCGTGAATACAACCCACGGAGGAAGTTGAAGGTTCTGTCGCTCAATTGCAACGGGATCAAGAGTGGAAAAAAGAAATCAGAGTTCCATTCACTGCACGATCCCAATATCATTTTCGAATGCGAAAACAAAATCGACCCGAGCATCCCGACGTACTCAGTTCCCTGAAAATTACGAAATTTTCCGCAAGAACAGAACCCTCTTCGGCGGGGGCGTATTCGCGGCGGTTCGCAACGATGTCACCGCGGTGGACGAACGTGGCTTAGATGTCGACGGCTGCGAAACTGTTACATGCTCGCTCCAGCTTGTAAAGCGCAAAAAGCTATTTCTCCCAAGCCTTTACCGCTAAGCCTTTACTTTCTAAAGTTATGGAGCACATAGTTTGCAGACACGTTACAAGTCATCTCTCTACGAATCATATTATAACGCATTTGGCACGGCTTTCAGCAAGGTCTCTCTTGTGAGACTCAACTGATCTCGGTGATCCACGATTGGGCCACGATCAGGTACATGTTGTGTTCTTGGACTTTGGCAAGGCGCTTGACACGGTCCCCCATCAACGCCTCCTCTTGAAAGCGGAATACTACGGCATCAGAGGTAAGCTATTGGCCTGGCTCCGTGACTTCTTTACTGGTTGTAGGCAACGCGTTGTGGTAAACGGGTCTTGCTCGAACTCAGTGGTCCCCAGTGATTTCTGGCGTCCCTCAGGGCACAGTCCTAGGCCCAGTCCTATTCCTCTTATTCATCAACGACATGCCGTCTGGGCTGAAGTCGCACGTCAAGCTCTTTGCTGACGATAGCGTTTTATACCGCCCGATCAATGCACCTGGTGACCACGCTATTCTCCAAGAAGACCTACTCGTCCTGGAATATTGGGCCGAGAAATGGAAAATGGCCTTCGCGCCGAAAACGTTTTACCTGATGTCTATAACTCTGAAGCGTTATCCATCACTAGGGGTGTATTCCTTATGTGGCTCTACTCCTGAGAGTGTTACCTTTCAGAAATACCTAGGCGTCTATATAACATCAAGCCTTCGTTGGGACAAGCAAGCAGAGGAAGTTAAAAAGAAGGCAAATAGAATCCTAGGTATTTTACAGAGGAACCTCTCATCATGCCCGCCCCGATCAAGGAGCGATCTTACACGTCACTCGTTCGGCCAATCCTCGAGTATGGGTCGTTGGCATGGTCTTCGCACACCAAGAGGGACATCTACATGGTGGAATCCGTCCAGCGCAGAGCCGCCCGCTTTACGACAGGGGACTCCCGCAAGTCAAGTAGTGTCACCAAGACGATAAGTATGTTAGGTTGGCAGTCTCTTCAACATCGTAGAACAGTGCAAGATATAGATCTCTCGCTGCTTTTCAAGATTAACTTTAGACCTGTTAGAATTAACTTCCCACCCGACATTTTACCTCAGCCCGTATTTTTTTTTCATTCATTCATTTATTTATTTACTTATTTATGTATTTATTCATTTATTTATTTATCTATTTATTGTCATTATCGTTCCCACGGGTGAGCCTCCGCTGACCGCCCATTGTCAGATTAGCTTGCTAGTGGCAATTATATTGTTTAAAGATTAAAGGTTAAAGGGTAAGGAATGGACATAATAATAATAATAATAATAATAATAATAATAATAATAATCTTGATAATGTAATGACATTTATTGATCATCGCAGTTAAGTACACAACTTAAGCAGCTGTGAAATTAAAGCCTGAAAAACACTCAGGCCTGGACGGGATTCGAACCCATGACCTCTGCGATACCGGAGCAGTGCTTTATTATTTCCCGTTCAGGCCTGAGTTTTTTTTTTTTTCAGGCTTTAGTTTCACAGCTGCTTAAGTTGAGTACTTAACTGCGATGATCAATTAATGTCATTACCAGTATTACTCCGCAGTTCAAATATATGGTATTTCATTTATTCATTTGAATCATTCTTCTCCATCTACGGGTATAATTATTACGAACTCACAACATGACAATCTCCCAGTTGGCTTGATAGCTCAGTTGGTAGAGCACTGCTCCGGTATCACAGAGGTCATGTGTTTTAATCCCGTTCAGGCCTGCGTTTTTCTCAGGCTTTAATTTCACAGCTGCTTAAGTTGTGTACTTAACTGCGATGATCAGTTAATGTCATTAAATATTACTCCACAGTTCAAATATATGGCATTTCATATATTCATTTGAATCAATCTTGATAATGCTTATTACTTGTATTGCGCCTATTCTATGAAAAACTCATATGCGCACAACAATTTTACAAAGAAAAATATTAAGAACAACTGATAGATTATAACGATAATAATGAAAACAAAAGAAAACTACACAAATCTCTTCATTTATAATGATAAAAATGACACCTATACACATAATAATGTAATAATGATACAATAATAGTGATACTACAGCTGAATTTTTTTTAAAAAAAGGAAGCAGCAAAAGAAAAAAAGGAAAAGGATATAAAATCGTTCTAACTAAAACAGGCTATAGATATTAAACTCCTACTAAAACAGGTTATACCCAACAAGACGCTTGCGCAGCGTTCACTCGGGCTTCGTATGGAGCGTTTTACTTGAGCATTCACCACGCGCAAAATAGGGCGACCCTAAAACGAGGAATGACGGAATGGCGGAACGGCGGAAAATAACCCCAAATCCTAAAAGACGGAACGTCGGAAAATTACCCCAAACCCTAAACGATGGAATGGCGGAAAATTACCTAAAAGGAGGAATAGCAAAAAAATGGCAAAAAAAAATAATGATGGTAACAGAGGAATAAAAATATACTTAACATGATAACATCTTCATGTATGTGTTAATCGTCAATTGGAATTTTAAACTCGCTCACCCCAACCACCTGATTCTTTACTCGAAATCTCACCTGCTTGGCACAAAAAAAATTATGCATCCTCTCATAAGAAAACAAAATACGCATTTTTAACACAGAGCGAAATGATACAGTAAAACCCCTGGGGCAGCGACATTAAATGTAAAATGTAAATGTGGCTGTATGTATGAAGGTGGGAAATCCAAATGAAGACGGTGGGACTCGTTAACAATGTTTTTACAGCTTAGACGTACACGTAGAAATGTCTTCACGCTCTTTACAAAATTTACACTATAATTTAAAAGTAAGTTTAAAAAGAAGTGTCATTAGATTTGCTGTGAAAACACTAACCGAAGACCACAACTTAATACAGCACTAGTCTGTTAAGGAATTCTAGTCAAGTTATAAAAAAGGCCGTGCAATTAACCTCTACAAAAGCCAAAAGACTCGAGAGCGCTCAAAAGTATAACGCAATTTGGAACACTTACTAATGCAGTGGTGTCTTACGACTGCAGTCTTCCGCATTGATGAATACTCCATATAATACCAGTAACTCAACAACGGTCAAATGGCCATTCTTGGCTGCTAAATGAAGTGGTGTTGGACCCGAGATACCCTTCCGAATCTCATAGTCTGCTCCGTTTCGTAATAGTAAGTCCACAATTTTTTCATGTCCTCTGGAGCAGCTGTCGTGAAGAACCGTTACCCCATCACTGTCCTTAAAATCCAGGAACTCTCTTAACGAAGGTACAATCTTTGATGCTGTTGATAGAACAAGAGAAACGTGGTGTGATTTTATAAACGTCAACTGGTTAATGTTTATGCTTCCTTTTGTCCCTTCTAGAAATTCTGTCCTCACTCGTTTTCGGCAAGTCTTTTTTTTATCATTTCGTTATGGCTATGCAGTCTTTCAGTTGTCCTGATGAGGTTGGATATAAGCAGCCATTACGAGACTGAGCAAAAGCTGCTAACGCCCTTTGCTTAAAATTAAGTAATATATTTAATCGAAAAGGGGGTTGAGAATGAGACGCTCATCGAAGTATTTTAGGAAAAAAGTCTGCGTTTTTTATCTGTGATGAAACACATGTATCGAGCGTTTTATATAGCCAGATAGCCTCTCGAACGAAATTATTTGAGAAGAGAAATTTAAACAATGCAGAAATGAGGAATATTTCATCCGGGATTTTTTTATTATCATTTATTTTTTTATTTCGTTTTTTTATTTCATCCGGGATATTCAATCTCGTCATGGTGCTTGATTTACTTCAGTCATTATTGATGAGGTTAAGGAATTACTTAACAAGTAGCTTTAAATTTTATTCACTTTATATTTAAGTGTATTTTCCCGAGAGTGGTGAACCTATGCGGTTTTGATAGCTTGAGTTCATTCAAACACTCTGCGATCTTACATCTTAATATTCTTCTCTTTTATTTTAAATAAAAATTACCACTAAGAACATATTTTTAAGGCCGCTGTTTATGATGTGAAAAAATTACTTATTTTAATATAATCATGTCTTATGGAATACATTCAAAAGAGATAAGTGCAAGTTCAGTTCGATTTGAACTTTTTAAATTTGTTTCTAGAAATTCATGCATTCATGCCATTCGACTATTTATTTACTTTCGTTCAATGTCATTCTCTCAACTGGCCTCACGACTTCTTATAAGTCAATAATTTTTTTTTGGTTTTCTCGCCACCTTTTTTCACCCTTTCGTTCTATTTTCTGAAAAAGTAGATGATAACATAAGCTAATAAAATCTACATGTACAGCACGTACGCTTACCGGCATGAATAAGCAGCTCGCAAGCTTCCTCGTTGCCCTTATAAACTGCCACGCTCAAAGGCCTTCTCAGATTTACCGAGCCCGACAAAACATCAGCGCCGTTCCTTAAAAAAAGCTCGCATAGGGCGGGATCTCCATGAAGACACGCCATATGGAATGGTGTAAATTTTACATCGTTTGCAAGATTAGCGTCAACTTTGGGATCTTGAAGAAGAATCTCTGCTATCTCTGTAAAGCCTTGCCGTGCAGCTATATGAAGAGGACTCATTTTGTTGCTTTCAAATAAGGCGGGATTGGCATTTCTCTGAAGAAGAAGCTTGACAATTTCGCCACTCTGTGTTCTACAAAAAAACATGCAAGGTTGTCACAGTACTATTTTGTTGTTTATTTAGAAGAAAACTATTTGCACGTGCCATATCCAAAACAACACAGGTACATAGGTACGGCAAGCTCAATATATAGGGAATAAATCTATACGATCAAAGACGAGTACATATTGTCCGAAATAACCGATAGGAGACTAGAGATATAAGGCAGCTTCATTTAGGAAATTAATCTATGATTGTTACGGTGAGGCAGACAGGTCAACAACCTCACTCCTCACTTGATCACTGACCGCTCGTTGTGGTTGACAATGCTAAACGTTTCAAATGCTCAAAGCTTCCGTGCTTTTTCGTGGCTAGGTATCCATATCACCTCGTTCTTTATCATTCATGCTGAAGCTGCAGTGTCTAGGATAACTGGTGCACTTTCAAACATTTCATGATTTGGAAGAACGAATCAGTACTGCAACAGCATCCATGATGAAGTGTCGGGTGATAGGGAAATCTAACCTTTTTCGCCAATAAACTTAATAAAACCTATGTTACCCTAAAGTATACTTAGCCTTACTAGTGAGTTCAATAAAATTTAACAAATGTTCTTTTTTCTTCAGTTTCTAACCTGACAGCGACGTGCAGTGGAGTTACGCCATCTTTTCCCGCCAAGTTAATATCAGCTCCACAGTCCAACAAATAAGTTACTTGAATTAAGTCCTTTTGAAGTACCGCCCGAAGCAACGGTGACAGCCCATCCCTATCGAGTTGATTTAACTGCTCCTCGACGTCCAAGCCACCGTTTGTGAAAACAACTGGCTCTGGTTCAAATGCCTTGACGTCGTTGCCACGTGAAAGCATTTTAATAAAATTCTTTGGTCTTTTCGTACTCGCATAGTTGGAGATAATCTCCAAAGATTCATGATCACTATCAAGCAATGGCTGTACTTTTGTCAGAGAAGCTGCACTTTTCTGCGTCCCCTTTGAAGATCGCGATAACCGCCTGCCGGATGCTGATGACATGAGCAAAACACATTACATGAAAAATGTTAGGTTCTACATCCTGCGATCAAGGAAACCAAATGATTTGATAACCGGTGAAAAATGTTTTATATACTACCGCAGTCGTAAGAAATTTTCGAAGTCGTTATTTCCAACAGTTTGTTGATTTTTTATGACTATTTGCAAACAGGGGTCATTTCAAAAGAACTTTTACAAGTTCGATTAACAAGCGCACGTAGCTATTGTTTAAGAGTTTGAAAAAAATAGCTACCATAACACATGTAAAAGTTTTCTTGATTTGACTTAAGTCAGTATCGCAGTTCAAGGTTACTCTTCCACACTCGGTCCGGTGAACATTTTTTGTTTCGCTGCATTTAATAAAGCAAAGTTCTAGATTATCAGGCGATTAATTTTATTTGAGTTTCGAAATATGAAAGAGTCCAACCACGAAACAGGCTTGTAGGGATAAACGTGTAGTTTTTTGTGTTTTTTTCTCCCGCAACAATATATGTATTGAGTACTGTTTTACGTTAATCAACTTTTACACTTTGTATATATACAGATATATATATATATATATATATATATATATATATATATACGGTTTTGTTTCTTTTCTTTTCACAAGTCTTATTACGTAAAGTTTTTATTCTATATATGTTAATCAAGGGCCCAATTAGGGATCACAAATTGTATCACAAATTAGTCCCTATTCATTAGGTTTTTATTAGATGTTAGTTTTTTTAAATTTTTATTGTTTGTAATTTTCTTTTTTCTTTCCTTTCTCATATATAAGAGACCAATATTGTAAATAATTTTTTTATTCCAAGTATTTGTAATCTTTTTAATCTTGTTAACATACTGTACTGAAGAAGCCCGAATGGGCGAAACGTCTACAGTATTAAACCTCATGTGAGAAGTTCGCTGTTCCTCTTTCATTCCTACTAAATCCACCGAGTGTAAGCGTCGCGTATCCTTTGGGATCCTTCTCACTAGCGTCATCGTTGGCAAACCTTCTTTTCTACACAACTATATATATATATATATATATATATATATATATATATATATATATTTAACAAATAAATAAGCCTCCTCTGGGCTTTGTTCTGTTATAAAGCACGCAGGAGGTGACGAGAGCACTAAAGAAGTGTAGGGGGAAACACGAGCCGCAGGCGAGTGTTTCTCCCTACTTCTTGAGTGCTCTCGTCACCTCCTAAGTGCTTTATAACAGAACAAAGCCCAGAGGAGGCTTATTTATTTGTTTTATAATAAAGAACTAGCGATTTTTCGCAAAAACGAGCTTTTATTTTCGATCAACTCCCCAATGTTTTTTTTCAGCGCGCGCGCTGAATGTCGTCAGCACTGTCCTTTATACTCTGATAAAGTACAGCAATTTAGGCCAATCAGCGAGCTTGTAAGAATACGTCCAACACTCTCATTGGTTCAAAAGACAAAGGCTGTCAAACCATCAAAGTTCGAACGCAAAGCACTGAAAAGTTTTTGAACGCGAGATTTTTTCACCTCAGTCAAGATATTTTTAAACATTCTCAAGTCTTAAATTAATCGAAATCCAGTCAAATTATGGCCCATGAAGACAAGAGGAAAAAACTATTTGTGGAATTTAGCAGACGAAAACAAACAAGACGAACTGCTTAGCTTGTTGCTGAAACTAAAGACAGTGTGCCATGTTTTCTGAATGGACAACGCTCAGTTTATGTCAATGCGAGAACTTCTGTTTTCTTTTGTGTTTTTAGTCTGTGCTTTAATGATAATGTTGTGGAGAGATGAATTCGACACACAAGCAAATTTATGTGTGTTTGATCCGTACTGTTTGTCGTTTTTACTAACTGCGACGTAAGGGAGCTCAAATTAAGAAACCAAGACTACAATGCCGAGTACTGTACCAGTGACAAAAGTGGATTTGTCTTCCTCTTGTGCTGTTGACGGTAGGCAAGTTTCATATCGTTTTTATTTTACTTTGAAACTAGAATTTTCCACTTAGTCCGTTTGCAGTCCATTTCGAATTTTTGCCGTCAACATTCACGTCTTCAGCGGAGAAGACTTGTAAATTTATTGGTCACTTCACATTGTTGTTTTGCATAGCTTGGCACCGAAACCAACCGAATTGTATTTTGCTCGGCAATTTTATTGTTTCATTCAAAAACGCTATTGTTTGATGGTTTCCTGGTTTATGTCGTAGTCCTGTTTTTCTTAATTTAACTCCCCATTTTTACAAGTGCTGACTTAGTTGTTTAACTCGGTCTCTATATCTACATTTTCCTAGAGCTCCTCATCTTCGCATTCTTGTAAGTGTAAGGGATGCTTTGTTCGAGCTCATTCAGAATATTTTACGAAAAGCTAGTAAACTCTGAAAAATTCCGCCACTTTTTTCACTGCTCAAAGCCGGGGGATGACGTGAGCACCGTCCTTTATACTCTGATAAAGGACGCTGTTTGGACCAATCATATCGCGCGTAGTATCGGGACTGTATAATAAATATATATATATATATATAGTAATTTTTCAGTACATTTTTTGCTAAAAAAATGTCGCAACTTTAATTTCGAGGAAAAAGGCTATTTATAAGCAAAAGCGTCTTGCTTAAGATTAGAAATTTAAGTTTTTAAATTAAGCGATTTTGTTGATTGAAAATAAATGAATAATGGATAAATCAGTCTGTTATATTTCGAATTCAATGCAAATTTAACAAACACCAGTGATGATATTAGTCCGTCCACATGCATGCACTCGCTGAAAAATAATGAATAGCAATTCCGGTCTTGCACCTTAACACTAATGTGCTAAGCTAAGTGTAAAATTAACTCGAGCTTTCATAGATTTGAGAAACCAATTTATTCTGATAATATTCGCCTGCATAAAGTTCACATCCTATAATCCTCGTTGTTGTCGATCGAATCGAAGATCCAAGAGATAAGTGCAAGAAAATAATTAATTGCGGAAGATATCTGATATGATTTTCTCACAGCTATAGAATTACGTTACCTCATTTCTCTACCATTGCGTTTGTAAGCCCGTGCTAACATTTTGGACAACATTTTGTCACTCATCATTACAAATCATAGCAACGTCCCCCTCTTGGTTCAATTCGACATCTGACGTCATCCGTATTTTTGCGTTTATACCTTTAAACCAGCCTCTTGATGGCTCTTGATTTTCATTAATTCTAAGCAGGCTATACGTTAATGCTCCTCCCAAACGTTTTTTTACCTGGTCACCTTTGAAGTGTTTCTACCACGGCCAATTGCTTCTTTGATCAGTCAATGCTCGGTAGTTGTCGATCGAAACCCGCGAGTTAAGCAATTACTTTCTTATGTGGGTTCGTTTTAATTATCGCTGCGAACCGCCGTTATCTACTCTTTAGGTTCTTCGTTCTTTCGTAAAAGCCATCGAAACGGTTGGAAATAAGAATAAGAGTGGCCCAATATTTCGCAACTGTTCTAAACCGCGCGATTATTTTCTTGGGATTTGGGAAGCGTTCGTTTGACTCAGTGCTGTCACTGAATCTTGATTCTTGTCTACCGTCCTTTTAAAAGATAAAACTGTTGTTCCGTAATCGATATTACATCCTCAAAGCAGGTAGTGACAAATATTGCGTGCGGTATTCACACTTATCATTCCTGTTTAGTTTTACATAAAGTGTTCAAATTTTCAGACGAGATTCGGCTTCTCAAATTTTCACATTTTGTACAAAACCAAAAAAGACGTAAGAATATGACGTTTCACTAAGGGCAACTTTCAAGTCAGTAGGGAATTTGAAAGAGCCTATTGAATACAAATTAAAGGCTTAAACTGTGTGAGCTTAATATACGTTTAAGCTGTGAAAAGTCCGGTGAGACGGCAAAAGAAGTTTCTAATCAAGGACCTGTGTTTGTCACCACAGACGCTGCGACTATCAGTCGTAATCGAAGCGCAGCTCTTCAAAAACAAGAAATGTTCCCACGTGCATTAACCCAAACAATTCACCTACAGCGTGCATAATGAAGTATCGGGTGATACCAACATCTAGCCAGGACTTCTAGTGAGAAAATGGCTGTTATGAGCTAGTGGTTCACAATTAGTTTCAGCTGAGTGATTAGTACCGTAAGCCAGAAAGGCTGGAAGACCTTGATCACCCGACCATTTAAAGTGACGAGTGCAGACGTCAGTTAAACTCAGGAGGCAGCAACAGCATAGGAGGAGCTTTTGTTGAGGTAAAGATATATTCAAATTTGACCTCACAAACCTTTTCCACCGCCGCCACTGCTCAGAGAGAAGACGTGAATCGATGAAGGATCACTCATCTTGTAAACAACACTGCCCGCTTGCTTCCCTCAGCGTTGAATTGGGAGTCGATGTCAGTTCCGTGACACAGCAGATATTAGCTAATGTGGGTGTTACTGATGCAGATCAAATAAAGCAGTTTGCTGTACGCGTTGACATTTTATAATTCACTCTGAAACATGACTACATCACGATCTATTCCGGATTCGCGGGTGGAGTTTGAACAGCTGATGAATAATATGTAAAGCAACACCACGCACTAAACAATAATTAACTAGGCATAGTTATCACTAGAGCTGTCCCCGCAGTTAGAAAATAATCGCTCAGTAGGATAATTTGAAGAATAAATTCAAACAATCACCCTGAGATAGAAACTTTGGTTTTTGTATTCTATAACTACGTATCACAAACTGGTTTTCATCATGCACCGATGCCGCGCTTGCTACAGAAACACAATAGACACCATCGAATAATATGACAATATATTAGGCAGTTGTGTCGTGAACAGGTTTTCGGTAATTTTATCCACATAGCCCCAATGACTCAATTTAAACTGAAGATTCGTTTGCTTGATGTGAATCCAGCACAATTTGGAAACCCGCGATCAATGTTCGAATCACAGTACGTTTTTAACGCAGCTTCATCATCAGTGACTGTGTATCCAATAAGAACTGCTTTAAATAACAAAAAGCTAGAAACAAAGAGCTCGCTCGTAGAATCATTAATCGGTCTATGAGTAAATTTTGAAGCACATCAGTGTAAGGTGTCTCACAACTGCCATGTGGAAAACACTTTTCACATTTTTAGGACTTTTGTAGCGACTTCAGTTTTCGCTACTTTTTTTGCCACTTTTCTAACGACTTGGGAAGTTTTGAGAGTGATTAGGGTTGTTGATCAATCACGCATACTCTGAGAGGAATTCGGAAGCTACAAAAATTAAACATGATAGGATATGACCAACTTTTTTCATACGGTATCATTTGTCAATAATAACACTAGAAGTTAGGGTTTACGGCAAATACAAAGAACGATAAAATAGCGTCGAATACTCGATCACTCTGTTTCACTGAGTATAAGCCCGAACTCTTTGCTAAACTTTAATTTCTTTACATTAATTAATTATTATTGGTTGTGCTTTTTGATCCTGAAACAACGGACAAACAGCTAAAAAAGTTAAGAGCTTGCCCATAGTTTAAATATTAGCCGAGTTCGTCCGTTCGTCACATAGACTGAGAAGGTACAAAAGGCCTTCGTGCAAAATTTCAGTTTTGCAGTTGCAACATATTTATGCCCTACTAACTCTCAGAATCAGTTGAACAGGTGGAAAACCGACACTGGTTAAGTGAGGAAGAAAGAATGAAACCTCACCAGTCAATCACAGGTGTTGCTTCTGTTAACTGGATCACAAACCATTGAAAAATGAGACACAGATCGGAGGGACTAAGTTTGGGACCCTAACAATCAGTGATCTTTGGCTGTTTCACTGTTCGGTTTACAGTCCGACGCAACTTACAACTTGTTTAGTGTTCTGAGAGCTCGTCCCCAACCCAGAGTATCTCCCTGATATGGAAAAGAGTTAACTCGCCAGTACCATGACTAGAGTTGCATAAATTGTTTTCGCAGAAGATAAGTCCTCACAAGCAAAGCAGAAGATAACTCCAAAGGACACAGTGACTGAGGGTAGGCAGGGGCTAAGTGTTCCTATCACATGCATAATACATCGCAAGTAATCAAGACCATTTGGAAGGAAATTATCATTGATGTAAGGTTAATTGCTAGTATTAGAAGGAAAAGGTCATCAGTATATGCCAACCAATCCGAAAGTCTTGGTACGTTTGGAATAAAAGTGCATCTAAAGGCATACTAGCTAAAGAGGGTGATTTGCCCGTCATATTAAATATCGAAATTAACTACAGCCATATATTTATGATATACCCTGAAAAAGGGGCACATTAATGTAACAGTAAACACCGTACTAAATTTGTACTGTTTAAGCAAAGAGGACTTTGATCGAGGGAAATACTGAAGGCTTCGGTGAAGTATGAATTACCTGTGTCACAGTGAAACTATTGGCTTAAAAGCTGCGTGAAAGGCAGCCCTTAACACAACCTGAGCCAAGAACGTTCTGGAATAGATTTGCTGTTATTGTTGTTGTTGTTGTTGTTATTCTTGTTGTTGCTGCTTGTTTGTTTGCGGTTATGATAGAGTGATAAAATGAAGCTACTGGGTCTTTCTGACGACAACTTGTAAAGACAAATGATATCCCTAAAGTACGCCGAAAGCATGGTCAACACTTTATTCGTAATCACTGTAATCAGCCTCGAAAAACAACAGGCCGAAATGAGAGTGGAATCGGTGGCCTCGTGAATATCGGTGCCATGCTGTCACAGCTGAGCTAACTAGTCACCATGCTAGGAGCTTCTATTTTAAGCAATTTAGTACTACTAATTATAAGGACAAATATTCCATCAGCGTTTCAATTCTCTGGGCATACATGAACTTTCTTTAGAGACTCAAATTGTTAAAAACACAGCTGGTCCAGACAGAGTAGAGAAGAGAAATTCTATTTTTGGGGTAGCTGTGTACGCTGTTATTGAGTGAGCTCCATTTTGTCAGCTAATGCTCTCAAAAGCTTTCCTTGCTCCTCCACAGTAGCCTGTAGTGTCCTGATGAGTTCAGTTTGCTCTTTCCTTTCACGTTTCTCGTGGTCTACAAAATCATCTTCTTCTTCTCCTTCCTGGTCTTGGTTCGTAGCCTTAGCGCGAAGCTCTTCAATAAATCCTTGACTAGTAAGACCTGAACTGGCCAATAGCAAGCTAGAATAGAAAAAAATAAAGTGATTAACCAATCATTTGGGAATGTTAGGACTTAAAAGATCAATTCAGTTAGAAATGCTACAACGAGGAAAAACAAATTCAACCATCTAACAACATAAAGACAAAAGCACCTTATTTCACCGGTAATCTCTTAGCGCTCCCTAAATTTACTTGCAAGCTACTTAGAGACACCAAACTTAGATTCGGAAAGGGAAGACCACAGTTGTCAGAGAAAATGAGTTATAACGCTGGATCAAAGTGGCTGATCAGGAAAAAAATGGCAAAATACACAACAAAACGAAACGAAAAAGCAAAGCGATCATAATGGAATTAACTCTTTAATTGATCTCATTTCCGTGTTCACAAATGAGCCAATTCCATTTTATGGCATTCATGATGTGTTAAGAGATGATGTGGTATAAAAAGTTATAACACCTTGTGCCAAAAGTGTTTTGGTTTAGCTTGACTTCCCATGACCTCTTGTGGGCGCGCCGAAGAATCCATGCTGGGTATTTGTTCTGAATATTTTCCACTGCTAATGCTTGATCCACCAAAGTTCGTAAAGTGGCTGTCCTCTGGATTGAGTCTATGTCTCCAACCGCCAGACCAACCTACAAATTATCAACAGCGTTTCAAGAGGTATTAATAGAAGACAGATAAATGACGAAAAATTAATCAAATCCCTTTAAATAGGGAGTGTAAATTTATGTCACTGCAGCAGTCTGAATGGAATAGGACAAATTAAAACAGAACACAAGTGGGCAGACCGGTATGACATAAAATAGAACAATAAAAAAATGAAAAGAAAGAACAGAAATTAATACAAATATAATACAATTGAATTTAATAATTTAAAATGGAATTCAATGAAATGGAATTCAATGAAATGGAATTGAATTGAAATCAAAGGACTAGAAGAGACTAGATTAGAGTATAATTGAATTCAATGAGATTGATTGAACTAGTATAGGAAAAAAGAGTAGAACGCAATAAGATATAATAGAATAATTATGTAGAATGATAAGCCAGCGATCTAGGAAGGTGAACCAAAGGGTGATTTTTTTCAAGTTACGATATTTAAAGACGATTTATTTAACAAGGAAATGGTTGGGTATAACAAGGCGATCGCGATTATTCGTACATGAGATCACTCTTAGATTTAAAAGCTTGTTTTTGCTACCGGTATTTCGCGCACAATTCTACCCATGGATTAGCACCACCACTATCTCCAAAGTTCAATTTCTTGTTGCACTAAACAAAGTTCCTAGGGGTTCAACTCACTTTTCAGCTCAAGAAAGTTTTTGTGCTTTCTAACCTAAACTTTGACTTGCAATGTGCAATACTCTGATTCTACGGGAATTTTAAAAGATGGAACCTGATATACGGGGTGAATAGTGCCCGAGGCGTCTAGGAAATCCTTGTGTAAGTGAGTTTTGCTAATATGTAACATTTTTTTTTGTTTCCCGACATGGCCTAGGTTGCTTCATTGGTATATAATAAAACAATATTTTCCGAGCTTTACCTTACTCACCAGAAGGTTCATGAGGATGATGGAAACTGATAGAACGAATACCAAGAACACGAGGTATGAAAGGACGGGCAATGGAACATACGGGATATTGGTGTCAGGCACTGTGTTCTCATTCACTACATTATCCGTCAACATATCTGAGTAGTCCATTTCGCCGAGCATCATCACAAATACTTTTACAATGGAAACCCCGAAAGTAGAAAAGTTGTCCTAAACAAAAGAAGAAATAAGAAAAAAACAACAATAGTCGGGAACATAAAAGAGTTTTTTTATGAGTTTGAAGCAATCAAACTACTGTTTGGTCAGAAGCTCATTACCAGGAACGGCCTTAAGTGCTGGGTGGCGTGAACAGCATAGGGCCAAATAGGGCTATCTTTAATACTCACATTTCCCCCAAATCTGTCCTCCAGACAAGAAGAATCAGAAATCTCTTAAGAAACTCCAAAGCATTTACTAAAACGTATCCAAAAATAATATGTAAAAAAAAATATAATATGCTTAGTGAGGATGCTATGTCGCGTTATTTGATTGGTCAGTGCAAAATTGTTTTTTTTTTTTGTTTTTTTTTTTTGCTGTTATGGTAACTTTGCGTCTTCTCTCTACCACTGTCGCCTCAGTGCGCATATGTGTGACTTCAACTTACCTTTATTACATTTTGACGTTGTCATTTCAAGCCATATCCCACAACCCTATCATTTTTCGTCAATCAAAACGAAAGGAAGCTGTGTTTGGTAAAACTAATTACAGCTTATTTGGTTACTCATTTGGGATTATCAATGAACAAATATTGAGTGAAATCGAAATTTTGAACTTACGCCACGAAAGGTCGATTTTGGTCGACATTTACAAACAGTCACCCCTTAAGTAGAGTTATGTACAGTACAGCACAATACAGCACAGCTAGCAAAGGACAGTTAGCTATACCTAAAGTGTATTAAAGTAAAGTAAAGCACATTGCCCTCTGCTAATTTATTCATTAATTTATTATTAGTGGTCAGTACGAGAGTCACAAAATGGAACACATTTTTCTGAAGTCAACGCTAGTTTGAACTGCATTATAACCAGGTTCTCTACCTACCTCCTCCTTCAGCAGGACGAAGAAAACCAAGCTGTATCCGATGAGAACAACAGTAAACACAGAGATGACTTTAAGGAACGTCAGCAAAACTTCAAGGTACATGGTCACATATAGCGCAACAGAGCTCACTCGACGAAGAGAAAGAACTATGCTGAAGTAACACAGGAGTAAGCCGATTGCACCAGACGCCCACTGAACGTGAGCATCGTCATAAAGATCCGCATCAAAAACGAAAGGCATGATATAAATGGTCACGCAGATGTACAAAACAAAATCAACTAAATTTGAAAAGTCTTTGAAATATGACATTCCCAGCCAGAACATTTGGAAGAACTCATTTGCGAGCTCCAGTATTAAAAACGTAAAAATCACAAACGGGACACCCGTGATATCAGGAGAAATATCCGTCGAGCCCGCATTGACACCACTGAAAGAGATCTGTGTTCTTGTCCGGTGTGAAATGATAACAACGGTGAACAAGACCACAAAAATTGAAAACACAAAGAAGTTGAAAAGGCTGACAAACTTTCCTAGTATAGTCCACTTTAGCCGAAGCAACGCCTGCGTAACACAGTGGTTGAGAAGGCGTTCCCGACGGTAAGTAGCCATGCATCCTGGAGCAAAGAACTTATGCTTTCCATTAGAAACATTGGGATCCAGAGGTTTGAAGTCAAAGGTAACGGAGTAGTCCGGGTGAGAGGTGGGTAGGGGACTTTGAGTAAGGCACTGATCCAGTACAATCTCGGCGACATCAGGCATTACTTCTATCAGCTTCTCCATTGGTGGAATCTGCTCCGTGGAAGCGCTGCAGACCACCTCACGCCACCTAAAGAATACAAAACGTGATAAAAAGATCACAGCTTATATGTTTTACACAAAGAGCTGTCTGTCCAGTGTGACTACAGTTAATCATATTGTGGTTACCACAGAACGTAACTGCAGACAATGCTAAAGTTTAATACTCTACCCTGGGTAGCGTTCATGGACATTTCACAAATGCTAGGTGAGGTTAAGCATGGTATTATAGATCATCAAGACCGTTCGAGGTTTGCAATATTTTTTAATTATTAGAGTATTATTATTATCTCTAAGTAGATTTATGATCCTACTGATTTATTATACTTAATACTGTCATTATACTTAATTAAATTTATTATGTTTGGTAAATAAGTGCAAGGCATCGAATTCAATAATTCGACAAATACGGGAATAAGAAATAATTCAAGTACGAACGAGGAAAGGACTATTAACTATTCCCACTTTCCGTTTCATTTCTCTCTTTTTTTTGTAGCTCCTCTGTGATAGAACCAAAGTGTTTTATTTTCAAATCAATTGATTACACATCAAACAGCCGACGAGCTTCAGGTGACCTCAAAGAACTTGAGGAAAATAAACGCAATGTTTACTACGGGTAATGCCTTTGTACTACAGAGCTAACTGGCGATATCACCGCTTGACTGTAAACTCCCTGCCAGTTAGATTCCACCTATATTGAGTCAAATGCTTACTTAATATATTTTTCTTGTTGGCAGCTTCATTTTAAAAGGAGGGGAAGCATAAAACATCACATCTCCGTAGATCTAAGCTAGCCCTCGTGTGGGTAAAGCTCAAGCCTACCTCTTGTTCCTAACAAGTGTCGCTGCCACCTCCCGCGAGTCCCACTCAATGGCCATATCAAGACAAGTCATGTTCCTATTATTCCGCGCTGCAAGATCAGCACCGCGATCAATCAGAAACTTCAAAACATCCAGACGGTTATGCATGCAAGCGATATGAAGAGCTGTATTTCCATCTATGTCATTCTCTTCCAGAGTATTTGGAAGCATATCGCTCAACAGGACTTTAACTGTCTTTAATGAACCGGCTTTAACGGCCAAGTGAAGTGGTGTGCGATGGTTGCCATCATGAGCTGTAACATCAGCACCTTTAGAGATTAGAAGACAGCAAGTCTTCCTAAGACAAAAAGACCAGAAACACATCGTTAAGTAAGTTTAACGTGCCGAGCTTCACCACGAGTCATATGTGAATGGAATTTATCCATAACAAATGAAGTTCAGCCAGTCATCGACACGCATCAAAAACCAACCCTTTTATCAGCTCCCAAAACGATGACTACACTTTAAACCTGTAAGTTGCTAAAAACTATACACATAATTACGTAAGGGGTAAACAGTTTCAGTAGTGAGCTGCCCACGTGTCATATACGAATGAAATCTAACCATAATAAAGTTTAGGTAGCCCTTGGCACGCGGCGAAAGGCAACCTTTTTACCAGCAGTTGGCAAAAAAAAAGTACTGGTAAAAAATCTGAATAAGTTGCAACAACTTAAAAATATGTTTTACGAAACGAGTTTGACAACTTAATATGTATTGGCTATTTTTCGTTACACAAATTTTCTTGATGTTTTATACATTTTTAGACTCATTTCAATCTTGAGAGTTAAGTTCATGTAAAATGAGAAAAGAGACTTGTTTCTCAGCAGGTTATATCAAGCCGCAACATGATGTTATGAAGCTTACGTTAAAAGTGCTTTAATTTTACACTAAGAAAAACTTACGAGTGTTTGTTAAGTGCTGCTAAATGCAAGGGAGTCATTCCCTGCTTATCCCTGTCGTTTCCATAGATGAGAAACATGTTGCAATTCAGCAGGGAAACCACACACTGCAGTGATCCGCTCTCAGCTGCAATGTGAAGTGGTATCTTCTCATTGATATCTCGAAGTTCTGGATCAAAAAGCTCGCCGAGAACAATGTCCAGAATCTGCAGAAAACAATCAAGTAAAGATGTCAACAATTTGAGTATCAGAATAAGTAAATAATACATTTGCACTGTGCATGGAAACCCTGGAAGCAATCGCGCAATTTTTAGTAATTGCAATTGCAATGCTGGCTGCCGTTTTCAGATTAAATTGCAAATGCTGGAAATTGTACAAATACCGCGAGGGTCAAACCTTCAATTATACTCTGCAATGAAGCAAATTTAGTTAGCTGTTCACTGTGTCAGCCAAATAGAAAAACATTATCCAGTACAAAGCAATCATTTAAACGAGGATAATAAAATGGACACGACTGTCCCTTTACATATATCGGGGAAAGTAAGCGCTCTTGGAAATCGGGAGGGTCAGAACATGATCCCGTTCTCAACAGTGGTAGTGAGTCTCCAATTAAGCACGCAGAAACGACGGATCATAACTGTTGACTACTCCTACTTCGATTGATTTTTATTCATTGACGAAAAATTTTTACTTTACAGCAATAACGGAAGAAAACTAACGAAGAACTGCAGAGAACGTATAAAATAGAATGAAGTGAGTCAGAGAGAGAGAGAGAGAGAGAGAGAGAAAGAGAGAAAGAGAGAAAGAGAGAAAGAGAGAGAGAGAGAGAGAGAGAGAGAGAGAGAGAGAGAGGGAGAGGGAGAGAGAGAGAGACAGAGAGAGTGAGAGACAGAGAGAAAGAGAGAAAGAGAGAGAGAGAGAAAGAGAGAGAGAGAAAGAGAGAGAGAGAAAGAGAGAGAGAGCTGAAAATTACAGCCTGTATTTATATTTTTGGACGTAATATATGCAGAAATGACTTGTGAGAAAGTTACCATACACATTAACAAATGATTGACCATTGGAACGAAGTAACAAGGAAAGAATGAGGATCTAATGAACTGGTGAAAAATGACTGGCGATTACAAGTTGTTGCAACTATGTAACAATAACATCCAGCCGAGGGATGCAGAAATTCTCGAACGCTGTCTCACCAACTAAAACAAGAGACGTCTTGGGAATCATGGCGCTAAGCTAAAGCAACAAAAGCGTTCGCATAGAAATTCAAACGAGAACGTGACATGAAGGTGGAAAGAGCCTACTGAAAATTCATTGACTTAAACCAGATCAAATAAAACCAAAAAGAAGTTACAAAAATGAATACGAGCTGCTTTTAAGTTCCATATTATACGAATAGGGGTCTCTTATTAGCGACGTCCCGTTTTGTGTTTTTTATTTCTTAGCCAATACTGAAATGTTTCTTTCTATTGCATCATGTTGTGCCTTCGATACATCTAAGCTGGACAACGGAATAATTCCCTGCTTTATGCCTGTCTGTACCTTTATTGTTTGTATGTGTTGTACTGTAAATCAAATATTCTGCATTATGGGTTACCTAAGAATTAAAATTGAAGAATTTCAGATGATCCAAGTTTTCCTCTAATTCACTTCAGAATCTCTTAAATAGAATTCTGTTACCTTCGCATCTTCTCCAGCTGCAGCAACATGGATAACACCCCTCAAATCATTGTTCCTCAGTGGCATCAGCTTGTCCTTCCCTCTTCTGATTAGAAGTTGAACTATTTCGGCCTGTCCGTTCTGTACAGCTAGGTGAAGGGCACTGTTGCACAGTGCATTAACAGCAGTAAGGTTGGCACCCGAATCCAACAGTAAATCCACCATGTCTTTAGATCCATGAACAGCTGCAGTTAATAGCGGTGTTAGGTCCATCATGTCTTTGGCTTCTTTGTCGGCGCCATTCTTTAGAAGAACCTCCGCTGCCCCAGTTTGATTAAACAAGGCAGCCCTGGGAAGGAATATGCCGAATTTACAGAAGCTAGGGCTTAAATCAAGAGGGTATCACCATACATAGTAATAAGATAGCAATAATCATACTCATAATCATAGTCGTAAAAATGATAGAAATGCTCATACTTTAATAGTTTCCAGAGAACGATAACGTAAAGCACTCATGGGATTTTACGATTCAGACCGATATGAAGCTTGAGCACAACAGACCACACATTGCCATTTTTGAGTAAAAGAGAATTACTTGTGCTCTCATAGAGGTATCATATCCCTTTGACACCAGAATAGAGATTAAAGAGAACGAATGAATAGAAACGTATTCAGACTTGAACATGAAATTTGGGGAATTCCTTGTGCAAGTGAGGTTTGGTTAGAAGAAAAAAGAAATGGCCGGCGTCAGTTCTCGCTTTACAGCTGTTTCCGAGAGATGTAACTGAGGTCGTTTCATTGGCAAATATTAAAACAATTATTCCGTTCAATTTTGGTTAATCGTGGCTTTAGAAATATTTACCTCGCTGCTACGTAACTCGGTAAATATTCTACCACTATTCACCTCGACTTCAGAGACTAATCATTTTTAATAAATAGTTAAAACTATTTATTACTTATGCAGTGGTGTCTGGAGACGACTGTTCCTGTTGTCAACTGCAGCCCCTTTCGAGATCAAAAGTCTCGCAACTTCACAATGTCCATTCATGACCGCTAACTGAAGTGGCGAGGAACCGTTAATGCCTGTTGTCAATTCGTAGTCTGCTCCATGACGTAATAATAATTCCATTACCCTTGTATAGCCCTTCTGGGAACTATAGTGTAGAGCAGTTGCGTTCTCGTTATCCACTGCGTCAAGGTAACTCTTCAGTGATTGTTGCTTAGATGCTGTTGTAAATAGGAAATGATAAAAGTATTAGATGTAAATAGTGGCTATACTATATTTTCTACTGGCTATACTATATTTTAGTAAAAACTCTACTAGTTACTAGTGCAAATGCCGCAATCTGATTGGCTGAGCTACTGCAGACTATCAGCCATTAGACAGCTCTTGGTAGAAGATCGTTTTCAAAATGGCGACCTCTTCAGTCTTAAGCGACGTTTCACAGGAAGATTTAGTATTTTGGTATTTTTTTCACCAACACGTAATTTGTTTATTGTGATTTTTACTAAAACGATTAGATATTCGATCTCGATTTCTATGAAATGACAGTTGATTCGGCCGACCATCTCCCCATGTAAATCGCGAGCTCATAATCTCATTGTTAAATAGCCAATAATTATAATTTACATTTATTTACAGTTGTTATAATTAGTACGAATGCATAATTATTAATGCAAAAAATAAATAGGTTTTTTCAGAGGAATATACACAACTCAGGTATTTATTAGTCCACTTTAAATTTTTTCTGATCAAAATGCAAACTGAACCATTTCTTTTTCAAGAGGGAGGTAAACTTTGAAGCAAAGAAAACCACCAGTCCAAATACATGCAAAATCGACCCACATATACCGCGGGAATAGTACCCGGTTCACAGAGGCAAAAACCACTTGAAGTGTTCTCGCCACCGCGCTAACAGACAATTAAAGGATTGACACATAGTAGTTCGGCATTCTTTACGCACGAGATTTGCGGCTTTTTAGACTCTTAACTCATTGATTCCCTTACATCGTTTAATGGCTTATTGTCATGATAGGGTTAAAAAAAATCGTTGTCCTCCAAGCAGCTAAAGTCTGCATATATTAGAGTAACGATCGAGATGGCTACAGTTGCCAACAAACTCAGCAATTTACAACTCAAGGTTAGTGTAATGGTTGCAGTAGAAGAAAATTAGTTTTATATTTATGTATAGAATACCAGGGATAGCTACAACTCACGCCAAAAGTCCTAGGCCCACTTCAAAAACATTGCACTGAACATGTTATTTATGACGAAATGCAGCAAACTGTGCCATTTCTCTTCACCCTCTCCCAAAGCTGATAACTGGAATCGCCGAGCAGGCACATGGACATACCAACAACGAAAGGAGGGGGAAGGAGAGGGTAAATACTATTTTATGTGTAAATTTATGTACAGCCAATTTTACAATAACAGATTGTTCCAAACCTTTTGGCAAGGATAATGAGAATGAATGAGAACGTAGCGAGTGTTACCTTTGGAAATGAGTAGTTCGCAGACTTCTTCGTTGCCATAAGACGCAGCAAAATGCAATGACGTCATCAAAGTTGCCGACTTTGCCATAATGTCAGCCCCGTGACTGAGCAGCATTTCACAAATCGAGCGATTTCCATTTTGGCAAGCCATGTGAAAGGGCGTCATTTTAGCAGAGTTTCGACAATTCACATCACTTCTCCGATCTTTTAAAAGTAGGGAAGTGATTTGTTTGGCTCCTTGCCTGGCGGCAAAATGGAGTGGGGTGTCCCTCTCCCCATCAGCTATGGAAGGGTCTGCACCCCTTTGTAACAACACCTCTACAGCATCTGCGCAGAAAAACCTAAAAATTGTGAAACTGATTTCAGTGGACCACAAAAGAACATAATGCTATACAGTAAATATATGTTATTGGAGATGTGGTGTTTCAGGTGTTTTTATAGCCAAACGATTACATCACTTAGATTTTTATATATGGGACAAAGCGGGTAATCCCGAGTGGGCAACATAGACCCATCTTCCCCGCTTGGGTAACCAATCAGAAGTCAGGATTCCCCTCATACTGCTTGCTGACGGAACCAGCCATATACCCATTATGATTAAATTTATAATCTCGATGAGAATTCAGGAGAAACGAATTCACAAAAAGTAAAAAAGACGCAAATATTCAATATCCACGCAGATCCCCTTTGAGCAATTGCGCAAGATGGCACGGTTCTAGTAATTGGTAGCTAATAAAAACAATACACGCACATTACGTTTGATAATTATAATGATCGTTGTCCTTGTCATTGCAAATGACACTGTAATTATCACCGTTTCTGTTAAGGTTGTCATTACTGTAGATGATTAGAACGCAGAAGTCTCAGTGATTGTTGATCGAGTTCTATCGTCCAGGTTTAGGTAGGTCTGTAAACTGAAAAGAACTGTTGCCGACGTGGACTGACTTTTCGACAACCTGAGCGGAAGTTATTACAAGAGCTAAGTGAGTTGTGTATCGTCTGGCGGTGGTACTGGCCATCGTCATCGTCATTATCACTGTCATTGCTATTTAATTCAGATGTGGATAATGAAGAGTCCACCACCCCCCCCCCCCCCCCTGGTGAAAAGTATAAATGTTCCTACATGGGCTTCAAGCTGCTGAATCCCTGTGTAAACACCAGCAGCATGAATTGCGGCATGAGTTACAGTTGCTCGAACAAGGAAAGCACGTACTCAGTTCATCAAATAAACTTTTCGTTTACCTGACCAAGCCATTAGAGATTATTAAAAATCAACAGATGCAAGGCCAACTAACTATGCTACCACTACACAACATACCTGACTGCGATGTGCAGAGCAGTAAAACCCCTCTCACTGACAATGTCAATATCCGCTCCTTTATCTAACAAGTTCTTCACCACAGCCGCCATATTGCATCTTGCAGCATGATGCAACATTGTCATGCCTTCTATGTCGGTCATGTTTAAAGCTTCTCTCTTCGAGAGAGCATCTTGCTGCGATTGAAAAACTTCTCCTAGTTTCAGTTCAAAAATGCTTGCTCCTTTGCCGTGTGACAGTTGTTGAAGAAAGCACTTTTCCTTGTTCATGTTCCTGTCGACAAGTTCCATTGCTGATTTATCTGTAACAGGTTCTACTGTTGCTAAGGAGACAGGACCTCGCTTGACTTTAGTTAAAGGACTTTCAGACTCTGGAAAAAATAACTTGTATTTAGAGCTGCAGTTTTAATTCGGGGCTTGACTTGCAACATTTAAACTCAGTTTACTTCATTTGAAGTATTGTGGGGGTAGTTTCTAAAGAAAATGGTGCTGGGTCAGTGGGGAATTGAAGCACCAGAAATTGGGATAATCAAACATGTTGATAAAGTAAGTCATACCACCGTAAGGTAAAAAAGGGGCAATGCTGACGTTTCGAGCGTTAGCCCTTCGTCAGAGCGAAGCGTTTCATCATTCGCTCTGAATAACGCTTGAAATACCAGCACCTCCCCCCCCCCCCTCCTTATTTAACTTACGGTGGTGGGGTATAACATGCTTTATTAACTTGTTTGATTATCCCAATTTCTTGTTTTTACTTCATTTGAACTCTACGGAAAAGAGTTTCACTGTCTGGAGAAGGTATCACTTTGTTTAACTTTCTCGGTATTTAGCATTTCTTTGATGTGCTTACCAGAACGTTTCTTACAACTACGATAACTACGATGATAAATAATCAATATTTTGTAGTTTCTTGGTCCTACATGCCAGCTTATAGAATCTGGATGATAATCATTTAATTGATGAATTCTTAAATTCTCATTAGCAACCTGCCTCGCACTATATTGGCGTCGTAAGAGGAAGTTGTGCATTCGTCACTTTTGGGAATAAATAGCAGTCAAACTTACTCCACCTAACAATGCCTTGTTTAATAAGTAGTTAGTTTTCACGCAGTGACACGAGTTGTTGGTTATAATTCTTCGGGTCACGCAAGACTAAGTAGAATAAAGTAAGTTTTGGGCCTTAACATAAAAAAGAAACAGAAAAATTATTCTGAATATAAATTATAGTGTCAAAAATCACTCCTAGAATTCTCACTTTAGGGGAAAAGCAAGGAAGGGAAGAGAATAACATTTAGTATTACTTACAACTGTAAAGTTAAACCCGACATATTATTTTGTCACAGTGTGAAAAGTGTATCTCGAATAATGTTACATATCTAGACTGGTGAATAAGAGGAAAATGTTGGAAAAAGAAAATCTGAGTTCTTCCAATAGGAATCGAATCTATGACCTTCAGATCACTGGTTCGGACGTTCTACCACTGACACGAAGCAGCATGAAGGCCATTAATATAAATTGGTTCTTTGGGCAAACATCATGTGCATACTGCTACGATCTAAATGCCAGTGTGACGTATACACTGCTGAAACATTTAATACACTTCATAACTAGACCTTATAACAAATACATGAAGCGATTACGCGATTACTTATTGTACAACATCATGCAATATCGGTATATTCACTCACTTCCATCAGTCACACGTACATATTCATTTTCCGACAGGAGGCTTTCCATCCCAGACGAAGCAATTTACCTTTCTTTGGGGTTGGCAACACGAATCCCTGCAAAAATACAGACATTAGACTCTTTAAACTGTTTATTTCTATAAACACGAGTTGACATTTCTTCCGAGAACAGCGTTCTGATATTTACGTATAACGCATTGTGAACTCATAGATTTACCTCATTATGCAAGATAATATCACCTTCGGATTAAGCAGTTGCAAACACTGTTGTTTTGTTTTTAAAGGACGAAACAGTACAACTAAAGCATAAACAATAAAGTCCGGGGTTATAGGGAAATCTTACATCGACACAACCTATAAAATCAGGTTAAGCATAAAAACACGAACAGTCAATTAATCAATTACTACCAAACAGCACGAGCGACTGAGCGAATTCCGAGACCGTGACGGTTGTATAATTAACTAGGCAGGATTGTTATATCAAATAAAGTTGCCTTGGAGAAGAAGCCAACAGTCTACGACGAGCTTATTTTAGTTTATTGCTTGAGACGGACGACGCCGCTATTTGTCGTCGTTAAAATCAATATATACCAGTAGAAAACCTCTCAAGTTATTACCATTCTTACCTTACTAAGCTTCACGAGACCTGCTGTCGATTGCAGTCTTCTTCTTCGGCAATAACTTATTTTAGAGCGAAGCGAAAGCAATTACAAATGGTTGTGTGATACTGCTAGATGGGAACATTCATTTCTTGTGTGACTTAAGGTAATTGTTGCTAGGAGACAGTCAAGAAATCAATTCATTATTCATGCTGAGTTCAACACATTCTCTTCAAGCATAACGAAATGCAAATGAAATAAGAGTAGGTATTTTTTAGTATCGAATACGTCACGAATATGTTTCAACAGCCAAGCATTTAGATTTTAATCGCATCTGCAGCACTGAAAAAAGATTATGCCAATATACTCTAACTGAAGTGATTCTTCCACTTTTGAAGTTGTTTTTCGTACAGAACTGTAGACCATAGAGTTCTAACTGACAGCATTTGAGGTTCCCCTCAACCAGCCCAGTTAGCGTCTACGACCACATGTAGTTTAATCTAGATTTCTCTTGTGTTTTTATTCGTAATTTTGTACACCTGTATTCGACTCTGGCTCTGATTAAGTGACTCTACAAAAAGCCTATATTGACGCGACACAATTTTCATATTACGAAAACAACTTTTCCTGACTGATTGGTGGATGTTTTGATTTCAAGCAACAGCCCCTAGAGGTACATCGAATTAAAATATAAGGAAGTATTGCTTCAAGATATCGACAACGTCTCTGTTTCCTGTGGTGCAATATATTTGGATCTAATCTATATCATGTCTAATTTCTATTACGCGATGTTTTGACCGCAATCGAACCGCCAATACGTCGATATTACAGTTCATATCGTCAGATGAACCGGATATCGCTTCAAACTTCATACTCGCATCGAGCATGCAAATTGCTTATGGTCTATCCTTACACATGTGTTTCTAAAGTTCCATATATACTTACAGGGCAAGCGCTTTCATGTTCACATAAAACAAGTAACTCTAGATCTATTCAGAAATGCACATATGCGCTTCACTTCAGTTCAAACGGCTCTCCTGAACAGTCAAGGGCGCAAACGTTCCTCCCAGGGGGACCGGTGTCCTAAGAGATTTGAATTATTTAAATCCGGACTTGTACTCCGCGGTGCATGATTCCCTATGAGGGTGTTACTTTTCCCATTGTGGCTCTAAGATGAAAACAGGGGCGGGGGCGGGGGGGGGGGGAGGGGGGCTGGACGGGAGTTCCCAACTCTCAACCGTATTCCTATAGATGCGCTCGAGGTCTGCCAGAAAAGCGCCCTTCGATCGAGGTTGGCACCGTAGCATGGCTTCTGAGATTTCATATCAATCCATACCTTATTATTTATGCTGTAGCCGTAGTGTTTTAATGCCCAAAAACAAGAAATGTACTTCGCAACTGCATTAACTGCGCTCGACAATTCTGCTACAGCATGCATAATGAAGACAAGTAAGTGGTGATACGGAAATCTAGCCTTTATGACATCACTCATGACACGTGTTACTCACAGACCTTATCAACTCATTTTAATTAATTTTCCTAACGCTTCCTTTTGAAAATCCGTTGTACTTATTTTCTGTTGAGTCTTATCTTATATTCTTTGAGACGAAAACAATATGAAGGCGTTTTGCTATGCAAGGGTCTGGTATGGTCTCTTTCTTAAGCTTTTAAAAATAACATTTTTTCTGTAATGACGTTAATTGATCATCGCAGTTATGTACACAACTTAAGCAGCTGTGAAATTTAAGCCTGAAAAAAAAAAACTCAGGCCTGAACGGGATTCGAACCCATGACCTCTGCGAATCCCGTTCAGGCCTGATTTTTTTTTTTTCAGGCTTAAATTTCACAGCTGCTTAAGTTGTACATAACTGCGATGATCAATTAACGTCATTACATATTACTCCGCAGTTCAAATATATGGTCTTTCATATATTCATTTGCATCAATATTTTTTCTACCATGAGTCGTTTCACTGTCTTTGCTTGATATCAGAATTTATAATTTTCTGTGAATGAATGAATGAATAAAGGACTTTATTAAAGTGTCAATAGTATTTAGCTTGAAAAAACTAATTGGGGACACTATCTACACATTAAAATATACTTTAGCTACATAAAGTTAAAATTATTTAAACTTTAAAAAACTTTCAGAATATCAAATATAAATAGAATATAAAAAATTAATTACGAATTAAGAAATTAAGGCGGCCTAGCAACATATGTCACAGTTTCTACAATTATCTATCAAGAGTGATAGGTCTTTGCTCTTAATACTGTTTTTAAAACTTTTAAAATTAGGATTCTCTCTGTCACTTTGTTCTAATTTGTTCCAAAGATGGGGCCCAAAATATCGTAAAGAATGTTTTCCATAGCGTACTGTGCGAAAACGTGGAATATTAAAATCAGCGTTCCTCAGATTATATCGTTTCGGGGCAGTATTAAATATCTCTGTTATATAAGTGGGCACAAGTCCGTTTTTTACTTTATACATGAAAATGGCGATGTTTTGTAACCGTTGTTGGTACAGACTTGGTAGACCTGCTCTTGTTAGTAGCTCGCTGTAGGTCTCCGATTTGGATTTAAAGACTGCCCTGAGTGCCCGCTCTTGAATTCTTTCCATTTTCTTCTTATCGGATGATTTGCAAAAGTGCCATACAATATCACAATATGTAAGGTGGGGCAAAATATTAGACTTGTACAGCTGTAACTTTGCAGACCATGGAATTAAATTGCGTAGTCTCAGTAAGACCCCAACCTTACAGCTCGTTTTCTTGCAAATATCACTGATATGTTCACTGAATGTCAGTTTGTTGTCGATGGTTACGCCAAGAATTTTGAGATAATCAGATGATTTGACTTCATGTCCATTGAATTTCATTGTCAATTCATACCCAGGGCTTTTCTTGGAAGGTTGTGGATCAATAGTAAAGATCTGGTATTTCTGAGGGTTGGCTTGCAGTAGGTTCTCCTTGTACCATTGTGACACTGCCTCTGTTTGTCTCCTGAGAGTTTGGGTGCTCTTCACTATATCATTATCACTGGTGTATATTTGATGGTCATCAGCATACATAAATAGATTAGCAGACTGCCTGTGTAGTGAGAGATCATTTTGGAACAAGTTCCAGAGTAGAGGCCCGAAGGAGGAGCCTTGTGGACACCCCCTTTTTTGTTCTTTCCATGCGCTGTGTGCTTCCTGTAGTTTGACTCTGTTTCTTCTACGCTCAAGAAAGGATCGCATGAGATTCTGTGATGCTTCAGAGAAGCCATATGCTCTAAGTTTTTGAATCATTAGTGCAGGGTGCAGCAAATCAAAAGCTTTGCTCATATCCGTGGATAGAGCAGTCACGTACTCTTTATTGTCGGCAGCCATTTTCCAGTCCTCTGTTAGCCTTATTAATGTAGTTTCACAGCTATGTGTTTTTCTGTAGGCGGACATTTTCTGGTATAGATGTGGATCCATGGTTTTCGTGATTTGCTTGGAAAGTAGTGATTCGAATACTTTATCAACAGAGTTCAGTACTGTTATAGGACGGTAATTTCCCCGGTCAGTTTTATCTCCTTTCTTAAAAACAGGGGTCCATTCCCCCATTTTCCACGTGTTTGGCCAATTTCCCTTTCTAATAACGGTGTTGTAGAGCCTTGTTAAGGACGGTGCTAGACCTTTGGCAGTTAGTTTTAGAATTTTCGGAGAGATTCCATCCCACCCTGTGGCTTTGTTTGATTTAAGCATTTTCAATTCATTTTCCACTTCGCTAGAGCCAATTTCGTTAAATCCAAATTGAAGGCCTTGATAAGCTTGCCGAATGCTCTCGACACTCGGATGTTTTTGAAAGTCTTTCTCGACTAAATTCGTTACCTGTGCACCACCAATGGTATTTGCAACAGTTGAAAAGTAGTCTCCAAGCTCGTCTGCCACTACTTTCTGGTTTGTTACAATTCGCTCGTTAATCCTGACGGAAATTGTTGTCTCCTCTTTACTTTTATCACTTAAGAATGGTTTGAAGGTTTTGTAGAAATCCCTTGGTCTCTTCCCCAGTTCATCCGATTTTTGGGCCCAGTAGGCTTTAATAGCACGTCTCCTCTCTTTAGTGGCCAAGTTTCTCCATTTCTTTTTTAACTCCCAGTTTTCTAGAGTTCGGTTTTGGGCAAACAATTGTGCATATTTCCTTTTGTTCCTAATTGCCATTTTCCATTCTTCCGTCATAAATGGTACATCTTTCTGTCTAACTCTCATCTTCTTTTTCGGCATATGTTTATCCAGTACACTTTCAAAAATGGTTTTCCATGCGCCATATTGGTCCTCGATGGCATCGAATGTTTCTCCAACAATCCAGGGAGCACTTGCCAAGTCCTCATTAAGCTGATCCATATCCACATTTTTTAGGCTTCTGAATGTGATCGTCTTTCGTCTATGCTGTAATGCAGATTGCTTTAAAATACCATAAATGAGATGGTGATCACTTATCTCTGGGTTAAAAGAGCCTCCCGTCCTGAAAAGGTTGGGCTTGTTGGTTAAAATAACGTCCAGCAATGTCTCTGATGTCGGCGTAATCCTCGTCGGCTTGGTAATTAAACATTGCATTCCATGCACTTCTTCTAGGTCGGCAAGTATTTTCCCTTCTCTGCTTTCTGGTTTTAGCCTGTCCAGGTTCAGATCACCTGTAATAATAAATATCTGTTTCTTGAGGGAAACCCACATGCAAACGTTATTCAGTTCCTCCTCTACACGTTCTAAAGAATTTGGGTCTGGTTGGTGATCCGACTGCTTTGGTGGTCGGTATATCCCAAGGAAAATGATTTCGTTGTTGCCAAGTCTAGCTTCTACTGCAAGAATCTCGAGTGTTTTGTATTTCTTCGTTACTTTTAGCTCCTTCGAGGGTAGGCTAGAATCAAAGTAGGCTATTATCCCACCGCCTCCTTTCTTTCTGTCTTTTCGATACATGTTGTAACCCGTTAAGGTGAACTGGCTGTTCGGGTAGGATTTGTCGATCTTTGTCTCTGAGAGAAAAATAATTTGCGACTTCATCTTATCATTCAGGAGTTTCAGTTCTTCCAATTTATTTTGAAGGCTGTTGATGTTCAGATGGAACATTAGGATCCGATTGGAATGTTCCTGCCTTTCTTGAAAGAGCAGATCAAATTCCTGTTGGCCGCAGTTGTTAATTGCCACATTCTCCTGGGAGTGAAATAGTGTGTTATTCATCTTATTTGCATTAGGTTGTAGAAGAAGCTGATTTGTATAGTTTCCTTCGGTAGTTATTATTTCTTCATCCTCAAGGAAAAATGAATCCCCCAATCTCGGTAGAGAACATAGCGGACATGTCCATTCGATTGCTGGCCGTTCAAGAAAATATTTAAAAGTCGATGTTGACATGTTGAGGCATTTTGCATGAATCCATAGGCCACATTCAGAGCATAACATCGCATTCTGATTATTTCGAACGCTCTTCTCACATTCTTTACATGGAAACTTTATCGGGCCTGGATTAAGATGAATATCTCCACAACGTTGTAGTCGTTGGATGTTAAACCAGCTCCGCTCATCAGTTGAGTGGTGCACTCGACAAAGAAGAAATCGTTTTCCACGGCAACGTGGTCTTTGTCTCTGTGTACTTTCAGCTTGGAGTCCAAATTTCGTCTGATAACTGGTTACATTTGTCATTTCTCGATGCTTCCAGGTTTCCAGTGCGTTTCTTGGGGAGTAGATTTCGGTAACAGTAAAAAACGCGATACATAGAGCCAACAAAGTCACAGAGTAGCGGGAGCTTGTCGCAGCGTGACCAACCGCCGCCATCTTTTTGTACTTTTACACTGTGTTTATTCACTCCGTAGATCTTAGTTATCTTAGTAATTCTTACGTGTGCGTACGTTCATATATGGTATGTTCAACAGTAACTCATTACCCAGTTTGTTCAGTTTTGAAATTGCAACATGAACATTGGACAGACTGTACTGAGCCGAAGGTATCGGTAATTGACGCATGTGCTGTTTAGAAGATATCGATTATCACTTCCTAACACAGCGGCGAATCAGTGACGTCTGGTTTTATCAATGAGCTTCTATACGCATAAATCAACAGATGTTGGAAGAAACGGCTTTTCGAGCGATTTAAGGTTTCGATTACCGTTTCCCATAGATTGAACTGTGAAAAGTTCTCCGTTGTGATTCAGATCATAACGTTTCTAGCTTCAGCACACAGCAAGTCCAATGAACGGAAACGTCGCTCGTTCGCCGTTAACCACAGTTTCTGAAGAAAGCATTGAACTGCAGGGCGTCCGTTTTAAGTTGGAAGCACTTCCTCGCAAACCGAACAGCTTGTTTGAATCTGCAGCTAGCGGCCGCTGTGATGACATACAAACTTATATCTCTCAGAGGAAGGTAAAAAGCCTGGATACGTTGGACCAAAATGGAATTAGCGCTCTCCACCATGCCGCGAGGTTTAATCAAGTCAATGTTATTGATTTACTGGTCAGTGCTGGTGCGAACATCGATGTCCAAAGCAAAGATGGTTTTTCTCCACTTCATTTGGCTTCCAGGTGAGCATGAGCTGAAAAGTTTCCTAGTTTCGTGATTTTGTTTAGCAAAAGTTTGCTTTACACTCATGTCCAGGAAAACGGGTGAAACGTGCTTTCAAAGCGCTTTCAATCGGCACTTAGCACTCCAGCTAGTGGTTCGCCTGATAAGAATGACTTAAATATTACAATGTTTATTTGATTACTGTACGATCTTTGCTCGTCCTCTCCTCAATGTTTTCCTGTGTGAGTCAACACCAAAAACTTAGTAATCCCTAAAAATGTAATGGAGAGGTAAGGCATAAAATTACATATTGGTGTTGGTGACGTTTTAGCAGTCATTCGCGCGTCGTATGAGCGAAACATGTCTAAGATCGCGCGCTATACCTTACAAAAGCGAACATTTCTATGTCGACTACACGCCATTATTATTTTGATCCGTTGCATGTCTCAGTTCAGATAGCGAAGAACCAGTTCAATCTAGCGTCGTCTTCGCGTTTGCCAGCGTTGATAGTAATCGCATTTTATGCCAGTCCAAAGGACGACAATGCAAGCCGTGGCGAACTAAGTCGTACCTCAATTGAAGTTTATCGCTACTGCATGTGAATCAGTAAAATGATAGGTGGCCTTGCTGTTGGGCTGCATTTACGCTGTCGCGTAAATAAGGCATTTAACATGTGAAATTAACTGGCTATGTGGGTGAATAAAATTACAGTTCGCAAAAACGGAAAAAAACTGGAGTGCTGCAGCATAGTCAACTTTCTGCGATTTACGCGAAAGCCCCATACATTGTCTCGTATTTTACTAACGCTGGCATGTTAAAACAGTTAAATCTACGTGTATATGTAAGTTAAATTCACCCGACGGTGAAAATCCACCCTTGAAAATATCTGCTCAATAGATTAAATAAATAAGCGAGCGGTATTCGATCTCTACCATCGATTGCTGCAGGGGCAATAGAATTTCAATCACTCAATGAAAATTGCCGGATTTGGTAGAGTGTGCCAAGTAAAACAGATCAGACTCTTAAAAAGAATGTTTAGTTTATTGACATCAAGTACTTCGAGTTGTATTTCTTCTCTGATCATAAAAATACAAGCGTTTTCTAATACCTAGAAAAGAAATTTACTGTGATAGAGATATGTTTTAATTTATTCCTAATCTCTTACGTAACAGAATTTTTTCTCTTTTGTCAGGTTTTTTGTTGTTTTGTTATATTCTCCCATAGGGATTGTTACAAAAATAACCACATTATTCCGTTATAAAAGCCCCGCTTTATGAAAGAAATGATTCAATTCTTTCTCAGCAAAAAATCAGGAGAAAACGGCAAAAATCGTTAATTTCCCTTTTCCCAAGTCAACTTCAGATCTGTTCTTCACTCATTAACTTAGGATTCTTCTAATTGTATCATTATTAACGCATAAGAGAGGGTCAAAAGAAAACTAAGTGGGGACGCAGTAGGAAACACAGAAGTTCTACAATTTCATTCGAGGTGCTCAGTAAAATCTTCCACCCTTGTAGCAGTTAATTATTTAAACTCTCTTCATGGCATAACAATCGATTGCAGGGTTAAAACGTCTTGCTATCTTAAGCCTGGTTTTCACTACTATGCAAGCATAAGCAAATAAAAACAAAGAAAAGCGTGTCCTGTGGGGCTTTAGAAGACAAAAGGACCGTGCTTTTCTTTGTTTGTATCTTTGTCTTTACTTTCCTTATGCTTGGTCTTTTGTCGATGTCTTCTGCTTATGTCAATGTCTTATGTCATACGCTTGACTTCATTCCTTTGTTTTCTCCTTTAATGCTTGCGTCGTAGTGTAAACCAGGCTTTAATCGAATTATAACGTCAATTTTATCAGTTGCTAATTGCGGGCCCAAGAGAGGCCCGCAATCCTAATCTTGACAGTGACCCGCGGATTGCGTTTTACGCGTGCGCGCCACGTTAATAACAGGCAAGCACAAAGCGGAAGTTTAAAATTTTTGTTCTTCCACTAAGAACGATCGGAATGCAAATAATGTGTCAATCACGACAGTTTGTCGTAACACCGGAAGAGAAAAATCCGTTCTCCAAGAACGATAAGAATGCGAAAAATGAGTCAATCCGACAACGCCAAATATGAGTCAATCTCAACAGTTTGTCACATAAAATCGAGGCATGGAAGATTGCAAACGTTACGTTTTGGAGAATTTGTTTTATAGGTGTTGCTTTTGAGACGATTTGCTGTGATTGTGAAGATTTTTCACGATCTATTTAAATTCATATTGCCGTGAAGATAAGGTGAGTTGCATTATATTTTATACTGTTCAGTTTTTGGACGGTTAATTTTTCTGGTAAACCACTTTCACTTTTTGAAGGAGCTGTTTGACATGTTTCGATTTACGGAGCTGATCTACTACAACTCAATGCAAACTTCCCAAAAAACGTCCACACGAATGTACATTTTGTAATCTAAAATTATACACTCTCGTTCCAGTACCTTCCCTTAAGTGCATCTAGGCCCGCACTTTCTAACCTGTGGTTACCACTAGTCTATGTATCAAAATGAGTAGGCAGAATAACTGTTATAGCTTCATAACTTTTCAGGCAATAATTTCACTTCTATTTCGTAACAGATCTGGTGCCTTAGAGAGCGTAGATTCGCTACTAAATTACGGAGCAAACCCTAACCTGGCATCAAAATGCACCGGCTGCACCCCCCTGCACACTGCCACTCGGTTTGGTCACAGGGAGCTTATCGCTCGCATTCTGATTGAGAAAACCACAGATATCGATGCGACGAACAGCCAGGGAATGACCGCTCTGCAGTTGGCAGTTAGTCGCGGTTATGAAGATATATTTCGAGATCTCCTTGATAAAGGCGCCAGTATAAACACAACCACAATTCGAGGTCAAACGTCTTTACACCTTGCAGTTGCCAATGGCAGCACAAGCATTGTGTCACGAGTACTAGACGCAGGTAAGTGTATTTTGTAAGTAATTTGGTGTAGAGACTTAATTTTAATATAAGGTAGATTTAACACGTCAAGCAAAGCATGAAGTAAAGCATGCTAATCTAGATTTGCCCATCGCTATTGTATCTGCCAGTCTGGTTTCAAAGCTGTAAATTACTCTCATATCAATTACAATAATGTACATTAGTGGAAATGAGCAGAAGAGTCTTTATAACCGCAATTTCAAAACACAGAATATAGTTTCTAGTGCATTTACAACTTTATTCCATTCTCTTCATGGATTTCAGCCCTGATGAGCTTATCAATAAGCCCAGCGAAAGAAATATCGGCTTCCCAGCTGCCTGGGTTAAACCAGTTTGTCAATAAAGAAGACGCCGAGCGTAATTGTGCTCTTCACATAGGAGCCCAATCAGCGAATGTATCGCTGTGCAACCTCCTTCTTCAGCACGGAGCAGACTTGAGTGTACACAACAAACTTCTACAGACTCCTCTGCACGTGGCGTCTGTAAGCAAAAACAAGGAAGTTCTGGAATTTCTGATCTCTCGAGGAGCAGATGTTGATGCTAAAGATTCACATGGCAAAACTCCGCTGCACTCGTAAGTTCCGTCTAAATCAATTTAAGTTATATACGCAACACAGAATGCGCATGTCCGTTGGTCCACTCTTTACACTGTGCTACGTTACACTACACTATCACCAAACTGCCAAGCTCTACTTAATTATAACCATACTTCCTGAAATTTGATTGGTGCATAACTGGTCTATTCTTGACTTATTATTTAGTAGACATGTAATAGGACAGTTGATTGCAGCCAGACACGTGTAATTAAACAGTCACATCAGCCATTCACGCTAAGTGATTGACTACATTAACCATAGCAATAACCTCTTACTTTGCAAAACCGGAAATTTTGCTAAATGGGCCAATACTTTTTTCACCGACACATGATTCGTTTCTAAGCAATGGTCAATGCTTAGCGTGCATATTTCTAGTTCTGGATGCACGCGGGTAGTTACTTGGAAATAAACTCGCTTTTAACAGATCGGGCTCCCTCTTCTTGGTATTCCGATTTTCTAATCACTTGTGTGAGTACAGACCGAGTTAGAATCAAAACTCAACTGTTTCCGTTATTTTTTTAAAAAAAGATGCATAAACATGTTAATAAGACGACCCTGTTTAGGGACTTTTTCATAAGGCGGGTCAATTGCAACATTTGAAGTTAAGCATTTTTTACGGGAAAATAGCACTGCTCTTTCAAAGAGGGATTAGAAAACAGATATCGCTCTTGTGAAAAACGTTGTCTAGAAGGATAACACCTTGGACACACGGAGGCGTGATTCAGTGTCTCACTGCTCGCAATAGTCCCATTTCCGTTCCTAAGTATTCAGTAGCATCAACGTGGCCAGGTGGTTAGGGATCCGGGCTTTTGATCGGCTTATCCCTGGTTCAACCCCGTCCTGACCACAAGCTGGATTTGTAACATGGTCATCTCGAGTCTCAAATCCTCGACTCATGCTTGTGGATAAGAGAAAATGAGGTAAGAGAACGTATCTTCCATACTGGGTTCTCTTACTACTGTATGATATGGGGACAGAATCTTTTTTTAGATCCGGAAACTATTTTAACTGACCAATGGCTGATGTCCTTCTCATCACGTGGTTGTAATTTCAATGCGCCATGTGGAAACCGTGCAGCCATGGAACGAGATATAAATAGATTCCAGGCTAAAAATAGATTCTGTACCCTTATCATATCAGACGGGGTTATGTTCTCTTTCCTCATTTTCTCTTGTTGTAGATCAATAGGTCTGCCTCGCAACAATTAAACGTTGGGATTCTTAGCGAATTTCATGTTCTATTTGCAATGTTTGCTTCCTCCCAGAGTGCCCCCTCAGTGCTAAACACATCTTAGGGAAGGTACGTTTTTACTTGGGGGGGGAGGGGGGGAAGTCTGGGGAATTTTGGTATTTTTTTTCCAAAACAATGTTGGCCCTCCCTCGCGTCTTAACAAAAAACCTCCTGACCCCCCCCCCCCCACCTTAAGGTGATTGACAAAAGTGCGACCCTCCCCTCACCACTGCATGGTATGTTCCATGCTGTAGAGACCAATCACAATTGCTCACACGAGGCATGGCCCTCCCCTTTTGGTGCTAACCTTCACTGAAGACCCTCCCCTCTGAGGCCCCAGCCCTCCCCCCCAATAAAAAACGTACCTTCCCTTATTAGTATTATTATTATCATCATTACGGGAATACTCATACTCTCATTTTCTTAACAGAGCGGCATCTTTTGGTAACAAGGAATGCGTCAGAACTCAGCTATCCAGAGGTGCATCTGTAAACGCTAGAGATAATCGCTCTCTAACTCCGTTATTGTACGCAGTATCCTCAGAAAAAGTTGATTGCGTACAAGCTCTTTTGGATTGTGGTGCAGACAAAAAAGCACGTGACAAACAACAGAGATGCTGTCTTCACCTCGCTGTCGAGCGCAGGAATGAAGAACTGCTAAGGGTACTGTTGGAAAAGTCTGGGACCGAGATGATTAACTTCCCAGATGCTTGCGAAAACACTCCGCTTCACTTCGCTGCTATATCATCAAGAACCAAAGTAAGACCTGGAAGTATGTTATCTTAAGTACTGGAATATTAATTTGCTAGACCAGGGGAATTTTTAGAATAATTTTTTCTTTAAACACCTGGATTTAACTTGTTTAACTTGTTAACATCTCCTATTAAACTCTGAATGGTTTGAACAAGGGGTCTCACTAGTTGTTTGTCGAGTTTGATATCGCCCAGGTGTAGGGAGAAAAAAGCTGTTGATGTTGTTGTTGTACTGTCAACGTCAACAACAGCTCTTTTTGGAATTACCCGCTCCCGGACTGTCAGAACTCGAGAAGCACCTATTTTTTTATTATCTGAATATCTGTCATTAGTATAAATACTCAGGTGATTATACAAACTTGCGCGCTCTGATTGGTTCGTTTTCTCGGATTATTTAGCCGATAATCACCTCGACGAACAAAATGGCTGCCAGTCGTTTTTCGATTGAAACGAGCGCTTTTGATGAAATAAAATACTAAAACAATTATTCGCCTCAGGCTCAGTGATTATCGGTGAATATTCACCGAAACGAAGTTAAATACAACAACTAAAACACTGTAAGAAAAGAGAGTATCCCAGGAATATTGGGGAACAAGGGAACGAAGGCAAAATATTGCAGGGAACAAGGGAACATGACTCCTGTTTTCGGGAACACGGGAACAAAAACTGGTGAAAACTCTATAGAAGGGTGATGGGAAAATGAGAGTAGGGGATACGTGGCAAGCAGATATGTTATGGGAACAAATAAGGAAAAGCTGTGTTAACATGGGAACATAGGGCAATTTTGAGACCCCCCCCAGAAGACCTCAAAAGAATTATTAATTCCTGCAAATCAGCAGTCCAGAAGTCAGCAACTCATGTCATAAGCACAAAAAGCGCGGGGGACATTCCTTCGTGAATTTAAGACGCTCGTCTAAAGATATTTACCAGCAAATCTTCTTGTGAATGTAGATCTTGGAAATCTTGTTGGAGGCAAACGCAAACTGCATGCTGAAAGACCGAGATGAAAAGACGCCTTTGCATCTAGCGGCTGAAAAAGGGGACGTACGCATTGTTCAGACTTTAGCCAGAGCCTCATCAATCAGCCTTGGTGCTAAAGATCTTAATGCAAAAACGCCTCTCCACTACGCAGCTTTACACAAACGCAGGTGAGTGTGGCAAAAAATTAAGAAAAGTAAAGTGGTGGTAATGAAGATAAAATAATAATAATAATAATAATAATAATAATAATAACAATAATAATAATAATAATAATAATAAGGAAAAGAGAGTCCTGGGACCTGCGGTGACTTGTTGTAACCCGCTCCAAAGGACTATATACCAGGCCGAACATCCTAGTTTAGCCTGAGTCTACAAGGAATGGACATAATAATAATTAATTATTATTATTATTAATTAATTGATAATTATTAGTATTATTATAATTGTCATTATAATTTCTATAGCGCTAATTTCCTATAGCTCATTAGGGCTTTACAAAAGAATTACCTTAAAAATACGATCCTAATAAAAGCTAAGAGACGATAAAATTATAGAATCACAAATGAAAGTGATAAAAATTATAGAGGTCATGTATAAGCATCCGTAAAAAGATATGTCTTCAACTGTCTCTTAAAATCTGCTATTGGCTGTGTATATTTTCGGAAGGCGCCCGGTACAACGTTCCAAAGTCTTGGGGCACTAACGGAGAAGGTCCTGCGGCCATAGCTTTCTAGGTTATAATTCGGAACCTCTAAGAAATATTTTGGTGCTGATCTTAGATTACGCGACAGCAGTGGTAGATCGGATCGGGAGGTCGTGGGTTCGAGTCCCACCGTGATCAAAGGACTTTTCATTTGCCTAGTGCGGTTCTTATTAAACTCAATACTGGAGCTTACGCTCGGTGAAATTTGATTTGTAGCACTTCAATTTACACTCAGAGTCAATTCTTTGTTACAAAGTTTGAATTGGATTGTGGTTATAAGTTTGTCTACTGTGTTAAAGCCTTAATAATTACTCTTCCAATAAACAGAATGGTCTGTGCAGCACTTTTAGAAATGGAAAGTAATCTGGAGGAGGTCGACGCCTTTGGGTGGACCCCTCTGTTTTATGCAGCCAAATCAGGAGCAACAGATATAATGCGGATGTTTCTTGAATGTAATGCGGACGCCGATCACGTCGACAAAGATGGCAACACGGCCTTGATTATCGCATCATCAGGAGGTAACGTGGATGGTGTACAGCTCCTGTTGGACCGACAAGTGAGTTTGGTACCCAACAAAGATGGAGATGACTGCCTTGATGTGGCCATTGATAAGTACCATGAAAATATAGTGATGTGCATTGTCAAAAACGCAAGGTAAACCTGCCTTAATAAGGTATATAGTTTTTTTTTTAAAGAAACTAGTGCTAGTTTGGTGGGAAAAAAAGGAAATGGTTTATTTACAAAGTTGATTTATAACATAGCTTTCGGAAACGCGCGCTATGATTGGCTAATACACGCGATCCATTTGCCCATGGGTTGCATGCTGACGTCGGATTGTGAAGTTTTGAAGTCTTATGTTATAAAAGAAGTGGTAAAGGCAGGTACGGACGCACTTGGGAAGTTTGCTGTGCACTCAAGAGACTAGAGATGCTCTCTTCGCATGCATCCATAACTCGATGGTCGCACGTGCACAGCTGCTGCGTTTACTATTTCGTCAACAGCAAACTTGGATTAATGTATGTATCTGGGCAACTGTGCTCCTACCCCTCCCCTAACCCAACAAGTTATAATTAGTTAAAAGTTAGCGTTAATGTTGGGTTAGGGGAGGGGTAGGTGCACAGCTGCCCAGATACTTACATTGATCCGGAAACGTTACCACTGTAAGGTATAAAAGGAGCTGATCTTTCGAGGTAAGCCCTCCGTCAGAGCGACTGGCAGAAAGTGGCATATGTATATTTCATGTAGAAAAGTTGTGATGTTTTTTTATTGGGGCCATAGCAAGGTGTAATTGAATTGAATTAGATGAACAAAAAGAGTTCGTTAATACCGTTTTGTTCTCTATTTTTTCGGTTTTCTGCGTTATCCGGCTGATTTAGGAAAAGTCCACAGATTGCCATATTCTCAGTGCGTGACGGAATATCTCCCATTTGGGTATAACCAGGAGCCCATATCACCGAGCCAATTCTAAAAGAGTTTATTTCCTAGACTAGATCCACCTACGGCTTACGTACAAAAATGAAACGAAGTCATGGTAACGTGAACCAGTGTGACTCATTATAACAATTATGTTACTTGGGTTCTAGTACCTCCCTCAGAAATTATTCTGGTTTCAATTGTTCGCTGTCACGTATTTGTAGTTTCGTTTACGTACCTACCAAGTAGCAGGCTTTCACTGAATTCTAACCACTCAAGTAATGTAGCTCTCCTGAACAATTTTCCTTCTTGATCGCGACAAAACGTTGCTCAGAAACAGCACCTCTTGAGCGGTGGAGTGCATTGCTGGTGAATACGAAACCAGCCTATGCGTAACCCCCAATGCAATACGAGGTTTTATTTTTTCTCAAGCAACTGAGCAGACCGGAACCCTAAATTCATGAATTTGATTGGCTAATCACGCGCACGATACGTGCCGCGGGCCAGATTTTTTCCCTGCTGGAGCAATTTCCTATCTGCTTTCATTACTTTAAAAGAAGACAGTCAAAAAAAATAAGGAAGTTTTTTACCGGGCTTGGTTGATCCGTATAGGAAAAAACTATGCCCTTGGTCTTGAGTAACTACTTAAGACAGAGCCTCCGCCCAGTAAATAACATATATATCTTTCATTTGTGTCAGACATGAAAAACATTGAAAACCACCACGTTACGACCAAAATTGCGAAACTGAAAAAATAGCGATCGATTTCTCAGCCAATCGCAAATTGTTTATGCAAGAGTTATAACTTATCTGCATAACTGGTAAAACATGTTCCAAAATTGCGAAACTGAAAAAATAGCGATCGATTTCTCAGCCAATCGCAAATTGTTTATGCAAGAGTTATAACTTATCTGCATAACTGGTAAAACATGTTCCAAAATTGCGAAACTGAAAAAATAGCGATCGATTTCTCAGCCAATCGCAAATTGTTTATGCAAGAGTTATAACTTAGCTGCATAACTGGTAAAACATGTTCCTTGACCATTCAGTTTGGTGATGGTCCCTTTTTCAACTGTTTACGAGAGAGAACAGTGGACTTAACATTCTCAATTTCTCTCTAAGGCGACAATAAGGAAGAAAAACTGAAATCATGAAATACTGGTCATTTGGTAACGGGTACAGCTGATTTCCCAACAGAACCCCGCTATACAAACTACTGCATCGCAATTTGTTTTTCGGAGAACAAGTGCACAAGGTCCTTCAATTCGATTATAATTATCTATGCGCTAAGATCCTCAACAGTTCTCAAATTAAGAAGCTAACTGTAAACATTTATCGATTTGTAGATGGAAGGAAATTTTATCATCCAAGTCTCCAGAAAGCGAGAATCGCATGGCAAGACTCATCCAACAATTCCCGGATGCTGCGTCAGCTGTTATGGATCGTTGCATTCAGCGGTCTCTACTCAAGCGTTCCATAACGTACGATTTCCACCTCATCGATGCAGGACCTGACGACAAAAGTGGACCAAATGGACAGCCTTTCTTTGGCCTCACAGCAATGGTGACATATAAGCAGAAAGACCTCCTTTCGCATGCGCTATCGAAGAAACTTCTCAAGGTCAAATGGCGCACATACGGCTGGTATATTTATTGGACTAATCTAGCAACCTACATCTTGTTTATTGCATTAATGACAAGCTTCATGCTAGACCAGAGAAATGTGACTGTTCTCGTAGGTTCAAGACGCAAACAGAACGATACAGAAATTGAGGATATGTTCGAGGTGGAGACATCTTTTAAAGAAATGGTTCAGTACCTGATCTTGTTGTTTGCCTCGCTTCACCTCATAAAAGAAGTTTACCAGATCTTCAGTCAACGGGGAAAGTATTTCAAACATTGGACAAATCTATTAGAATGGGCACTGTACTTATCAACTATCACATTCATTTTGCCTTACATATTCAAAAACCTGACTCCACTCAGAGGGGATCCCAGAATTTCCTGGCAGGTTGGAATTATTGCTGTTTTCTTAGGATATATCGACCTCATTTTGTTTGTTCAGACGTTGGATTATGTTGGAATCTATGTGACAATGTTTCTTCAAGTGACGCTGACTATCATCAAGGCATTCAGCCTCTTTGTGATGTTTGCTTTGGCTTTCTCGGTGGTATTCTTTATACTTTTTAAAGAACAGGTAGTTTATACCATATATAGTCATGTTTCCTAGCTAGTTATTAAACGAAATGCACCCATCTAAATAGGAACTGGGGTTTGAATGCGGGTTGTACATGTAGCCCTGCGATGAACTAAGAACTCAAACAGGAAGGGATAACAACGCTACTAGGTTAAACGATATGTTCACATAAAACCTGGGGTCAATTCAATAAATCTCTTACAAATATAATTTATTGTTTTCGAGTTTGAAACAATAGTTATATAAAATGTTTTAAAATGGCCCCAGGTGTACTAGCAGACTTAAAATATTTTGATGCTGCGCTTGTTAAGTAAATTGATGTGACTCTAAAAGTTTTAATTATGAACGCCATTTAACACGATTATAAATCACTTACCCCTAGCTGAAGAGGACACTGGACAGGAGTGTCGAAACGTCGTATTGATGAACTGTAACATTTTTAAGTTAGAGAACTGAGTTGACAATTGATTTATAGACCTTCAACACGCTATTGGCCAGTAATCGAAGCCTTACTTGTTACGTAGGCTGTATATCACAGTCGCACCTTTGCAAACGCGCGAGCTGAACGCACGCGTAAGGAGGTGCGAGAGCGGATAAATCGCGCCTTATAGGCATGGGGAAACCCAACTGTTCTATGTGTGTTGTTGTTTTTTTTTTTACCTTTCTCTCCGTTTCCTACAATCAGGACGCATTCAGGACCTATCCGATGGCGATTGTGAAAGTGATCATCATGACGATTGGAGAAATAGATTACTCAGCGATGCTTGTTGACAGCTTTGATTCGCATAACCCGATAACAGGTGGACCACTGGTCCCATATCAACAAATTTCCTTCTTTTTCATCTCTATCTTTGCATTCGCCATGCCCATCATTTTGATGAACCTGCTGGTAAGACACCAACGCCATTTTAAAAGACTGTAAATAGAAGATATTTAAACAGCATATTCTTAAGTCTAAGTGAACAGTGATAGAGTATTTACCGAGTTGCAATGCAAAGAGGTAAAAATTCCTAAGGCCTTTTTTCACCGAGATTGAAGAAACTAGTTGTTTTAGACTATACCGATGAAGCAACCTCAGGGGCATAAATCAGAAATCAGTTTTAAAGTGAGAATTGAGGCCGGCCATTTCTTTTTCTTCGACCCCCAAAACTCTGGATTTTCCAGGAGCCCCGGCACTAGGTGAAGGAAAGACAATCAGTTTGCTCAAAATTCCAAAGTTGCTGAGGTGGTATATACTTATGAGGCGCGAAGACATAAAGGAAATAATTACATGGCTGCCCAAAGATACGAAATTTCTCTTCGAGTACTTCAGGAGTGAGCGCAGAGTAGGAGTGAAATATTTCACAATATGAAAAGATAAGTTTCGTATTTTCCAACAACAATGAATGTAATTTTCCTCTGATCATATAAATTTTGGTGGGAAAGTTTAGGTCATGACTTTATGGATATGAGGATATCATGTGATTGAATATCAGTTACTATTCGCGGTAATATAGGCGAGCGGGACAGCTCATAAAGTCAACTTTGAAGATGCAAAACACTCATACCATTATTTTATCTTCCTCTTTTAGATTGGCTTAGCCGTGGGCGATATCGAGTCCATACAGAAACAAGCATATATGACACATAAGAAAAGAGTTATCGACTTTGTGACATCAGTTGAAAATCAATTACCAAATTGCATTACTCGTCGCCTGTACAAGGCACAGATTGTTGTCACTGGAATGAGAGCAGAGAAAAAAATTTTAAACGAGTAAGTCAATAAATAGTAGAAGGGTTGAACCCAGGAGTATCAGTAGTTCGTATAGTGTGATCGTGTGGGTGAGGGTAGTTCTGAAAAGAACTGTTGTTAGCGAGTGTTGGTGATTGTTAGTCACCAACAATAGTTCTTTTCAGAACTACCCTCCGGCCCGGACGATCACACTATACGAACTACCGGTAAGTCAATAAATATTAACAATTAAAATATCCTCACGGTACATTATCATAGACGTAACACCAGATGTAATAAATCGAATAATGGGTATATAATCTATAGGCCCCAAAATTTTCAAACAAACGTACCTTGCATGTTCAATCCCTCTTCGCCTACAATCGTCACGCACTATTAAAGTAAAGTTAGTTATGATAAAGAAATCACAAGAAAATTGTATGGGACTTACTACAGTATAATACATTTGTGACAAATGAATAATCGATCGATAATCGATGAGTAATCAATCTCCTCATGACATCGATGAGTAATAGAGAGGTCGAGAAATTTTTGATCATCGATTGGTCATCGATGACCAATTAATGATTGTTAATAATCAATGACTAATCAGTTGATAAGGCAATGATTACCCACCGACTACCAAATGATATCGTTTATCCTCGATTTATTTAGTCAGGTACATTAATTATCATAGATTACAGTATAGATCTATTTATGTGAAGTCTACTCTTAGTCGGGTATCCCGCTATTTGTTTCATGAAATTCCTTTAATGGCCTTGCTCCCACGAGTCCGGCCTACAGCGCCCTGATACAGCGTCAGAACGAGTTATCGGAGGGTCGCAGCTTTGAGTCCTATTATAATTCGGAGAACTCGAATTTCCCCTCTCCAGAATTTGCTTGAAAAATAAAAACTTGACAAAACTCTCCACTATTAAAATACACCATTTTCATCATCTCGCAATTCTTTTTTCCTGTCAGAACATTCATCATGGAAGGAAAAGATTTAGGCAGCGACGACGAGAAGAAAGAAGATGATCTGAGTCTTGATGACCTGAACAGGGAATTAGCAAAGGCCAAAATGAGACAGACATCAATAATGGAAAGCGTACAGGAGCAAAAGAATATTTTGATAAGAGTGGCGTCCAAAGTTGGCGTAGATGTGGACGATCGATAAATCAGCCCGGTCCAGTGATGTTGAATTGTAGCCAATGTCTTGACTCTCTGTCTGCCGTTTATTCTTTGGTTCCTCATACCATTACTAAGAGAATAGACACTGAGCCCCGGTCAGGACTCCCCTGAGGAGGAAACCATATCTAGATCAAACCAAACAGTGTGCTAACCACGAGATCCGGGATTTACCAAAATATGGTGTGGGATTCGGGAAAACGCAAAATTTATTGACGGGATTCGGGAATTGACTGCTCTCACGGAAGCGGGATTTCCCAAAAATTTTTCCACGGGATACGTGATTTCTTGCCTGTCTGTCGGGAATTTGGGAAATCTTCATGACACAAATAAACGTACCAGCAGCGAAAGCGAATCAGCCAGGTGAGTGCTAATCAAACCAAGCCAAAGAGCTTGTCTGGTTAAAAAGATGAAAAAAGTGCGGGATGCGGGATTCTCGTGAAAAAGAAGCGGGAACGCGGGATCAGGCCTCCCCCTTCCAGACCCTGTATACTGTTTGGTGCTGTATTTTTTGTCTGTGGATCAAACCATCCCGCAAAGTGGCAATTCTTAGAAAAGCTCCAGCTTGAAGCTTCTGAATGTAAAAACACAGTACCGTAGTACTCTTTGTTTTATAATACAATGTGATTCTAACTTGTTCATCTGTCTATCAAACCATGCAGTGTGAGCATTCTTTGGAAAGCTACTAACTAGTATTGCACTGTGGTACTGTTTGTTTTACGATACAATGTGGTTCTAACTGGTTTATCTGTCTGTCAATTGCAACCCATGCAGCGTGACCATTCTTTGAAAAGCAATTAAACAGTATTGTACTGCGGTACTGTTTGTTTCGCAGTACAGTGTGGTTTTAACTTTTTCACTGATCCGTGGACCATTGGTTTGCAGCTAACGAGTAGTGTGCTGGTAACTATTTGATCTTTGAACAGAATTATGGGGTATAGCCATTTTTTGGATAGGTGACATTTAAGTTTTGTTCTTTCTTCCTTATTTTCTTCCTATAGCCTTCTTTGAGAAGAACCAGGAATTTTGAGAAGAACTGCAATTACGCTGGCTGGGAAATATTAGCATTAGGTAATTTACTGGCTCCGATTTTCGTTCAACGTCTGGCTAGCTAAAAACTGATATTATCAAAACACGGTCCCCAGCTGGGAAAAAGTAATTTGTTTGTTTTTCCTGGCTGTGATCAACGTTTTCTGAAAGCAATTAATTATAAACTGCTTCCGTACTGGGACCAAAAAATAAAAAAAAACACAACACGCGATTGAGCTCCAGAAGTCTTCTCCAGTGAAATGTAAATATCAAACCATTAACGTACTTTTTGCGTCCAGGATACGCAATGACTAAATCCGTTGTTATAAATTGAAGTTAGTTTTAAGGAAATGCACATTGCTATGGTGTATTGAAATTCCTCGCTGGCTGGCAAGAAATTGTATACTAGAACATGCTGGCAAACTTTTGGCCAACTTTTTTATTCTGGCTAGCTAGGTGCCAAATTTAAAGCCTGCTGGCTCGTTGATGACCTCAAAGTCGAGCGCTGGCTGGGAGTCCGATAGCGTAAAAAATCCTACTTGCTAGTGATAAAGAGCGGATATTTTTCCAGGAAAGTTAAATAGCACACTATACGGTGGATTTTCTTCGAAACCCTCGTTGGGTACGTACTCCTGACTGCTGTACTATCTACACGCTGAAACGGCGCTAAAATGAATATTCTCAACAGTATTTTTTTCCAATTCATGTTGTGTACTTGAACTGGACGAGTGAGTAGAGTCCACAAAGCACACACCGGGAAAGCCACAACCAAAATTTCATTTCTCCCTGGGTTTGACCTTCGCAGTACCGTCCAAGCAATTCCGATTTAGCTAAACTTAGAACAGGCTGGAACAGGATTCGTGCCCGCGAGCTCCCTAATAGCTGTGCCGTGCTCTATCCTTGTTCGGGAGGTCGCGGGTTCGAATCCCGTTCCAGCTAAACTCGTCCTTAGTGCCCCATCTCCTTTGGTCAAGAAAGCGAGACAAGTTTCTATTTTTAGAACATGTCAAAAAGGATCTCTTTGGGCAAGACTGGGTTCCAGCCTGTTCAGTATGGGGCTAAATAGCAATTGCCAAAACCGGCGTTGAGACTGCGCTAGTGCTAGTGTATGACTTTCTTTATATATACTCAAATTGTAGCTATTGTAGCTGCGTCTGTTAGATTAGGATTGCTTTTCCACGTGAACTGTGTCGTTGTCGGAATCTTGATTGGCATTTAAGGAAATGCCCTCTTTTGAGAATTAAGTTTCACCTATATAGATTCGATTCTCTCTCTCGGAATGTAGTTCGTGTTTTGGAAGTCATTAATTTTTTTTTTTTTTTTTTTTTTTGTAATGACATTTTTATTTTCATTTCCATGCTTGGCAGTATTTACATCACATTGTGCATTTACATTACAAAGCATTACTCAATTACAATACATTGCCTAGACATTTAGTTACATTTAACTCTAACTCTGCCTATCCAACCCTAACCCTAACCCAACTTATCTAACCCTAACCCTAACCCAACTTATCTAACCCTAACCCCGACCCTAACCCAACTCATGTAACCCTAACCCAGCCCTTCCCTAACCCATTTCTTAACCCAACACGCAACCATATTACATTCATCCTGACTTACTATTTAATGCACTCAGCGTGGAGGAGAAGACAGCCCTAGGTGGAGTAATCTTTCCTCAGAACGAATTTAAGAAAAAATGCCGCATGAAAAGCTGAGTTGAAACAGAGTTAAGAAATATTTTCAATTCGATATTTGGGGGATATCTTATCCCTGAAGTCGAAAAGAGTGATTGCTCTAGAGTGAAGCTTGTTTATATAAATATAATAACGCATATAGAGAAGAGTGTAGTTAAATTTTAAGTTAAGGTTTTTCTCATGTTCACTGGACGTGATTCCAAACAAAGTTTGTTCAATTGTAGGGGAGAAGTTTGTGTTGTTCGAGTAGTTAAACCACTGAATTACACTTTCTATAAACTTTTTTGTGAAATGACAGTGGATGAATGTATGGTCTGTGGAATCTGGCTCACCACAGTAAAGACACTCGTCATCATCTTTAAATCCAAACTCCTCAGAAGTTCCTTTTTGGTTACGATGATTCTATGTATGAACTTAAAGTGAAACTCCTTCAATTTATTTTCTCTGCATATCTTTACAGATTTGAAAACATTTTTCCAGTTGTCCTCATTTATCGTCAGGTTTTTGCTCCATTTTGTCGGACCAGTGTGGAATTGAGAGCTCCCGCTTTTATTGATGAATAACCAATAAAAGTCTTTTGACTTAATTTTGTCTAAATTTAATTCAATAGTTTCATTAAGGGAGAATTTGGATGGATTACCGATATAATGTTCTTTTTCAATGGTCTGCTCACAGTTTCTCGCTTTAACTAAGAGGTGCTTAGGAATGGCGCTCATTACCTGGTAGAGGTGAAGGAAATTTGAATGACAGTGGTATTTTTGGTTAAAATCTTGAAGTGATAAAAAACAACCATTTTCATCCAGAAGATCCCGAATTGAGAGGATGCCTTTTTTTAACCATTCACTATAATAAATAGATTTTCCTTCGATAAGTATATCTTGGTTGTTGTACAAGATTAAGTCTTGCAGTTGGTCAGCTGAGCTATAAAGGCATTTCAGTTCTTTAAAGAACGTAAGAATGTCACTATAGAAAGCTGGCATTTGGGTTAAGCGTTTAAGTCATTATTATTAAACGGTACTGTTTACCAGGGAAAAGGTCTGAAAGCTTTTTTATTTGGACTTTTGCCCTTTCGTCGTCATCATCATCATCATCATCATCTTTATTTATTTAAGAAGTCTTGTCATAAAAATACTCTTCCTAAAACTACTTTAACTAGAATTTACTGACATTTAATTACAACCAAGTTGAGAAAAAGTATACAATAAGCTTGAATGAATTCTTTATAATCTCTCTTGTGCAGAGAGGTTTTAAAGTTGTTTAAACTGGGCTGGTGTCTGATGGGGTTTAAGAGGATCCTGTCCCACAGAACAGTCCTCGGTTCTAGGAATGTGGTAATTTGATTGAGAGTTTCTACAGTTAAGTTTGTGAATACGTCAAAATGTAATAAGGGTAAGTTGAAGTCACACATATGCGCACTGAGGCGACAGTGGAAGAAGGGATTAAACCCTGTTGCTACCAAAAAAGAGATGAAAAAATTGAGCTCAAAAGCAGGCAGCCATGGACAGCTGTTTCGGCCTTGTTAGGACTCATCAGCATGGCACAGCTAGCAGATGAGCTCTGGGTTCCATTTCAAGCCACATCCCACAACTCTACCATTTTTTATAAGTTTGTGAATAGTTGAAGTGTTGTTAAATGATGGTCCCAATGATGTGGCTTTTGAGGCTCTGCTAATATTTTGGCTCTTTTACTGCTAACGGTTAATTTATTTGCGCGTGCGGTTGAAAGAAAAGTTAAAAATCAATTTCCATTTTTTTTAAAAAAAGCTCATAGCTAATTTTCATTGTTTAAAGAAGTTAAAAATTTATTTTAGTGGCTAGAATTTTTTTGCGGTTACTGATTTTTTACGGCTAAAATATTCCAATTTTAACGCCTAACGGCTAAATATTTGTGGGGATAGTTTCTAAAGAAAATGGTGCTGCGTCGGTGGGAAATTGAAACACAAGAAATTGGGTAAATCAAATGAGTTGATTAGTAAGTTACACCACCTAAGGTAAAAGGGAGGTGCTGACGTTTCGAGCATTAGCCCTTCGTCGGAGCGAATGAGAGGATTGTGGGTTACGTGCAATTTATATAGAGAAGTTTGGAGCCATGCTATTGGTGGAACCATAGCAGTGTGTGAATGGAAGTGAATAAATTAGATGAATGATTAAATGAATGAGAAACGTTCGTTGATACCGTGGGGATTAAGAGAACCGAGTTGGAAGATAAGCTTCTGTTCTAGGTTTTTACGGTTTTCCGTGTTGTCCTGATGCACGGAAAGGCCTCATACCGCCATGTTGTGAGTGGAGTGGTTAGGTAGGTTAAAGTGTCGCGCTACAGGTTTAGATGCATCTTTGTCATTTCGTTCGGCGTCACGCAGATGTTCGCGGAAACGGTCACCTAATCTTCTTCCAGTCTCGCCGATGTATATGGTCTTGCATAAGGTGCATTTTATGCAATAGATAACATTGGCGGAAGTGCATGTGAAACGGTCGGTGATTTTAAACTATCGCTTTGGTCCTGCTATTTTGTCTGTGTTGTGGATGAAAGGGAAAGTTTTAACTTCTAACTAAAAAATCGCTTACGGTTTTGTTACGTTTAAATGAGATGAGTGGTGGTAGTGAGAAGATGCTGCCTGTTTCGTTGTCATTCTGAAGTAACTTGAAGTTCTTCAGAATGATGTTCTTGACAGGTAGGTTGAGTGGGTGAAAAGCGAGTGTGAACGGTATTCTCTGGTTCTCTTCCTTTTGTGACGTTTGTGGTTCTGAGCATTTCATTAATTCTGTCAATTCGTTCCACCCAGCATTGAAATATACTTGGCAAATCTCAGAAACCTCAATAGCTTCTCCCGATATCAACGTTTCAATTCACAACAAAGGCCTATCAACTAGCGTGTACTACAAACCTACAGACTCCCATAGTTATTTGTTGCACTCGTCTTCTCACCCCACGGAACCGTGGCTACCCTGACTCAGTTGTGAAGACCGCTCAACAACGCGCTCAAACAACTGACCAACACTCAGCACCACAAACGTTGTCTATTGCTAGGAGTCCAGGGCTCCTGGTCCTCCTGCTATTGCATAAAATGCACCTTATGCAAGACGATATACATCGGCGAGACCGGAAGAAGATTAGGTGACCACTTCCGCGAACATCTGCGTGACGTCGAACGAAATAACAAAGATGCATCTAAACCTGTAGCGCGACACTTTAATCAGCCTAACCACTCCACTCACAACATGGCGGTATGTGGCCTTTCCGTGCATCAGGGCAACACGGAAAGCCGTAATCCCCACGGTATCAACGAACGTTTCTCATTCATTTAATCATTCATCTAATTTATTCACTTCCCTTCACACGCTGCTATGGTTCCACCAATAGCTGGCTCCAAACTTCTCTATATAAATTGCACGTAACCCACAATCCTCTCATTCGCTCCGACGAAGGGCTAACGCTCGAAACGTCAGCACCTCCTTTTTACCTTACGGTGGTGTAACTTACTTAATCAACTCGTTTGATTTACCCAATTTCTTGTGGCTAAATTTTTGGCCCGTTTAACGGTTAACCCATTGAGACCCTCTTAAATTTTCTTTAGATACAATGGCGAAAGATTATCCTGAGTTTTGAGCATAAGTACATCCACCTATTTTATCTAAGATTTTGTAATTTTTCCAGCCAATCAAACAAGTCACTTGGGCGAATCTCATAGTCAGAAAGGGTGACAATCCTAGCAGCCCTATTTTGTAGCTTTAGGAGTTTGTCGGATAAGCTCTTGTTAATATTGCCCCATGAGGGCTACAGTGATTGAAGTCGGGCATTACAAGTGCTCTGTATATTTATTCAGAGTGTAAAAAGTAAAGGTATGGTAGCAGTGGTACGATTAAAAAAAAAAACAAAAAACAAAACGCTGTTTTCGTTACATGCAACAAGCGGCACTAGTGAAATAAGTCTGAAAAGAAACAACAGCACGTGCCTGCCGCACTCTTGAGCTCCTCTGACGTAAACTATTCCCTCCGTGGATGGCCTTCCTGCCTTCCTGCCTGTCATGTCAGTTCATCTATTGGTGTGAACACTTTTCTCTAAACTTTTCACTTACAGGAAAAAGTTTCGTTTTCTGGAGCTCATTCGATAACTATGAAGTGGTTTCTTAAGCTCTCCTAACAAACAACATTGCATTGTACTTCTTTTTGCAATTGTTTACAAGTCTTTCCGATGGAATTTGTTCGACCTCAAATCAATCTCGCATTTTACATCAATGTTTCATTTGCTGACGTAATGGCCACGGTCATTCGTCCGTGATATCCAAGGCAAGCAGTAGTTACAACTTGTAGTATTGTGTCTATTTTTGTGATTCATATCCCATTTGTTAAGAGCTGGACCATAAAACCAGCAATTCCTGAAACGTGCTCTCAACTGATACAATACGTCATAGATATTCACTAATCCTGCGAAATAGGCCATGTCATGTCAGTAACATGACAAGTTCTTTTGTTATGTTCCCCTGGAGACTGTGTATTGTTGGCGTTGCTGTTCTGCATTGAATGGAAGAAGCACGATACTAGTGTTCCATTACCAATCGTTTGTAGTATTTGAATTCCAAGATGTCTGGACGTGTTGATACCGAGGCAAACGATGCCGAGTCAAGCAGGAGGAGTTCCAAAATCAACTTTGATGAATATCGGAGCCTTGTCCCGCGGTTTCGTCGTAGCCCCATGATACAACCCAAGAGACCTCAATCAGGCGGCAGACTGCAACTCAAAGATGACTCCTTACGTGAGACTCGAGGCGGAGGAATGAAACTGGTTTCACTTCATGAAGCTAACGTAGCTTTTCACCGTGCTGCAGCGAGTGGCAACGTCGAAGAAGTCCGTAAGTTTCTGTCAAAGGAAAAGTTTGCTCTCGATTCTTTAGACGAATATGGCTTCTCAGCGCTGCATTATGCCGCCCAGTACAATAAACTATCGATTGCCAATATTCTGCTGGATTTCGGTGCTAAAGTGGAAATTCGCGGGACTGATGGCTCGACTCCACTCCACCTTGCAGCGAGGTAAGGTAGAGAATCAACAGCTAAGCCATGAATGCAAAGTTCAATATTATAATTTTCACATTAATGCTTGGCTTGCGTTCTAGAATTACCACACGCATTATACAAATCAATAGACATCAGTCAATAGTGAATTACATATTCTGTTTGTTTTGTTCCTTATCATGATTTAGTGACTATAAAAGTAGATCTAAAACTCAAGGTGCTACGTTTTGAATAGTACCATTAAATCGAATCACGCAACTTCATATAAACATGATAATATTTGGTCCTCAAGAAATCACGAATAACAAAGCCGAAGATGAGACAACTGGATTCTTAACACGGATTTGAAAATTCCATCTGTAGCGAAGATTACCAAACAACTTGGGCCTTCTCGGTTCGCAGAAGGTTAATGAATCTTCCTTCCCTCATCACTTTGCTGCGTTTTATTCTTGCATTTTGTTGTTCTTTGAGCGTCGTTTATCTTGGTCTAAATGGACGTGTGTCTGATTGTTAGGTTAGGCCAGAGTCACGCTGTGAGCAAGACTCACTCCTGTCACCTTGCAGGTGCAATTTCGTCATGAAAATGAAGTAGCAGTGATACACAGCGACATAATGTTTACTTTACTTTTTTTCTAGTCAACTTAAACTTAATTCATAAATGTTGTTTTGATACTATTCGTGAGTACGCCGCTTCAGTCTGTTGTGCATGAATAATTTATTGCAATCATTTTTCGAGTTGTCTGCTGTATCGTACCACGTCGATGTTTTTCTTTAGTAAGTCAAATACAACTAAATTTCACAGGTAATCTTTACTATAATGAATTTGCACACAAACTGTAGTTTTCCCAAATGGATTTAAATGTTTTGAAGGCAAGGACACATTTCCCTGAGGCTTAAATGTTTCTCTAAACTGACTCACTCACCTGGGAAACTGACCGTGACATCTCAACCACGTGTAAAACTCGAACTTCTTTCACACTAGAGCAGATTTTCCTGATTCACTGATGGCTAGTCCGGTGTATAGTACTGGATTCGTTTTGCCATTTGCACACCAGTAGATGAATCTGTAACAAAACGCACCGGCTTGAGCGCGTCTCCGGAGATTTTGAATACAGAATTCAAAATTGGGAACTTTGAATCCGAGAACTTTGACTCCGAAGTGTGAAGTGGTATAAACGATTTAAAAGAACGAATCCGAACATTCTTTCTGCCTGCTGCCTGCAGTCATTTAGGTCCGCAGAAGAACCAAAATGGTGGACGTACTGCTGGCAGAAGCAAAGCAGTAGCAAAGCAGTAGCTGGCTACCTTATTCTGTTGCATGTACACACAACAAATTTGAGGACGGATACTGTCATATTCCTTAAAAATAAAGCGGAAATTATTGGCTCAAAGAACGTTGAACCAGACCACACATTATCAGGAACAATTACGATGGCATGGTCGAAGAATTCAACGTTTTTGGGACAAATAATAAAAAACAACTCTCAGCAGAAGTTCCAACCTCGTTCCCAGGGTCCTCTCTCTACCTCGAGAAAGTACCCTGGTTGATGTTAAGGAAGGCAACCACAAATTAGTATTCACTCTATCGCAATGTTCCCGGATTTATCGATGTCAGTAATCCGAAAGTCCTTTGACAATGTAAACGCCTGTGAATCCGAATATTCGAGAAACAATAACTCCAGTAGCATTTTTGATTCCGGAACAAATTCCTCTAGACTAATAATAATAATAATAATAATGATATTTATCCAGGGAGCCCACTCGCCTTGGCGGTTTTCAGTGGGGCCCTGCAAATTAAAAATAAAACAAAATTACCTAAAAAATGCTTTCAAAATATCAAACGAATTTAAAAATAGCTAAACAATCAGAGAGTGCATCATTCACAAACATTTAAGCTTTGCTTTAAAAAGGGACAATGATTTGCAGTTTTTAATGTCATTGTCAAAGTTGTTCCAGTCCTTAGAGACTTGGTAAATGAAAGTTTGCTTGCCCCAATTGGTACGCACGCGAGGAAGGTGTAAATCATTACTTCTACGAGTTGGATAAGAATGAAAACTACTATTACGTCTAACGTCAAATTCAAAATCAATTTCCCCCAACAGATCTTTTTGCATCATAACACAGCGATGGAAGTGTCGTCTCTTTAAGAGGGTCTTTAGGCCCAGACGATCTAGTGCCTCAGTCGATGAACCTCTTGATGGTAAATTAAGCAGGACCTTGGCTGCCTTGTTTTGAAGAACTTGCAGCTGACCCATAAGCGTGTCGTTATTTTTATCACCCCACACTGTATCTCCATAGTCAAACAGTGGGATGATTAAGCAATTGTATAGTGTTAGCTTAGCATGTAGAGGCAAAAGATGTCGTATTCTCTTTATCATTCCAATCCTTTGATTGATCTTTGTACTGATAGTGTCAATGTGCTCAGACCAAGACATAGTTTGGTTTATAACCACTCCCAAGTACTTAAACGAGTCAGACCTATCAATAGCAGAGGGATTTACTTTAAGAGAGACGTCACTAACTAGTTTAAGCTTCCGTGAGTTACCAAAAACAACGAAATTACATTTAGAGATATTTAAGGTCAACAGATTTCTCGAAAACCAGTTGGAAATTGTAGCCAAATCTGAATTTAACTTACTTTCAAGGTCAGACAGATTAGTCGATGAGTAATAAATCACAGTGTCATCAGCGTAAAGAATAATTTCACTGGCAAGCTGACATGATGGTAAATCATTTACGTAAATAAGAAAAAGAAGCGGTCCTAATATACTTCCTTGTGGGACCCCAACAGTTATTGGCGCAGCAACAGAGAGTGCATCTCCGACAGACGTCCTTTGTTTTCTGTTCGTGAGATATGACTGGAACCAATTTAGAGTGTCATCTGAGAGTCCGACCGATGTAAGCTTATGAAGTAAAAGGTTGTGGTCAACTGTGTCAAACGCTTTCGAGAGATCCAAGGAAACAGCTCCTGTAAGACGACCAGAGTCCATGTTCAGAAGGATGTTATCTGTAAAGTGTGTCAAAGCTGTATTAGTTGATAGCTTAGGTCGAAAACCAAATTGCTTGGAGGTAAAGGTCTTGTTTTCATTGAGAAAATAGTAGAGTTGGTTATGTACTGCCTTCTCCAGAATCTTGCTCAACGTAGGTAGCACAGTAATTGGCCTGTAGTTGTTTGGGTCACAGCGATCGCCTTTTTTGAAGAGGGCAGATACCTTTCCAAACTTCCATAGGGAAGGGAAGCTACGAGTGACCAAAGATTGATTAAACAAATTCGTGAGACTTCTACTAATTACGCTAGCCGAGTCTTTCAGAAGACGAGCACTGATATTATCTAGGCCAATTGCTTTGTTAGTTCTAAGTTGTTTAAGTTGGCCGCGTACGAACTCTTCGGTGATTGGTTTGAAAACAAACTTTGGCAAATCAGTAGACCTTGCGGGGGGAGATGGTAAGGTAATGAAGGATTTCAGTTTCATTGCGAGCTTTGTACCAATTGTAGAGAAGTGAACATTCAGGATCTTGGCGATAGATGGATTGTCACAATGTGCTACGCCATCGGCTTCGATGCAAGAGATTGGGGAGCTCTGTTTACGTGATGTGATTTCATTTAAGGTTTTCCACAATGCACTTGGATTGCCCTTGTTTTCGGATATTAGGTTTGAGTAGTACCCCGCTTTGCACTTTTGTATTCCCTTGTTTACATAGTTCTTGAGCTTCTTGTAACGTGACCAGAGGTGAGGTGAGTTAGATTTAGTGGCTCTGCTATGGAGATAATCGCGTTGACTCATAGCTTGTGATAACCGCGAGTTCATCCACGGACAGCGGACTCCACGTATCCTTGTTTTCCTCATAGGGGCATGTCTATCAGCAATATTAGTAAACACTTTGTTCCATGTGGAGACGGCAGAGTCGACATCTTCCTTGTTTGCAACAGATTCCCAGTCAACATCCTTGAAGTCATTTATAAAATCTTTTTTGGAATAATTTTTAAAAGAACGATATTCAATAGTTTTCCCTGGTGCTTTTGTGACACCTGACTTAACGACGCAGAATATCATGGAATGATCACTTATTGATGAATGAATAACTCCGTGATCAGTCACTCGCTGCATTGTATTCGAAAACAATAGATCAATCAAGGTAGATGATCTTTCTGTAATCCGTGTCGGTCTGTTGATAAGCTGGTCAAGTTCGTGAGAATTTGTTACCTGAATCAATTTACGTTTCATGACTTTATCATTATTCAAGTTCGAATCTGTGAAATTAACATTAAAGTCACCGAGTAAAATCAACTCAATGTTTTCAGGTAATACGGATAATGAAGTGTCCGGATCTTGAATAAATGACTCCATATTCAGGTCAGGCGCGCGATAGATAGTCCAGATCAGTAGCTTTTTACATTTAGGCCGAGATATTTCGATAACACATGACTCGGTAGAAGAAGAACCGAGATCAGGCCTTGGGCGATAAGGAATCCCATCCCGAATATACGCCATGCATCCACCGCCAACTCTTCCTAATCTATCAGATCGTACGCAAGAGTAGCCAGGAAGGTGTATTTCGTTGTCCAAAGTAGACGGTTTAAGCCAGGTTTCTGATACAGTAAACACATCGAAAGGCTTGTTCTCCAATAGTATCTTTAAAGAATCCAATTTTGGTATTAAACTTCTCACATTTAAATGGGCTATCTTGAGGCCTCTAGAGCGGGTAAAATTTTCCACAGATAGTTTCACTGGTGGACCAGGGTTTAGTGAGACATCATTGCATTGCAGCAGGAGAGTGACGAGAAGGACATCTCTTGATAGATTGACAAGCAGGACCGAAGCGTCGCGGGAGAGGCCAAAATGGCCTTTGTTTCGAAGATACGATTTCTTCAGCGAAAATTTGGGAGGTGAAAAAGCATTAACTTCCTGCCCAACTGCCAAGTCAGTACTCGTGTAGTCGCTATTTGGCTGAAGACCAAAACATGGGTTTGATAAATCCCTCAGAATCGCGTATATTAACAAGAGAGATACGGAGCCTCGGAGCACATGTTTAACCGCCATTGCCATTATGTAGTGTAAGCATAGCCTCGGTCAGTTCCAAATACGCCGTAAGAAACCGAGCTGTTACTAACATTCTGAATGTAAGTAAAGATCGATATTTTGTGCCGTTAATTCTATGGTGTTTTTTACGTTTCTCTGTTTTTGTTGGTCACTGTGGCCTTTTACCATTTTACCGAAAGTTCCAAAAATAAGATTGGTTTGGTAAAGAAGTGACACGATATTTCCTTTCGTTCCAGTGGAAACTTCGGAAGAAACGAAACATCATCAAGTTATGATCGGAAAGTTTTAAGCGGAATTTCGTTTAATCCATTTACTATTTGATGTCTTTTGCAGACTCTTCCTGTAAATAAGAATGATTTTTTGCAGTCCCCATCAGTTACCCAAACCAAGCAGCGGCCATTCCTACCATGCAAATGTAACAATTAATGATTGATGGTTTATTTTAAGGTTCAATTCTATGGAAGCCCTCCAATCGCTACTCAAGGGCGGCGCCTCTGCCAGCTCCACCAACAGCATCACTGGTTCAACTGCGCTCCATGAAGCTGCAGCATTTGGAAACAGAGAAATCGTAGACCTTCTTCTTAAGAAAGAGAAAGTGAATGTGAACAGCTCGGATTTCAAGGATGTCACACCGTTGATGCTTGCAAGTGGGTCAGGTGATAGTGTCGTCTGCAAGATCTTGCTCCAATACGGAGCCAGCGTTGATCAGCACTCAGCGGAAGATATGACAGCGCTTCACTTTGCTGCCACCAATGGAGATCCTCACGTGACACAACAGATTATTGAGGCAGGTGAGAATTTACGCCAGTACTATTGGGTCTCTCACAAATGTATTTAACAACAAGCAGTTACAGTCCCAGAATGCTGTTTTACGAAGCCGACCTATTCTCCTACGCTACCTAGGAACACAAAAGTGAAACGTGAGAAATTAATTCAGAGCTAACCAGACGAACTCAAAATATTTTTCCAAGTTCGTCTAGACGGATAATGCGTCTTTAGTGTAAAAACGGCTTTTTTGTGATTACTTGGTTGGTAGCGAAAGGCAATGGTAGAAATGAACTGCAAAACTGCTAATCTTTTCTTTTCAATAATCATCCAATAACTTTCTTCCTCCAAGCAAACTCACAATTTTATGATTTTTTTTTACTCGTGTATTGCAGATTTCTTAACTTTGCGAAGTTAGTCACAGTCACGTGACATGACCTCTTTGATGCTTTTCAGTCTTGGCACTCTTTTGCTTTTGGTAACATGAGGCCCTGACAAACAGGTACAACCCTGTTTTCGGATGGGTGCTTACGAACAGCTTTAGTGGCTTCCTGTTCTTTAATTTTTGTGCTTTGGACGTTTGTGAATGGCTTTCGCTAGTAAAGACGAATTCAGTGAATTTCTCCTGTTTTTCAGCTATTGTTCGTTATTTACGGAGACGGCCATCTGATGTCGCAGAACCACAACTCAACGGAGATTTCAGACATTTTGTAAATAAAAGTGACATGGATGGCAGCACAGCTCTCCATCTGGCAGTGCAAACAGGGTGGAAAGAAGTTTCACAGGTCCTCATCCAATATGGCGCTGAGGTAAACTGTAAAAACAAGAGTCTTCAGACACCGCTTTACCTAGCAGCGGTTGGTGGGCATGAGGATGCAATGAGAATGTTGATTAAAAATGGAGCAGATATAAATGCGAGGGAAAGTCAACAAAAAACACCCCTTCACAGGTAAATTGCATTCTCGTCAAAATTTAATGTTTACACTGGGCTCAGGAACCTACAGTATCAGATAGAGCTATAATTTCTAACTTCTTCAAGACAAAAGAACTATGACACTGCTGTGACAGATAACATCCTTAAATAGAAATGCAACTCCCGCAAAACCTCGACATCATTAGTTTTGGGGTCAATTTTTGCGAAGTTTTTAGAGTTTCCTTTAACGTTCCTAAGTCTTGTTATTTCTGGAAGACAGTTTCGCGGGAAATATGAGCTCTGAAAATAGCCTCATTTGCTTCTGTGCTGAGGTGCCATCCAAAACATAGGAACGCTTCTGGTAATGGTCACCTATAAGGTCTTTATTTTCAGAGTAATGGTTCGTTGGCTCTATCGTCAGCTCTTGTCCGAGATCTGAATTAGTGCAGCAGGGGTCGGCCGGGCCGTAGAAGCCCGAAACCGAATAACCGGCAGAAATTGATCCTAGGTCAGTAGTTGGGTTCCAAACCTGAAAAAATCACTTGTCTAGTTGGATAGTTCACTTGACTCTGATGATTACTTAAATAGCTTCTGCTCAAGTTGTCGAGGCGTCGGTCAACGTCGTCAACAAAAGTTTATTGTTTTCAGAACTACTTACAACAGGACGATCGAACTGGACGAAACAAAGTGATGCTATGTTAATAATTCATTATAAATTTAACTCCGATTGGCTATCAAACTTGAGTATGAATTTTACTGTGTTGCCGATCACATCTTCAGTTCTAAGCGGCACATTTTGGGCGGTGTATTTACTGCCTTGTTGACCCAGCCCTCCCATTTAGACCTCAATATACGCGAACTTATTTCCACTTTTCCGTCTCGGAGAATTTTATCTTTTTTCTTTGTATTAGAGGAGAACGTCATGAATAAGTACTGAAATATTGATCATTTTTTTTTATCGTTTATGCATTTGTTAGCGCTGCTTCTTTAGGATCCATCAAATGTGTGCATATTTTACACGGAGAAGGAGCCGAGATTGACGCCAGAGACCACAGCGGGCAGACACCTCTCCACCATGCTGTTATCGCTGGACAAATAGATAGCACCCGGCTTCTACTGTCATTTGGCGCCAGTGAAAGAGCCCAAGACAAGCGCCTTCGATGCTGTCTTCATTTCGCTGTAGAGCAAAATAGAGAAGAGACTCTGAAATTGCTTCTGAGAGAGACTGGTACTGAGTTAGTTAATCTTCCTGATCACAAGCAGCGAACTCCACTTCATTATGCCGCATGCGCGTCCAATCCTAAGGTAAATTATTTGCGCCTTAGAAGATGAGTCAAATAGTATGATGACTGATTCACTTGAACCTTCAACCACCCGCTCAGACAATCATAAAAGAAAACCTTAGGTCAACTCTGACTCGTTTACTCACCGCGGCTCAGTGCTGAAGATTTGTTTTAGCTTAAAGTACTGATTGGTTCATTTGCCTCTGTGCAATTACGTTGGAATTGTTTTTACGAGAGTCAAATGAACACCGCTCAAATACACAAAAAAAATATTGATCACCGTCTGTTCTCTATTTTCTGTTATTTAGCTTTAACTGAAAAGATTCCTTTTTTCTTAGAGGAAACGTTCCGAGAAACGAAAACTTTAAGGGTCGATTGTTTTTTTAGAAAGTGGCTAGTTAGCGAATCACCAAATGTTATATCTCTCCCACCTATATAGCACACAAATCAAGCTACACGGTTGCATGTATTCCATAAAGTCCCGCTGTATAATTACAGCTTTTGTCATAACCTGTCAGTACATTACTGCGTCCACTTCCCTCATAAAGGGATGCTGAAAGTTTATAGTCCGTTGCACTTTCCACTTACGCCATGAAGACCATTAATATCCTGGTAGTCTTATTTAACTCATTTATTATTCTACAATGAGCGAGAAAAAATATTTTAAGCTCGTTCTCGAATTTACTGGAACTTTATGATCCTAACTGGGATGTAGTCGAGCGACCAGTAAACGAACAATCAGACACGAATGTCCAAAACCCACCAACTCTCTCCATTTCTTCTGGTAACTGAACCGTATTTTAATGATGCTTAAATGATTCAACTCATCTTTTGTTCTCTTTCTCGAAACTAGCTGCTTGACCTTATTCTTGACATAAAAGCAAATGCATGTGTGAGAGACAAGAATCACAAAACTCCTCTTCATATGGCCGCTGACCAAGGAACAGCAAGACAAGTAAAAGTCCTGACCCAGGCGGCACCCTCTTGTGTTTGGATGCGCGATGACCTGAGGAGAACTCCCCTTCATTATGCCGTCATGGGCATGAAGAGGTAAATTACCCTTAATACCTTACGTGATCTCTTAGGTAAATTACCCACAGATCTTGAGGAGTTCTCATTGGGAAATTTTCCACAATACTTTATGAGCTCCCTCAAGGAACTTATCTGGAGCTCTGATAAGGCGAACATAAAGAGTGGCTTGAGTTTGCGATATTAGTGTCTTAAGATCTTGCCTGGTGCATAAAGTATGAAAAACAGCACAATATATTAGGGTTATGTTTAAAAAGTCTCAATGAACACCAATCGTACCGGGCAATTTACCACAAATCCCTATCTATTTTTTATATTTATCATGCATAACATCCTTTTTTGTTTTTTTTGTTTTTAACAATCCTTACTTTTTTTTCACTTGTGAACTTATTATTTTGAATTGTTTATATTGGTTGAACGATCTGTCTGATTATGTAATCTCTGGCTCTAATACGAACCACTCTGGTGGCTTTTCTTTTTTACTTTGTCATACTACCGTTGTTGTTTGTTATAAGAGTAATAAACAGGTTTCGAGGTAGAATGTGTTAGCCACGCCAGAAAAAAAATTAGAGACCTCGGCTGAAACTTGTGGTTGAAATGTTTATGTGACACGGTCTTCGTTATTTGTAAGCGAGCAATCTTATACCGCTTTATACTTTAATTTCCTGGTGACTTAAAGTTCTCGCTTTGAAATCCTGCAGAAAATCTTGTGTGATCCTCCTGGAGATGGGAGCAGACATCAACAGCCCTGACATTTTAGGCTGGACACCCCTGCTATGGGCTGCCAAGACAGGAAACGCTAGTGTCACAGAGCTTCTCCTTGAAAGAGGCGTGCTTATGAATCACGTGGACATCGACGGAAATACAGCATTCCACGTGTCTGCACACTTTGGCAACGTTGACATCACTCGATTACTGTTGGATTATGGGATGCCCTTGCTGCTAAACAAGCATGGAATGACGGGCTTGGACGTTGCCATGGAAACACAGAATAGTGAAGTAGTGATGGTTATCGTCAAACACCAAAGGTGATTTACAATTTGCAGTAAGGCGGTTTCAAACTGACTGTTGTGAAACCAAAGTCAAAGCTGTCATACTCACTAAATGCCTAGAGTGGTCCTCAAATGAGAACATTTCACTAAATTGTAAAATATTTACACATTTTTTCAAATGAAGAAACTTAAATGATATGCACTACTGAGTAACATCTGGAAGTGTTAATGATCCAGCTTGGTGTAAAAGGAATAGTTATTGTATCATAATTATTATGTGAGCAAGACGTCGATAATGAAACTCAAGTGTACATGTTGTGAAAGACAAACGAACAAAATCCGATTTCCCTCAATTGGAACCCGAACTTGTAATCGGAAGGTAGTAGGTTCGACCCTTACAAGGAAAATTCGTATTTCCTTTTCCTGAGTTCTCTTGTCGCTGCTGAAAAATACATCTTTAATTTCACAAATTCTCCAGGCTCAAAATGTACCATTTTGATTACTTCATACTCAAGTGTTGCTACCTAAAAAAACATTGGTTTCTTTGATTATCAGGTGGCGGGAGTTACTCTCTAAGCGCGGCCCTGAAAAGTCAAACACTATGGAAAAGCTCATTGAACATTTCCCGGATGCTGCGAGTATTGTTATGGATCGCTGCATTCAGCGTTCAACATCTGAGCACTCGATCAAGTACGATTTTACGCTGTTAGACCCAGGTCCCGACGACCAGAGTGGATTAAACAAGGAACGTTTCCTGGGATTGATGACCATGATAAAACACAAGCAGCAAATTCTCCTAACACATCCGCTTGCTCGTAAGTTGCTCCTGTTGAAGTGGAGTAAGTTTGGATGGTTTGTCTACGGTGGAAATCTACTGCTTTACTCATTGTTCCTCGCGTTTCTCACAACGTTTACCCTGACCGAGAGAAACGTGGTCGAATTCCCTGACAAAGATGACCCAGAAACTTTCCCAGACGAGGATTTCTACAAAGAGAAGTCTTCGTTCAACGAAGCAGTGCCGATTATTGTCATCATGTTCTCTTTGGTGCACATCGCAAAGGAAATTTACCAGATTTACACCCAGAGATTCCGCTACTTTCAAGAATGGTCCAACGCTCTGGAGTGGGTCCTCTATGTCACTGCGTTTCTGTTCGTTTTACCTTACGTGGTTGATGACACCGGAATCAGACAGGAATATGATATTTATTGGCAGATGGGAACCTTCTCAATTTTTCTTGGTTATGTTAATGCCATTCTAATTACACAGCCACTGAAGTACGTTGGTTTGTATGTGACGATGTTCATTGAAGTTATGAAGACCGTTCTGAAAGTTCTCTGCTTATTTGTCCTGTTTGTTGTCGCTTTCTCGATGGCCTTTTACATTTTACTCAAGGAGCAGGTACGATTTATAGCCAGGGTAAAATAATAGTAACAATATTGCCATATGACAAGGCCCGTGCGGATATATGAAATATCGCTTCGAATGTTGAAAGCTGCAGTGTAATTTTCTTTCTATTACTAGTGGTAGCAAATCAATATCAACACAAACCCGCCAGTAATATCACACATGTATACCACAGAATATTTAGAATAAAACAATAATAGATAAAAATAATGAAAATAATGAAAATAATAACAATAATAATAATAATGATGATAATGCTAATAATGATAATAATGATAATAATGATAATGATAATAATAATAATAACATACTTTATTCACCCTTTTTGTTATTAGAACTGGATTCAAGGTACATTACAATTGAATGAATTGAAATTCAAATACATACATTTTTTATTGATACAGATACAATAACATTATTACACCTATAAATAGGTTGGTAGTAAATGCCAACGAAGACTCTATGACGAGAAGCACCATGGCAAGTTTTGTTTCTTATGAAATGAGGTGCAATTTATATTTAAATCTGCATTTTTGAAGTGAACTTTTCAAATTACATCTCTACAGTTGCCTAAAGCTAAGTTTTCCCATGACACTCAAAATGAGGGCCACTCTTAGGGAAAGGAATAAAAAAGTTTTTAAAGAAGGAAACTTCAAAGTCTAAAACCATCATTAAGAGAAGTCCTTTTCAATCACCCATCCAAGATCCAACCCCTCTGTTCTGATTGTACTTAACTTAGCTCTTCGTCCACAACTGGAAAAATTGTGCCCATAGCGGTTGTCATCGTATACGTATTAATCTGAAGTGTTCAGTTTACCTCTATGTCTTAAATTTCCCAATGTATTGCAAACACGTATACGGGACAAATTAATGGGAAATGTATATAAATATATATATAGTTGTTGCGGGAGAAAAAAAAACACACAAACAAACTACAGGTTTATCCCTACAAGCCTGTTTCGTGGTTGCCCACTCATCAGGGGATATCCCCTGATGAGTGGGCAACCACGAAGCAGGCTTGTAGGGATAAACCTGTAGTTTGTTTGTGTGTTTTTTTTCTCCCGCAACAACTACTTCGCTCTACGTTCACGTATTGAGCACTGTTTTACGATTAATCAACTTTTACACTAAAATATATATATATATATTTATATATATAATATATATATATATATATATATATATATATATATATAAACAGACATTCTACAAAACAGTTATGAAGGGGCATGTTGCAGCTGTCTAACCTGGCGTCACAATTAAATATTTCACTTTATTTCAGTTTATATATATCAGTTCAATATATATTTCAGGCTTCTTTCAACTCTTTTGGGAAGACCTTTCTCAAAGTGACAGTGATGACCACTGGTGAGCTTGACTACCTCCCAAATGTTATTGACGTATTACGCCAGTTCAGACGGAACAGCACTATACCACTAGTGCCATATCCTGACTCCACATATATATTCTACTACATCTTCATCTTAGCCATGCCTATCGCCCTCGTCAATCTGCTGGTAAGCATGGAAAACACACTGACATAACTAGTGTTAATGTTTTGTGCTTTTTTATCGTTTTACGCTTCTTTTTTCTTTTTTTCTCTCTCAAACTAATGCTGGTGAGAGAGCCTCCTGATTGTTATTGTTTAATTTCACAGCTGCTTAAGTTGTGTACATAACTGCGATGATCAATTAATGTCATAACATATCACTCCGCAGTTCAAATATATGGTCTTTCATATATTCATTTGCATCATTCTACCCCATCTACGGGTATGTTACGAATTCACAATATGACCAGCTCCCAGTTGGCTTGATAGCTCAGTTGGTAGAGCACTGCTCCGGTATCGCAGAGGTCGTGGGTTCAAATCCCGTTCAGGCCTGAGTTTTTTTTTTTCAGGCTTTAATTTCACAGCTGCTTAAGTTGTGTACATAACTGCGATGATCAATTAATGTCATAACATATTACTCCGCAGTTCAAATATATGGTCTTTCATATATTCATTTGCATCATTGTTATTATTGTCCATAACATAAGTGCATTTGCTCTCTGGTTTTCCAAGCAACCCATTTATTTGCTCTAGATCCGGCTGTTAGATAGCTTCCATAGTAAATGTTTACTCGCATGGCTCTATCATTAGGGAACAAATTTTGTACTCACCGACTAAAGGACGAAACCTTTAAATTTCTATTGAAATGATTTAATTCTGGTTCGATTTTATGCCATTTGTAAAAGTGGTCAGAGGAAATTCAAACACAAAAGGAAGCTAGAGACCAATTTTCAATAATTAAATGACGCTTAGCACACAATAAAATTAATTCTTATATTCCTAGACATTTCACAGCAGCGAATTTTAAAGGTAATCGAACTTTTAAGCCCAGAGAACACGTTTCCATTTCATTAGTTTTCTTATAACTGCACACATTGTTCGAATTCGCTCTTTTTTCTTTGTCGCTGGGTAATGGACTCCAGAAAACACCTTCTGCCTTCCTTCGTGTCGTGATCAGGACTCTCGGGAAACAAAACGAACTCTTTTCCTCGCTTTATGTCACACTTGTAAGAAACTTGAATTGTTTTTGAGAAGAAAAAAATACGTTAGGTTAGACCCCGAATTGAAAGTTGGCGATTAATTATAATTTCCAATAACTGAACTGGTTGTTAACGTAAACTTAGGGCCTGCAATGTTTTACAACAGAAATCCATCAGACTTGAAACGTGTAACTGCCTCTGAATGTCTATAACCACAGCTTGTCCACATTAAATCTACTAATCACCATATTTGGAAAATCAAGAGATGTGAAGTAAACCAATCAAATTGACTTCAATAGCATGATGTACTCACCGATTCGGGAAATAGCCATCTCTGCTTAAAACCTGGCGGACATATCATTGTCACAAGTATTGTGGGGATAGTTTCTAAAGAAACTGGTGCTGCGTCGGTGGGAAATTGAAACACAAGAAATTGGATAAATCAAACGAGTTGATTAAGTAAGTTATACCACCGTAAGGTGAATGGGAGGTGCTGACGTTTCGAGCGTTAGCCCTCCGACGAAGGGCTAACGCTCGAAACGTCAGCACCTCCCATTCACCTTACGGTGGTATAACTTACTTAATCAACTCGTTTGATTTATCCAATTTCTTGGATATCATTGTCACAATTATGCAAGTTGCTTACGGTGCGCCACGGAACTCAAAGACTTGGCAAACAATTTCCAAGTATGGTTATTGGGAAAATATATTGAAACTGGACAAGTTGTGAACACGTGTGGCATGTTTCAAGTCTTCTGGGTTTCTGGTGACAACTTAATATGTTTTTCGACGATTGACAACAGCCGCGTTCTACCTTGCAAAGTTGCTTAGTTAATGAGTTACATTAGAGAACGATTCCTTCATCTTTAACTTTGTTTTGCTGTGTGAGCATTATTCAATGTCTTTTCAATTATTTCTCATTTATGTAATACACTGTTTAGCAAAAGCACGAGGAGAAGAATAAGTTTTGCAGTTTTACTCTCACTTTCCTTGGTGTTAAAGTTTGCTTCTTGTCTGTTTTCAACTAACTGATGACCATGCTTGTATTTCCGTTAATCTTGGAAATTGGAGTTAAATTCTCAGTCTATTTGCAGATTGGTTTGGCAGTGGGTGATATCGAGGCTATTCAGAAGACTGCGTACCTCAGGAACAAAGGAAAGCAAATCACTTTCATCGCTGACGTAGAAAGAAAGTTCCCAAAATTCTTCACGCGCCGAATGTACACACCTACAGAAATTGTCACAGTTGGAGTGGGCACTAATAAGTTTTGGAGGTAAACAACTTTGACAACAACGACAAGTATTTTATGAGATTCATTATGCCTTTGCCTATCCTATAGTCTAAGAAGACAAATAATATCTTAATACATGCAGCGAAATAAATCATGGTAATAATATCCTTTTGGAAAGAATACAATACCATTTGAGGTAGAGTATATTATTTAAAATTGGGTAAATCATATCTAGAAGAGTTTATCTGTAATAGTGGTCATGTGCTAGAAAGAAATGAACTTGAGTTACTTAGCATTTACAGATTTAGCAGGGACGGAATAATCACTCTCTGCCGGTGAATAGCCTAAATACGCTGAACAATCAGGTAGGCTTGACAACAATCAGGTAGGCTTGACATATACCTTCTTCATTATCTTGCAAACTGCTGGGTGTTTGAATATAATTTGCAGAAAAAGAAGCAAGATAGAAGAGTTCCAAGATGAAGATCTGTTAGGAGAAAATGACCTTGAAATTGATGAAATGACGTTAACACTCGAAAACCTGACCAAGGAGATGGAAAAGGCAAAACAAAGACAAAAAACAGTGATGAACTCTGTGGAACAACAAAGGGACATCCTTCTTGCTTTGGCGACACATGTTGGATTAGAAGTAACCTTGCCAAACCGTCCGAGAATAGATTCAACATTTTAACACGCTACAATTAATAACCCTCTTAAATTCGTGCATGAGACAAATACAGCATTAAGAGAATGGCAAAATCCTTAGTAATGAGTATGTCTGCACTTCAGACACGTGCAGCTCCAAGATTGCTAAAATAAATCAAGCTCTTAAGGTTACTGATCCAAGGAAGAAAAGAAAACAAAAACATTGGTCAATCATTTGTAGAATGACACTTTTGCAGGGCCTAACAAAAAATCTAGTATACATTTGATAAAAAGAAACAATATAGTTTGTAGTGTTTGTGAAACTTTGAGTGTATTCATTTCGGTTTTTTACCATCTAAGTTTACGGATGAAATGCTCAAATGAGTAAACGTCCTCTAAAACTACTAATGGGAAACTAGAACGGGGAATCCTTCTTCCTAACATGCGAAATTCTGTTCTTACAGCTCGCTGCGCATGGTCAAAAAGAGCTGAGCAAAGAAGAGAGAAGACATTGACACTGACATTGTCAGCCTTCTCTTCTCGTCTGTAGAGTAATTTGTATGTGTAACCAAATGGTGACGAGGGAAATTAGGGGATAATTTCACGCGCGTTTTGTCCAAATTCTAATAATTTCCCAAACCTGTAGGCAAGGGAAATTATTAGATTTTGAACAGAACGCAAGTGAAATTATTCCCTAATATCACGATTATATCATTTTATTACCTTTTAATATCATGGGAGACAAATCACTCCTAAATTTTTCAAACCAAGACGCCACTTTGGCACCGTAGAAGTTACCATAACAACATTATAATTTCACATTCATGTGAAATTATAAATCAGCGCTGAAATTTCGCGCTAAAATTAAGGAGTAATTTGTCACCCATCATATTATGTAAGTAATTTGCCTCAGGAACTGAGACAATACGAAGTTTACCGACCACTTTAAACATGAACACTTATCGAATGTAAGGCAACTAACTAAAAGCCAGTGCTTCAGTTAGACACAAGTGAAGTTTGATTCATAAAGAGGGCGTTACATATTACAATTAGCTTCTTGTTGAAAACGTAATACGAGACGTTTCCTGCCTCCCTCTTCGTTAAAAGCAGATGAATGGCAGTTCTACCAAATCTAGTTAGCGCACACGTCAAATTTCACAAGAAGATTTAAAAATAAGTTACTATCGAAATACAACAGCGTACTTTAGAACGTAACGTTGTACGCTGTACGTAACAGCGTACAGCGTACTTCGTACTACGTATCACACCCCTATTTCGACGTTAAAACTTGCGCTGTTATTCACACGTGATGTACGTAATAAACAGTTAATAACTCACGCTTATCAATCACAGCTTGTTGAAGTGTCCAACACTTGTCATTATTACTTTTCGTTTCTAGGAAGGAAATATTCCTGTCTGAATGTAAACGTACTTAAAGTCCAAACTTTGATCGCACCCCTTGCTTAGTTACGGCAAGATCAAGCAAGATGAAGCGATTTTGCAGATTGGGTATCCCTACTCCTGCTCCCAGCTTAATTAAACTCTATTTACCAAGTTGCTTATATAATGGAGTTATTTTGGTCCTTCCGCACTCTGTTCCGCGCTTGCTCCTCAGTCAAATTTTTAAGGTATTTTAGGACTCCTGAGCTACAAGTGTAGCCGCACCCTCCCCCCGAAGGAAAAAATGGGGAGAGGGTGCGGCTACACGAGACTATTTGAACATCTGCTCCATCCTTTAACCGCTGACCTACTGCGGTTTTGATCACTATCGATTAGGTGTCACTTAATTCTCGCCTAATGGGTATCGCGAACTTGGTACTCTCACAATACACGACTAAATTCGCTGTTGAGACGACATTAACGCTTTGCGACTTCGCCTGATGGGGAGATATGCTTTCTCCCAACTAGTCATTTAAAGTGGTTAAGTCGTCTAAAAAGTGAAATAAAATCCGCATTTACACAACATCCATTTTGAGCACGTCACTCCTAAATAATGGTACTAAGGCAAGGCATTCGGTATTTATACAGTAAATTTGTTTCGAATTCAGTGCTTGTTCCTTTCTTGAGCGGCACCCCTAATAAGAAGAAAGAGCACCCTCTTTTGCGAGCCCCTTTGTATCTAAATCAGCGGGGTTCAGAGCCTCCTAGCCATGCGCAGGCTTGTCCAACATGGCAGACTATTCAGTATGTTTGCTGCCGGCACTTTTATGGTTTTGTATTCAAGAAAACAAAGAAAAACGATAGATATCTCCCATGAAACGACTCGGTAGAAGTTCCTAATCCTCCGTAAAATACAAAAGTCGTTTATGACGTCAAAATACCATGACATCACTACTTTTGGGCAAAGAGTGGCATCTGAAGAACACGCCATTTTGCCTCGTATGAAGAGTATGTAAGCGTGAACGGCCGAAATTCGGTTTGGGGAAATTCCTTCAGAGGTGGCCTCGGTCGTCTTAATTTTGGGTACCGAGACCGATGCAATTTCCATTTACACGGCATTCAATTGGAAGTGCCGTGGCTAATGTTTGAGCCCGCTAACCAACATAATTTAGGAGTGCCGTGCTCAAAATCGATGCTGTGTAAATGCGACTTGAACTTATACATGCACAAAACTAGCAGACCAACCTATTACAGTTGAATCTATGTTGTTTCAAAACTATTATTTGCATCATAAAGATTTCACGATGGCCCCATGTTAGAAAGTGTATTAAAAGTGTATTCGGTTAAAATAAATCATCCATACTTTTACATTTCGTCAATTTGCATCATTTAATTGTTTGGTATTCTTAGTCACACCAGTGTGGATTATTATTCGTGTTCATTTTATTTTGTTTTGAGAAAGCGCCTGTTTTCTTGGAATACAATTTGTTACCCGTTTCGCTATGACAAAACCACTGGTTTCCACTAATATCCTGGATCCCATATCTGCTACTTGTCATTTGCATTTCTACGGGATACGAATTTGTAATAAAACCAAAAATTGACGATATTGACGACTAACTCTAAATGGCTTTAGATGACTTTGATATCTAAAATGTGGAATGTTTGAGTTTTTATGTGGAAATTTCGGTTCTTTAATAGTAGATTGAAACAAAAACGGTAAATATTTGCACAACAATTGGCATGTTTCTCTGAATGCGGAGTAATCCTTCAAAATAAAAGAAACTCGGACTTCCTACGGTTAAAAAGAAACAGAAGGAACTCTGAGTGTGATAAGGATTGATATGGAAAAATAACAGTAACCCGGCGTTAATTGAAAGCAATGAAACAGTCACAGCTTGTGATATTTCCCGACGTGACGAAGCAAACAAACTTAGTATTTTATTCTCAAAGCCTCGTCTTGCCCTTGTCACCAACCGTTCCATGTAATAATGATTATATTTAACGCCGAACAATTTGAGAAAAAGGAATGTGCTTAGCAAACATGGAACACTAAGATGACCACAAGCCTACACAAGGCAGCAGGTGAGGGAAATTCAAAACTGGTCAAAGAAATTTTGGATCACAATCAAGAATGCGACATAAATGGCTATGATGACCAAGGAGTTACACCTCTGCATTGTGCAGTCCAGTGTAATAATGTACGCGAAGTAACTCTTTTGCTTGACTATGGAGCAAAAATAGATTTCCCGGACAAGTTTGGATCATCACCATTACAAACTGCATCAAGGTAAACTTCAGATTTGCTGTAATATGATTTACCGTCAAAATTAACTATGCTGTAAATTATCATAATAAAAACTTGGAATTTGTGTCTTTAGGAGCGGCCGGTAATTAGGATCTTTGTCTTTTAACATGCAAAAGAGGTATTTCTACTGATAGTTTCGGGTTGTTCTACGTTTTAGAAAGCTACTTTTTAAAACAGTTTCTTTCTTCAGGAGTACTCAGCGGAGCCGCACCTCAAATAATCCGCTCCTCAATCCTAAATTCAGTTGGCTGGCAACCTAACTAAGACAGTGATACCTTTGCTGCAAATTTTCCTTCACTCGAAAATTACGGGGGAAAATTTCTGAAATGTAGTTCCTAGCCAGAAAAAAAACGAATTTTCTGGCTGGTGAAATTTACACCGTATTCTGGGATTCATTGGCCCGACTATGTTTGCTGGGAGGCGCGTGTAATTAAGACCTATTAACAAATCTTTTGTTCGTTCTACAATAGCATTAATTTGTTGGCCTCTGATTTCTGCTGCACTGCGCCATGTATATTTAACCTCAGTGATAAACTGTGCTGGGAAAAAGGCGGCAATTTCCTTCTCCTTGCTGGGAAAGTTAGCAAGGTACCAGTTTGCTAGCAAGTAAGGTAGAAAATAAACATTCCTTGACGGGAGAAAAGATCTCCGACACAAAATCTGGCTGGGAAGTATATTTTGCTGTCTTCGTCTGGCTGGCTCTGCTCTGAGGAGCGGATATTATTTTCCCACGAAAGTTAATTATCAACCGAATTTCACTCGGGGACTGTGAAAATATCGTTTTGGTCGAGAACGAATTAATTTTGGGAATTTTCTCTTTGAGTACTCCTGTTTCTTTCGCTTTATGCAGTCAGTCATCAGTTTTTGCATCCTCCCCTTTCTGAAAGAATGTATTAATTTCCCATTGGGGCCTATATCAAAACTAATTTCCCATTAAGAAGGTAGGCCATAACAATATTAGAGCTGGTGATCTTCGCCGAGCTGAATATAAGCAAATTTAAGCGATTGTAATTTACCCTGAGGGCAAAACTGCAATTGATCAAAATCACTTTGATAATGCAAATATCAAGTCAATTCTTCCTCTACGTTTTTATCTACAGTGCAAATATGAGATGTTTCCATGTAATCAACTTGTTGTGCCGAGACTCTAAAGCAAACCAAATTAAATTTATGGGGACCACAAATGAGAATCAGTACCTATTGACAACACAGCTTAAAAGGTTCACTGACCATGACCACATTAATTTGAGTGGGTGATGGCTGCATGCAATGGATAGAAAAGCAGTGTAATCATATTAATAAAAGCATAACTTTCCTATGTGCTCATTAATTCTTTTGGTCTTGAAGTTTTGTCTTGATATTATGGAGTTTCGTGGTGATATACTGCATAACACTAATGACGTAATGAGGTTTTGTCATTATGTTTTGAGAACTTGTCATGATCACGTAATGAGGTTTTGTCATTATGCATTGTGAACTTGTCATGATCCTGTAATGAGGTTTTGTCATTATGCTTTGTGAACTTGTCATGATCATGTAATGAGGTTTTGTCATTATGCATTGTGAACTTTCCATGATCATGTAATGAGGCTTTGTCATTATGCTTTGTGGACTTGTCGTGATCATGTAATGACGGTTTGTCATTATGTTGTATGAACTTGTCATGTGATGAGGTTTTTTCATAATCAATATTAATGAGGGGTGAGAATAGGAAAACGGATCGACGGATTTTGACAATATTCTGGCTCGGATTTCGGATTCAGAGCATATTTTTCAACGGATTTGCGGATCCTTCAATAACGGATCGACGGATTTGGTCATTAAATTACAACGGATCGACGGATTCGGTCATTAAGTTATAACGGATCAGCGGATTTGCATACCCCTATTCACCCCCCTCATTAATGTAGTGTGAACTTGTCGTACGTGATCAGGTTCGATGATTACATGTAGTGTTTCCATCATGGTATGTTGAGGTCTTGATGTGAGGTGATGCACGCATGCGTGTGCTTCTTAATGTAATGAGGTTCTTTCATTACGTGGTGAACTTTTTTTGTTATTCATTTTGGTAATCACGTGACGTGATTTGGACTCGTCATTGTTATATGTGTCTTGTCTGTTATGTAACGTCGACTATCAAACAATAATTCATCGCTTAACCTGTTCAAAAGGACTGTTTGAGCCAAAGATGGTGGCTGTTAAAAGAATATTTTATTGTGCAATATCCTAAACATGTTCTACGCATCTTTATTATTGTTATCTTTATTATTATTATTATTATTAATTATAATTACTATTATTGTTATTATTATTATTATTATTATCATTATTATTGATATCATTATAACTATTATTGTTATGATTACTATCATTTTCCCCAAAGTATTCTACGAATAAAGTTACTAAGCAGCCATGAAACAGCAGAAAAAGGCATAATTAATACGCACACAGGTGAACCAAACGGTGTATATGTATTTAACAATTATTCTCCGAAGGCGAAGTGATTGTCGGTGAATATTCACCGATAATCACTGTGCCTGAGGCGAATAATTGTTTATTCTCATAACACTGAATGAATGAATTACTAAGTACCTGGAAAAGTAGTCTCTGGAATTTAGAGTTCAATAATCCTGAAACGCGTTGCCTTTTTGCTTGAGGGTCCGCAGTGTTTATGTTCATTCAGGAAAGTAGAAACTTCCTTCCTTCTATCACGCCATTCTCCACCATGATTTGATCACTTGCTGTTGCATCATGAGCGGGGTACAATTGCTGAATTGTATCACTCTCTGACCTATTTTCTGAAATTTAGTCAAGACCACGTGACAAGAATCAACCAATCGCTGCCCCTGTTTAGTTGAGAGAAAGTTTAGGAATATACTGAGTACTTATATGTACTTTCAAGGTACAACGCAACAGAAGTTGTGGAACTGTTGTTGCGCCGGGGAGCAAACCCGTTTCCAGAAAATGTGAACATCGGAAACACCCCATTACACCTACCTTCTTCATATGGCAATACAATGGTCCCAGAAAGCCTACATGAAGATAACAGAATTGACGAAAATATTGCCAATCAGAAAGCTCTGAGAGCATTGCAGACAGCATTCACTCAAGGGTGCGGTGTGATGTCTTCTATCTTGTTACAAAACGGGAAAAAAGTAAAAGAGCATGGAAACGAGGGAATGACTGCATTACATTACGCCGCCTGTAACGCCAATCCAAAGATGGTTTCTCTACTTCTTGAAACAGGTACGACATGTGGAGTTAATTAAAGAATGTAATAAGGTGTTAACTATTACCCGATTTAAAAATTCTGGGAATGGAGACAACGCCGCGCTCCATGTTGATGAAAAAAGGTTTTTTAAAAAAAATGGACGCACTCACTGGTAAGAATAGTGTACTTGTATATCTAAGATTAAAGTTACTAAGTAAATTACTGTAGCTTTTCCTCTATATTCCATGCCGCCTACGCAATGTCTGGCAGGCTGTTAAAGCTTAGATTTTGTGCTTCAAGTCATAGCTCTTCATGGTATGTTTTGTATTTATGTTGATAGCTTAAATAGGCTTAGAATAAATGCAAAAATAAAGAATTAAAAGTGATTCGATTTTGTAACAGAATAATTTCTTTGCACCATTAATTTTGAACGTTGCTATTTATGGCCATGTTATTATTTATTCATTATTCATGATTTCCGCCTTACCAAAATCAATAAGGTGAGAATGGACCATTCTACAGTTATGTGCTTAGTACCCTGGCCTTTGAATAGAAGCGAGGCTGGAGATTACCTTGTTTTGATACAAACCTTCCTGTTCTTCATATGTAAATAATATGATTTGCACATGAAAGGCAGGGAAGTTTGTAACCAAGCAAGATCACTCCAGCCTCGCTTCTATTCAGAGGCTAGGTTCCTTGGGTCAAAACTGTAAAATGGCCTATTCTTTATGACTCGATGCATGTTTCCATTTGAGTTTCTCATCTTTCCTTGCTTCCTTTTCTTTAATTTCACTTGTTTAGAGCGGCAACGCCGTCGACATTCTGACGAGCCAGCCAATGTTCTGAACCGCGAAGACAACGAGGCATTTCTACTGTTCCTAAACAGTAGGGACTCAGAAAATAACACGGCTCTCCACATGGCAGCACAAACAGGGAATGTTATGGTCGCTCAAGTCCTTATTGAACAAGGAGCTGAAGTAAACCCGCAGAATAGGGCCCTCCAAACTCCTACACACTTGGCTACAGTGCGTGGTTCCTATAAAGTTTTAAAACTCCTTATACAGAACGGGGTTGATGTTAACTGCGGAGACATTCAAAACAGAACCTCATTTCACTAGTATGTATTATTGTTTTTTCACGTGGCTGGTTCCACGAGTGGGCATGATGAAGCAAAGCCTGAGTTCTGATTGGTTAACCACGCGGGCGAGAAGGGCCTATCTTGCTAGCTCCAGATTTCCCGCTAGTCCCCACGAAATAAAACCAAACAAAATAGTCATGTAGCAAATATACGTTGTTAACCAAGCGTGGGGTCAAGATCCCTGCATGCAATAACGCATATAATTCAGCGTATACTGAAATTGTTGATCTCTTATTCTACCACTTAGCGCTGCGTTTTTTGGAAACATGGACTGCGCAAAGACACTTCTGGAGTCTGGTGCGGATTTTGAATTCAGAGACAACAATTCATTTTCTCCTCTCCTAACAGCAGTTTTTGCCGGACAAACAGAATGTGCCAGGCTGCTTCTTGATTTCGGGGCATCAAAAACGGCGCGTGACATACGACACCGTTGTTGCCTTCATCTTGCGGTTGAAAGAGAAAAACTTGAGACGTTGACGATGCTGTTAAGTAAGACTGGGGACGAGATTGTGAATGCTTGTGATCACGTGGGGCAAGCACCGCTTCATTACACGGCAGTAGCCAATGATAACAAGGTCAGGGCAGCAGAGGGTAACCACTAGTGACGAAGACCTTAAATATTGTATAAAACTGTATATAGTCAAACATGATTTTAATGGTTTGACGGTTTGTGTCTTGAACGGTTCTTCGGCTCATCCATCGTAAGGCAAAGTTTAGATCTGTACTCACTTCCTCTGACTATGTAAACGTTACATAAGTAATGTGTTCCATTATGAACGAGATAGTAATGCGTATTTTGTATTTTGCCGACCAAAATTCCAACTTGAAATCTCATAAACCATAAACGTAAGCTTTCGTCATTGCGTTGTCATCACATTTCACATTCGCAACATAGTTTTGGTTTGACGAAGGGCTAACGCTCGAAACGTCAGTACACCTTTCTTTACCTTACGGTGGTACAAATAACTTTATCAACTTGTTTGATTATCCCAATTTCTTGTGTTTCAATTCCCCACCGATGCAGCCCCAGTTTCTTAAAAAACTACCTCACAACGCCCATAAAATAGCCTGCTCGACAGGCGTTCCTTCCAACACACACCCTCACCCCCTGCCCCCAGGAACGTTTGTAAAGAGAAGAAACGCTTGACCAAGACCAGAGAAGGTGTGTGTAGGACGCTACCTGAAAAATGTAATAAATGTGCCGTATTGTTTGTTCAATAGTACTGACCAATCACCATGCGTTCAATTTTAGATCTTAGAGCTCCTCATTGACAGTGGTGCTAGCTGTATCTTAAAGGACTCTACACAGAAGACTGCGCTGCATTTGGCAGCAGAAAAAGGCAAATCTCGGCAAGTTGAAATTCTTATCAAAGCTAGTCTATCTTGCGTCTGGCAACTGGACCAGTCAACGAGAGCACCCCTCCATTATGCCGTGATGAACATTCGCAAGTAAGCTTATCTATATATGTCGTAGCTATCTATATAGTTGATAATGAACTACGTTAAGCCCTACAAACAATAGGGGCGAAACAGACAGAAAATAAAAATTACTTTCGGACCTGATTGAGAAAACCTAATCATGAAAAAGTGTCCTTTAGGATTTTGTTCACCCATTCAGTAAAATGTTCAAGAAGGAACTCGGTCTGGCAACTTTAGACACTAAAAGCGATTTTCCCCCTTTGGCTCTCAAATCGGCTGTCTTTACAGCTGGTAGTGACCAAATCTGGCAGTGTAGCTGACTGGTTAAAGCATGCTACTAACTGGATTTAAAATACGGATCATATCAAGAAAACCGGCTCAACATTGGTAACAACAGGCATTGTTATAAGACCTAAAATTGGTCTTATATGGTCATTTTGAACAATGGCGGTATAAGCTTCTAAATGCCCGCGGGAGTTTTTGAAATTTCCGATTACCATACGAGCGCGAAATTTAAACCATTCTGACCAAGTTACAGTTCAGTTTATAAGGTTTGTTTTCATATTCACTGCCTCCCCTTAGTACAAAAACACTGGCAAGTAGGTGAAGTAATCAATTTTGATTAATTCTGTTACTTTGTTACAATAGAAAGTCAGTCACTGTTTTGCTGGACATGGGATCGGACATCAACAACCCTGATATCAATTCCTGGACTCCCCTAATTTGGGCGTGCAGGACAGGCAGTGATGCAATCTAAGGCTTTTGCTGGAGAAACATGCCGACCTTAATCACGTGGATCTAGAAGGCAATACGGCACTTCACGTGTCTGTACAGTATGGTCGTGGAAATCACACGCTTGCTATTGGATAAAGGAACAAAGGTCTTGATGAACAAGAACGGCATGACATGCTCTGACGTTGCCATGGAGTTACAAAACAATGACGTCGTTATGGTGATTGTTCGGCATCCACGGTAAGTTAGGGAATTTAGTGAAGGGTAGGGTCGGAAAGACCACTAGTACTCGTTGACTAACTACTTTCAGTGTTGTAGGAAGAGTGCACATTGCAACCATGTGTACAATCAGACATAGTTTGATGCTGTGTTGGTTTGAAATAATGAATGCAACCAAAAAGTTACAATTCACCGACCCAACGTTTCGACACTCCTGTCGAAACCTAACCTCTCAGGCTTACCACAGGCTAACCTGTGACTTTCAATGTGATGCTCTAAAGTGGCGTCACCAAAGACGTATTCCCAGACACTCGGCTTCTCGTATCTCGGTTTTTAGTTTTATTCTAAACCTTTGAGTGCTTATCCTTGATTACTGTTTTTTTATATATGTATACATAAAATCTAGTGGTATACCAAGCGGTAACAGATCGGTAAAATAAGACAAAAAATTGGAATTGAGTGCAGATAATTGAAATTAATTTTTGCATGTATATTGTTAACAAGTAATTAAATGATTTCAAGCGCAATTTTGTATAAATAAGCACTCGTTGAGTTTTTGAAAACAGCAAATTGCAAATTATTTTAGTCTGGAAAATTCATTTGTGCTCACTTATTCTAAACAGCATTCGAACCCATTTGATTACCTATTGGGGATCCTCATAAACTGCAAGCAAAGAAGAACGGATGTTCACCATTCAGAGTGCCTTAATGTTTTGCAAATGTTATAACATGAATTATTCTTCCCAAAACGTCAGCCCCTGCACGTCACTTTATTATACCAGTTTCTATTTTTGTGGTGAAACAAATTTATTTTGAAAGAAAAGTATATATTGCAGCCATGTGGACGATCAGACATAGTTTGATGCTACGCTGCATGGTTTAGAATAATGGGTGTAACTTAAAAAGTGATATATTGACGTTTCGCCACTCCTGTCTGTTGTGTTCTTCAGGGCTGATTAGGCAAGGCTGTAAAGCTCATTTTATATCTGCGATTAATGTCATTGCCCGGCTTAATTACATAGTGTAAATAACGCAGTTATAATTGATGATCTGTCACTGATACAGTTAAAAACGTGTTTGAGCCTGAAAATTGTTTCCACGGAACCTTTTTGGTCACAGATTTTAAAAACTGACAAATGCGGTAAGAATTGTCAATCAAATGAACTGAAATACCTTCATTAACGAATCCACAAGTTTAAGGAATAAGATTTAAATGGTGCATTTTTTGAGTTACCATCCTAACCAAAGTCATATTCTGTTTCTACGACTCCATCTTCAACAAAAAAAGCCGCATACGATTCAATTATTCAAATCCCGTGATCAGCACGTGAACAGCCACTCCCTCTTCCTCCAATCATCATCAATGAGCCATCCCCTGCATCCCAGTCACACCAGAAGCCGATCTTGTTGGCATTCTGTATGTCTCCACGGCATTCAGCCTGTTGAAACCCATGTGTTGACTTAAGTACTGACCGCGATATAGAACAGTACAGCTTCCCAGGCACTGGTTACTGGACCATACTTTGCCGTTTCTGAATTCCGAACATGGCTTGTGATTTTCGATCGAAATGTTTGGTTCATCCAAACAGGTACCTGTGGTCTCTAACAAAGTGGTGTGAGTGCGATCATCACTGCGCGTGATCGTAATCTCTCTGCCGCTCACTTGCAAGAATCATGGCTAGTGAGATCATATTTCTATTGCTAGATGGATTGGTTGTTGCTCCGATAGCAGACCGCTTGTCAAACCATCAGTAGCCATTGTCTCTCATCCAGGTTTTATTGCTGGAAACACGAGCGACTGATCATGCAAGGTCCAGCCTTGGCGGTCTGCCGTCATGTCACAGTACACCTAATGTATTGAAAACCTTAATGTTATAATGATCAATATCGATGGATGACTATGAACAGAATCAAACACATACTACCAGTGAAGGACAATTTGCACTTACGTCTTACGTTGAATTTTATTGGAGTCGGAAGTCGATAAACCCTTGAGTAACTGTATTGCGACAGATCGGGGTTCTTATACTGTTACTTTTGATAAGCTTTCTTATCGAACATATTTTTTCACCGTGTTGTGTTTTTTTGAAATTCTAGAATGTTACCCGGGAATGTTACTTTATGCAGTTTCAGTGAATGGATGAAGTGTATAGTTTCAAGTGTGGTTGATTCTACCATCATTGAAAGTGCGGTTATAAGTCGTTGTATATCTCGATGTTATATTGTCATAAAATATTTACCAATTACAATAAATAAATAGGGGGACCATGAAATTGTTATTGCCCGTGGAGACCTACATAAACGTACCTATTCGCAAAGACTTGTGTCGACGCTAATAGTGTCATAACTGGACTTAGTAAGCTGTCATATCACTGGTGGGTTTGTGTTATTGATTCGCTACTCCTCGGTGAAAAATTGCATTCATTTTCGAGATACGAAATTTCTCTTCTCATGTTGAAAAATGTTTTACCCATTTGCTGCTCTCAATCGCGAAATATTTTTCAACACGAGAAGAGAAATTTCACATATTGTCGTGTTCATATCATATCCTCTATTGAAGAAATGATAAAGCGAAAACCAGACGCGTCTGTCGGCCGGTAAAAGAGTCATTCTCCGCTAATTTTTTTGTCTATTTGTTTGTTTAGGTGGAAAGAAGTTTTATTGGCTAGAGGACTGGGAGGAAGTAACTCGATGGAGAGGTTAATCCATCAATATCCTGAAGCAGCTGAAGTGGTGTTAGATCGTTGTGTCCAGCGGTCATCTTCCAACAAAACTGTCACGTATGACTTCCACCTTCTAGACCCAGGCCCTGACGACTGCAGTAGTCGGGATGGTCAACGATTTTTTGCACTAGAAGCTATGTATAACACACGGCAACAAAATTTACTCAAACATCCTCTTTGCAGAAAGCATCTGAAAACAAAATGGCGCACGTTTGGTCAGACCATCTACCTGAGCAATCTTGTACTGTACCTGATTTTCTTGTGCTTTATGTCTGCATTCATGGTGATAGAAAGAGGAGGCGTTGAGTTGCATATTAACGCCACAAACAGTCAACAACAGATTAAATCGAAAAACAAGGCTTTCCAAGCTATACCTTACATCATTTCAAGTTTCGCCGTAGGCCATCTATTAAAAGAGATCTATCAGTTAGTCACGCAAAAGTTTCGCTACTTTAAAGACCCAACAAATCTCTTGGAATGGAGCGTTTATTTAACGGTAGTTGTTTTCATGCTTCCAAGTACACTTCACATCGATTTTATTCAAGAGTTATCACCGCGCTTGTTTTGGATAACTGGAACAATAGCTGTCTTCCTGGGCTATGTCAACCTTCTTTTCTTTTTGCAAACAATGGAATATGTTGGTCTTTATGTTACTATGTTCATTGAAGTCATGAGGACAATGTGTATAGTTCTATTCTTGTTCGTCCTGTTTTCACTCGCCTTCACAACAGTTTTCTTTACACTGCTGAAGGAAGAGGTAAGCTACATATTCCTTAAAAGTTCAACCCTTTCAAATCTGATTTCTAAGAAGTAATTCTCATAGTGAATCTGCTATACCGTGTAATGAGAATTGCTTCTTGGTGGCACGTCCTTGAATTTTAGTTTGGAGAATTTGAAGTTGAATTAACTTGAGATTCTCATGTTAAATAAATTGCTGAACTCTCCTATTCTGTTTGCGGAATGATGTATTGTTTTAATCAAGAGAGGTTACACTTTGATCAGTCCTGTTTGCGAAAGGGTTACTCTCCAATGCACTTGTGCGATTATCGAGCGAGTCGCATTAGATAATGTGAATGCCGTCTTGATTTTAAAAAGCAAAAATATTTTTAATTACTTCTGTGTATATTTTAAACTGAACATTTTCCTTCGCCTTTCTCTCGTTCATCGGGAAGCAAATTCTTCATTGCCTTGTCCGGTTCTTCTCAACATTATTGCCAACGCGAAAGTGAATTTCAGGAATTATTTGTGGCACTAAAATTAGTTCCTTGTGCCACCATTCAAACTAGTTAAGACAAGTTGAATAAATACCAGACATGTTTCAGTAAAATGTTTTGTAACATCAAGCAAATATTTTCCTGTAGTGCTTGGTTCCAACAAGTGTAACTTTTGCTCAAGGAATGCTACTTACAGCTAACATTTTCGAGGCATGTAAAGCAATCCAAAGCCTAGAATTTTACTCCTTTCATTCAGCATTGCGGAGTTGTGCTCAGGGTATCATGAGAATTTATACCATCGACATGCTAAATGCACATGGCGCCACTTCAAAATTTTCATCTGTTGACGCAGTAAAAGTCGATAAATATGAAACATGCACTTCTTGGCCTCGCTGATTTTTTGTTTGTTTTGCTTTGTTTTTTGTTGTTGTTGTTTGTTTGTTTGTTTTATTTGTTTGATTAGTTATTTGTGCTTAGTTGCCAACCATGACCCAAAAAATTGTGTTCTAATTAAATTTTGAATTTTCTCTTAGCCCCATTGCATTGTCTTTTTCTTTTCTCTCTTTTTTTTAATTTCATTAATACCATACTATTCCATTTCATTCCTGTTTGCTTGTCCCTGATTTAGGAGGACTTCGCAACTATTGGTATGTCCTTCGTAAAAGTCCTTGCTATGACAACCGGTGAATTTGACTACAGTGATATTTTCGTCTCATCCTTTGGCAAAGTCAACCCAGAGACTGGTTTCCCATTGGTTCCGTATGAAAACCTGTCGTTATTCTTCTTCTGTATATTTGTTTTGGCAATGACTATCGTTCTAATGAATCTATTGGTAAGTTGCAGTACTGATTTCATATAGAACACTTCATAAAAGTGCGTGCATGGTATCGGCTAAGTCGCAAACTGAAAGAGTGAGCACAGGGAACGAATGAAAGATTTCTGGCAAGACGCAGATTTTTTCTTGTTCGAGATGGATAAATAGATAGACAGACAGACAGACAGACAGACAGACAGACAGATAGATAGATAGATAGATAGATAGATAGATAGATAGATAGATATAGATAGATGGATAGATGGATAGGTGGATAGATGGATAGATGGATAGATAGATGGATAGATGGATAGATGGATCGATGGACAGATGGATAGATGGACAGATGGATGGATGGACAGATGGATGGATGGATGGATGGAATCTTTTATTTATACACGAAATCTTATCAAATTAAACATACAGGTTTAAATTTGGTTTCCATAAAATCCGTGAACTAACTAATTAATACAATACTAAAAATATGTACTTAAACTTAACAATTTACAAGGCGATCTTTAACTAATTACTTTACAAGTGCCGGTAGTAAGCCTCTTTTAAACTTTTCCAAAGACCTCTCTTCTTTGAGGTAGCGAGGGAGAGCATTCCAGACCTTGACGCCACTGAAAGCAAAACTATTCTTATAGTAATTAGTTCTGCATTTGGGCAGTTCTAGGTCGTAATTAGAAGATCTCAGACCGTAATTGTTTAAGGCGTTATTAAAAGTGAACATTTCGGTAAGGTATGAAGGTGCCAAGCCGTTAACAATTTTAAACATCATAATGGCCTTGTGAAATTGTCTCATGGAATTTAACTGAGTCCAGCCTAATTCCTCAAAAATCATTTCAGAAGGCTTACTATAAGCAGCACCAGTAACAATACGAGCCGCCCTATTTTGAAGCCTTTGAAGACTATTACTTAATGTGTCACCTATTGAGTCCCAGACAAGACAACAATAACTGAAATAAGGCTCAATAATTGACCTATATAAAGTATCGATGTTCTCACTATTTAGAAAAGGTTTAACCTTTTTCAGTACTCGTAAGTTGGAAGACACTTTTTGCTTTACACTTTGCAAGTGACCTTCCCATGTCAGGTTTTTATCAATATTGACACCTAGGCATTTAGTGGACTCTACTTGCCTAACATCCCTATTAGACAAGGAAAGTTCTATGTTACCATCAAGAGCGGCAATTCTTTGTCTAGACCCTATTAACATAAAATCTGTCTTTAACAAATTAAGAGTAAGTTTATTGACATTAAGCCAGGCGGCAATTTCATTTAGATCATTACTCATTTTATTTTGCAAAACAGGCAGACTGCAACTTTTGAAAGTTAAGTTTGTGTCGTCGGCGAACAATCTCGCTGTTCCGTACCCTAAGCATTTTGGCATATCATTAACGTAAATCAAAAACAATAAAGGTCCTAAAATGGACCCTTGAGGTACCCCACAGGAGATTGTCTTAGTAGAAGAAACGACGCCGTTAACACAACACACTTGCTGTGAGTTTATATTTAACGAATTTATATTTAACGAACCCATTTTAAAGCCCCTCATACTAGAGATAAAGTCGTCAAAAGGCCTTATTTTATCTAGCAAACTACCGGCATCAGGTTGACTTCAATTAGAGTTTAAATACTTTCTAAAGTTACCTACTAAGTCGTAAACGCCTTTTCGGTTTAGATGAAGCCCTCCGGTGTTAAGATGTTGGTCATCAATATTGTCATTGCAAATAAAATCCAAACCATTTGTACCACAATATGTCCTAATTGCCTTGTTGGTTTCTTCGACAGTCTTTTTTAAAGATCTGTCATCGGCCCTTTGGATGATCGATGAAATAGAAATACTAGTCGAGGGTTGATTGTTCTTGATAACCTCAACAACACCAGCAATCTTCTTCTTTATATCCTTCGGCCGGTCATCGGGTAAATTATTTGTACCAACGTGAAGAACAATTTTATCAGGTTTCCGCTGTAAAACGGGCTTGATGTAATCGTTCATATCTTGAACAGTAGCTCCAGGGAAACAGATGGATAGATGGACAGATGGATAGATACTGATAGATAGATAGATAGATAGATAGATAGATAGATAGATAGATAGATATCTTTATTTAAACACGGCATTTTATCAAATTATAATACAACAAATATTAAAATTTGGTTTACATAAAATCCGTATAAAGGTTAGTTAAATTTTTACACTGGTTAAAAAAATTACGAACTATTCAGACGATTTGTTGATGCCGATAGTGAAAATAACTTTAGTTTACTCTTGAATATATCCAGGGATTTTTCCTCCTTAAGAGCATTTGGAAGATTGTTCCAAACGCTTGCACCCGTAAATGCAAAGTTATTTTTGAAATAGTTAGTTCAATAAATTTGTTTGAAAATAAGCCTTTCAAACAGCCGTGCTATAGTTGGTAGGACCGTATAGGCCTGTAGGTGTTGGGTTCATTTCTTTCACCAGATTTAAAAATTGGTGTCACTTTAGCAATTTTCCATTCAGAGGGGAACATACCTGAGACGATGGAGAGATTGAAAATGTCTGTCAACTTCTTATGAATGAATGGAGCGGCTATTTTTCATATCCTATTTGAGATTCCATCATAACCGGTTGCCTTAGATATTTTCAATGCGTTCAGCAACTCCAGTACTATAGCAGGCTTAACCTTTAGGCGTGAAAGACGATTTAATTTTGGTCAGATAATCCTCGGGTACCATGTTGTTTGCGCCAGAGAAAAATTCAGATGCAAGTTTTGGACCAATTGCTATTCAAAGAATTTGCGACGTCCCCTGGTTCAGTCAAGTTAAGACCAGAGTCGTTCTTCAATTCAGTTATTTTGGTTGAAATCTCCTTTAAGAAGCCTCAAAGCCGTCAAAAGACAGTTTCTCTATTCCTCCAAGGTTTTCACTTTGACAGCAAGCTCGTCATAAGAGGCAGATGAATCCCTTTCAACAATGGCAATAAGGATAATTAGGCTCCTACTCCGTGTACCGGCACAGATGACGTAAAACAAAGCCAGACAATAACAAAGATGTTACTGAATAATTTACACACAATGATGAAACAATGCGCTTCGTCATCTGTGCTGGTACACGGAGTAAGAGCCGGATAATTAGCTGATACTGCGGCATTATTTGGCTCAATTTCGACATCATTAAATTTCGCTCTTGGGTTTGATATTCCTGCTGACTCAGATACGTTTTGTTGTTGTTCCTCCCGCTCTTCTTCAGTGTCTTCTTCTTCGTCATCGTTATCGCAATCCGAATGAGAAGCTTGTGTGGCTGAAGGCGTGTTATGACCAAGCGACTCGTCGTCGTTTGAGACTCTCGAGCGATCTGTTGTATTCAAAAGCTTTGTGCGAATGATATCTACTTTCGCACCCTGAACATTAAGAATTTTAGTACTAGGATAGAAACTGATAGATACTCCTTCTCCTGGATAGATAGATAGATAGATAGATAGATAGATAGATAGATAGATAGATAGATAGATAGCGACCCGGCATTTCATATCATTTGATTCAAGTTGCAAACGAATTTTGTAAGTTTAACTTATTAGAACTATAACTGGCAGTCCCCATCAAAATTTCTCATTCTGTTATGTTGCTTACCATTTCCGCAGACCGTTAATCGACTGTATAAAAGCATGCTACCTTAACAAGCCATAGGCCAATAAGGACAAATTGTTAGTGCGCAGGTTCCTATGATATTTTCCGTTTGTTATAGGTTGGTTTAGCTGTGGGTGACATTGATTCGATACAGAAGTCTGCTTCCCTGCGAAATAAAGGTCGGCAAATTCGTTTCATCGTGGAAGTAGAGAAAAAATACCCGAAGTTCATCACCCGCTGGTTGTACAAACCAGTTGTGGTGTCAAAGTTGAAAAAAGGCAAAAGAAATGCTTCGAAGTAAGTATGCAATGAATGTACACCCGCACAGACGTCTGAACTGAAATCTTTCTAAGTAGCACTGACGTTGCCCTGACATGTAATTTTTTTTGAAATAGTTTCTGCAGTGTGACAGTCTTCTGAGGCATACAAATCATAACAGGATCATTACTTTCCCCTGAAAATCCCTAAATTCTCAGCATCGAAAAATATCAGTTATTTGCAAAATTACCGGCTAGTTTAGTTTTTGTATCTTTTTGTTGACACCATTCCAGTTGTCAAGGGATACAAGGCCATTCAGTGTAATATCTTTGAGGGTAACTTTAAAACAATGATTTTGAAAAAAGAGATTAAACCCAGAGTGGAAATTTAATTGCTACAAAAAAACAGCTTAAAATTTCTTATCAGTGCTACCCCACCCTACCCCACCTGGACACTTCTTTGTCGTTTTATGTTATCTTTTTTTTTTCGGCTTCTCTGAGGTGTTCATGGAAACGGTCGCCAAGTCTTCTTCCCCTTTCTCGCATATAAGTTCAAGTTTATTAAAATAAAGTTCGAATTTATTATGATTTTGATGAATATAATACACAAGGCAACACCTCCAGATGCCAACTGCAATTAATCAATCAAAACTCAAAATAAAAGACAAAAAGTTGAAAAATCAAAACGAGTGAAATTTGGCAATCGTGTGCTTAACGTGAAATTCATTCAAGTGATTCGCTGAAACGGTATCCTGTCCTCCCAATCGACTTAAAACATGCCCAAAAAAGGAAAATCAGAACAAAATAACCAATCAGATGTAAGGCCTTTTAAAGCAACCAATCAATTTACAGGAAAATGAAACTTTTGTTTAGCAGAGGCTATGAGAGGCCAGCCGCACATACCCAGCAAAAATTAACCCAAGCACCCTCTCCCCACTCCGTTCTCCCCCAGGAAACTAAGCATTTTTGCATTTGTGTATTCTAATTGGCGCGCACTATCTCCGGATATTCAACGCTCGTAAGAGGGAAATAGTGCCTAAGTTCTTGCAAAGCCTTGTGCAAGTGAGTTTGGCAAAGTAACGGCTTATTTTTGAAATATGATTTAGCCGTCGCTTTCATGTGACTGATACTTTATTGGTATACATGTATACCATAAAAGAATTATTATCTTCAACCTCGGTGAATGGTGGCTTTAGAAATATCTCGACACTTTTCACCTCAGTTTCAGATAATAATGTTACTGAAGTATACGTCTATATCGTCATTCCTAACAGGGCAGACTGCTATCACGATGAAGATCTTGCCGAGGAAGAAGACCTGGACAGACAAGATGAGAACGAACAGCTATACCGGTCACTGAGTAAAGATATTATGAAGATCAAGAACAGACAGAAAGAGCTTACAACACTAATGGAACAACAGCGGGACGTTTTGAAAGCAATGGCATCAAAGCTTGGAGTGGAGTTTAACTAGGGAGGTGTTTCATGAAAAAGCTTGCCCCAGCGCGAGTTTCACACCGGCATGAAAATGTGCTTTTCGTTTTGTGTTTACATAATAACTGTAACTAGAAATAGTGTTCACTAGATCTGCTTCCGCTTTTGAATACCGGTTTATGACGATGTGTATTGAATATAAATATTGTGCATATGACTGTTGAAAATTTGATGTTTCTAAATTTTATTGACATTAAAATCCATGCAATAAGTCAACATATTTCTCTGTAAATTTAACAATGAAATCTATTATAATCATACAGTATTGTATTAACAAATTTCTGTACTGTCGACCCCGTTGCTAATTTGAGTCTAACTAACCAAATCTTGTACCGAATAATTCTATTCAGTACTGTTTAAAGAAATCACTGAAGTGCAAAGTACTCAACTTGGAATCCTGCGACGAAACGTGACCTCGTGGTTGCAAAAATCAGATGTGCCCGACACCACCATGCGCGCTTGCTAGAATATTACCCGAGACCACCATGCGCACCTATTTTAATCAAATCGGGAACGCTTCGCATACCACTAACCAAGAGACCATGCACTAACACATTTCTTACTTTTTTTTGGAAATTCTTAGTATGTTTAAATGCGGGAAACTCTAGGGTGCCTTCTCTGGTATTGGCCTCTGGTCCAAAATCCTGCTGGGGCAAATACGAGTAATAATTGAGTTGACTTAGATTACGAATGTGCTAATCGTTTCAGTACACTGCTAATGACGATTTCATACCGAATTGGGTGGTAGTTCTTCGTTTACCGAAGCGAGATTTCTTAACGAAGCAAGGTTTTTTTTAGAAACCGAGTTGAAATCGCTCCGGTTTCACTCACTCAATCATGACTTTTGCCTGTGGCATCATGTAAATCTGAACACAGAGCATAACGCCGACCGGTAGAGCACCGGACTAGCGTGCGGGAGGTCGCGGGTTTAAACCTCGGCAGGACCAACACTCATGGTCTTAAAATAATTGAGTAGAAAGTGCTGTCTTTGTAATGACATCTGCAAATGGTTAGACTTTCTAGTCTTCTCGGGTAAGGACGATAAACCATAGGCCCCGTCTCACAACTCTTTATAATTAATTTGTAATGTGGGACGTAAAAGAACCCATGTCACTGTTCGAAAAGAGTAGGGCGTGTTCCCGGTGTTATCGTCTAGCTGACTCGTGCCGTCATTGGTTTGATTGTAATGCGCGCACGATTATATATATAGAATATGCGCAATAGAAATGGAGTATATTATTAGTATATCAACAGGAAACCAGAGTGAACTACCGCTGGGATGAATGTTTCCCCGGGCTCATGTTAACACCCCCCTCTTACCCCCCCCCCCCCCCCCTTACCTGCATTTTTTGGAATGGTTTCGCTTTATAACCCGGATATCGGACCAGCGCGTTCTCCAAATATATGACAACGAATATCACGTTTGCACCTCGACAAGAGCTTTAAAGAGCGACGAGAGTGACTGAGAGGAAGCATGTTAAGTAAGACTCTAACCACCCTCCATACGCTACTTACTCATTTCACTTTGCTTTATTTTCTTACTATGCATTTAAGTTGTTCCTTGTTTGTGTTTACATAAAAAAGTTAAATAAAGACGTTAATTAAAAGCTGCATCGTCAATGTAACTGGTGTCATTGCATTGCTAACTACAGTCTGTATACTGTACATGAAAGCAAACGAAGCTTGCCATGTAGAGTAGATAGCCAACGTCGCGCTGATCCCAAAAGTTGTTAACGAACACCACCTGCTGCGCCTCGAGCATCTCTTTCGCTTCTTTCGTGCTTAGCAACCTCCCGCGTGCGCCTTCCATAACTCGACGGTTGCACACTGCACGTTTACGTGATATCCAGAAAGAAGGTAAGTCGATAGGTATACCCTATTGACCAAGCGCGAGGGCCATATCTGGGAGAATATCGGCCTTGTTTTGACAGCACCGACAAAATGCAACCTGGTGAATAGCAAAGAAAACTTAAAATAACATGATTTACACTAATATTACTAGTATACTACACTAACTAACCTAACTTAACACGTAATAAAATCCGTGGCCGAAGCTACATAAAGGATTAGTAATGGTAACAGGATTGAGTGGAGTCCAATTCGTTCTGTAATATGGTGGCCTACCATGAATTATATGCCCGCACTGGAAGGCATCGAGCGCGCGCAATTTTAATTTCATTGTTGGCAAAATTACGTCGTAATCTCATGGGCGCAACGTGTTTGAGCACAAAATGTATGTTGCTTTTCGAAAAGTAAACAACCCGACTAGCTACGCGAAATAACCGTTGTCCAAATAGTCGTAGTCGGTTTGTTTACTTCCCCGAAGAAGTAAACAAGCCGACAAAGCGAAATACAAGAGACGCGAACGACTTCGAACAGGGTAATCAGTCCTTAGTAGAAATTCGTTTACTCCTACGAATGCCTATTTCCAACGTTTATTATTACAAATTTTGAATCTTCGAATCCCTGTCAAACTCTAATATTGATCAAACCAACCCAAAAAAATATAAAAAAAAGAACAAGCTCATCCAGAGCGGTTACAACTGCGCGCGCAAGCCTAACGACACATATAACACCGGAGGTTGTGACCAGGCATTTTCCCCCCATTTATTTCATTAATTTGACGTCAGGTTTGAGGCGTAATAGGGCTATTGTTACGTAACAAATTTACAGTACATATGTACAACGAGTTGGTTGGACGTAAAAAAACAGCGGCTTTTTGTTTTTTCTTTGAAAACCAAATAAGACACGGAAAATTATATAGTTTTTCGACGAGATCGTTTATGGAGGTAGGTAAATTCGCTTCTGTTTTCTTTTGCATAATCATGAACGAGAAGTTGTCCATAAGCGTGATCAGTCTCGGCGCTTCCAAACTCCATACTCTCGCATCTTGGCTAATTGCCTTCTTTCATACCAATCAAAATCACTTGATTTGGAAATCGCATTTCTAGTTCCGTTATTCTTTGTTTTTTGATGGCTCCATTTCTCATTCTTTGCTTGCCTCTCAACAGTCAAACACTCCAAGTGAAAATAGACCCGAGACAACGGAGAGCGTTCTCAATGATGGGAATGGAGAGTTACAGCAACAGAGAGACGATGAACAACAAGGGCATGCACAGGAACAGAGACACCAGCAACAACATAGAAATGAACGACACCAAAGGGATGAAATTTTTCTGAACATGCAGACACAATGTGACAGCATCCTCAGATCACTGCAGCTACCTGATGACCTGCTTTCCAGAGAATCTTCTGTGAATTCTTCCTCCCGCACTGTCTCCTCAAAGGCCAGTTCCTCAAACGCGGAAGAGGACCATGCCGACCAATCACCTGGTTTGTCGTTATTACGAGAACTAGCAAACAGAATCATTGCGCGTTTTGAGATGATCGTGGAAACCCTGCACACTGCGCGATCCGTGCAAAACAAAGTGAAAAAAATTTCAAATGCAGTAGCAGCTTCATTTGAGCAGGTTCGGAAACAAAAACAATGCTTAACATTTTTAATGAATTATTTCTATATACAAATAAATAGGATACGTGTTTAGTTATCTTGTATATAATCATATCCTTGGAATCAATTAGCTGTTCTTAACATTTTTCTTTGTAAGGTTGTTGTGCCCATATAAGTTTTTCATAGAATACACGCAATACAAGAAATAAACATTATCAAGATTATTATTATTATTATTATTATTATTATTATTATTATTATTACAGTCAGAACATGATGCTTTCTTGAGTTCGTTGTACCATTTCTGCGAGTTAATCTAAAACAGCAGGGCCTAAGAGGCATACATTTGCTTCTAAGGAGGGTAAGTTGGACTGTAATTCTTAACCATAAAATATTGGAATGCTGTTTTTCTAGAAATTAAAATAGTAACGTTCTAATTAGTTAATAGAGTTGAATTCTGATGTCTTAATAGCTTTTCAGAACGCTCGAGTTTAAATCTAAATGTCAGTTGTCGAAACTCCAGAAGAATAAGCCTGCCGTGCGTCATATTTCAGGCGGTGTTATAACGTGACAGGCACTATTATCTACATCTAGCTGACCACAAGTTAATTCAAGTCAAGTCAATTTTCATTTAAACTCATACACAGAATAATTATAATTAATACAAATCGGTGCTTTAAAATTGTAGGTTCATTGTGCAGAGTTTGGGACACCTAAATAGTTCATGGAACTAACCGAGTAGGTGACCCAAACAAGAATATTAGTAGAAGGAATATAGATACAAAATAGTTGCTTTAGATAAAAAGTATTAATTACTTCATTAATTAAATAGTAGTTAAGATAATATAATCGTAAGAAGAATCAATAATAATATTATAACCATCAATCACAGAATTGTTGATATATCGACGGCTTTCAGTGAAAAATGTTTAGCACCGCTTGATAGGTGCAGGTGCTATAATTACTGCTTTAACATAACGAGGGGCATTGGCACTCTTCTTAGCTGCTATTACTGCAGAAACTATACTGTTTTATCTCCTCTGTTACTTCCCTTGCTTTTGGAAGTGCTACCTTAATCGTTGGATATAACCCCTCGTGTACAATGAATTTTTGTAGTTTATTTGAATGGTCTAAACCCTCTTATTTTCAGAGTGTGCCTCAGACGCAAAGTGATCCAACAGTAGAAACAACCAGCAACGAACCTGCAATTTGCACTGATGTGGACCAAGCAATGAAAGGGACTCCCACTAATAACCCTTGTGAGTCACAGGAGGTCCATGGTATCCCCTGTGAACAACACATCAAACATGACAACGATTCTGGTGAAGTTAAGACAAATGGCTTGATGGTGTCAACCGCTCTCCTCTTAGATGAGAACGACTGCACTGCAGGGACTACCAGTGAGGACCATCAGTCTATTCAAAAGGAACATAAGGAGTTGCACAATAGCGTGGAAATTGAAGCAACAAGTGCGATAAAGCTGCACCTGGAAGAGTTGCCGTCAGGGGAAACCAAGAAATTCCAGAGCCCCGTTGATATCGTTAATTCTCATGAGGGTGGTTCTCTTGAGCGCGACTCGGATGCCGTTAAAAACAGTCAGAGTGAGGAGGTTTTGGAGGACTTGTCGGCTAAAACAAAGGAAATCATGCCAAAAGTGAACATGAACATCACTTGCTCCACTGCTTTGGACTGCTGCCAAAACGATATGCAAAAGTGTCAAGATGCCCCCTGTTCATCCGCTACTGAGGCGAGTGTGTCTAATGAAGAATTGCGCCGTAAAGCTTCAGATGATATAGGCTCGGCTGGAGAAACTAATACGCCTCATTTGCCTTGCATTAGAGTAAATAAGATCTTTGCTATTTCTGTGTCAGAAGTACCTCACTCTGGCAGATGCCCGGATGATCAACAGGAATGTACCAATAGCCCTGAACAGCTTGACCTTAATGGGCAAACGAAAGAGATCCTCAAGGGTGTCTATACCAATGCCAAAGCACAAAGACAATCAGAGGAAAGTGCAACCAAAATCAACGTTTCCATGGCTACTTCATGTCAGGAGGAACGTATTCACAAACCTAAGAAACCTCACCGGATTGTGTACGTCGCAGATGACATGGAAATACAGAAGGAAGGAGATGTTGGCCAGATACACGCATCCACTGATGCTCATGTTGAGGAGTTGCCAAGTTGCCCGGATGTACAACACCAATGCAGCAATACCCGAGACGAGGTAGACCTCAATGAGCAAGCGAGGGGGATCCTACAGAATGTCTATAGCAATGTAAGCGTACGAAGGCAATCATATGCGGCAAGCGTAGGCCACATTAGCGGTTCCATAGCTGCTACATCTCAGGAGGACCATATTCACAAAGCTAAAGAACCTCCTCGGATTGCGTATGTAACGGACGACATAGAAACGCAGCAGGAGGGTAATGTTGGCCAGATACACGCATCACCTGATGCTCATGTTAAGGAGTTGGTAAGTTGCCCGGATGATCAACAGAAATGTAGCAACGAACCAGAGAAAATAGACCTTAATGAGCAAACGAAAGAGATCCTGGATAAGATCTATGCCAAGGCAAAAGAACCCCTACAGTCAGAGGCAAGTGCAAGCTCAATTTTCGCCAGGCCTTGTATGACTTTAATCTTAGTTACGTACGTTTTTCCAGAATTCGGATCTCACACGGTCTTACATTTCATAAAATAGTTTTCTTCACATTTTATACGATTATGAAGGGCGCCTAATCTAATGACAAGTGCTCTAGTGAATAGTTCTAACGCACTTTTTACTTCAGGTTGCGCTGCCTTTGCTCTGTTTCTCATTTCCCAACCGCGGGCCTAGTCAAAAACGAACAGTTATAATCAGTTGGGGCAACCATGAGTGTTCGCCTTTTTTGTCTCTTGGCATTAGGCTCCAAGTGTAGGACCCTCAACTTCCTCTGCAGAAAGCGGAATCACAGAAATTAAAAAAGAAGTATCTGCTCAAGGCAAGACACTCCCTGTCATTACCGATAAAGATAATGGAGGAACCAAGACTGAAAAAAACAGTGCAACCAGAAAGAATGGTAGGGAGATCATTAGCATGACATCGATAAGCTTATTTAATTCGTAGGTCACCTGCCAGGCTCAACAGTTTCCAGAATTTATTAAAAGGGGAATCAGTTGGGTTACATTAAGGGATCCTTGCAATTATTAGTTGTTGTTTGCTTCCGCTTTCCTGAGGCGCAACGTCATCTTGTATCGCACGGACGATAGCCATTGATAATGGTTGGTATTCGGACCCCTCGTGTTCATGCTTAAAATTTATTTTCGTTTCGCGTCTTCCTGTTGGGTTATCAGCTTAGCCTTAGCTGGGTTGAAGGTCGATTAGCGCTGATATATGATGCACCAGTACCTTGGTTATTATCATGAAACACCTTTTTAAGTTTGCACTCTACCTGTACCCATGGACAATTTTGCCCTCAGCTCTAGTGAAATAAACATCGACTCATCCTCTTAGCCCAATCCAAACGAGGGTACTAGTGCATGCATGTCGAGTTCAATCATTGTTCCCTATAACTCGCTTTTGTAGATCAGCATTTCTCTTCTGACGCTTTGTTCCACGAGTTTATGGAGTGGGACAGCGCATGGCAAGCTTCTAATGAAGGATGGAGGATAATTGACGACATCGACATGGAAAGAATTGCTCCTTTCAAGGATTTTGTCTTTGTTAGTGGTACGTACCCTTTCAAGTAACAAACTCCCCATTTTAAATCTAATAATGTCTTTGTGTCTGACCAAAAATTATCTAGAAGACAACACCTTTTCTTCATGTACCTTAATGGCCGCTTTTATACTGGAGATGTTAGTCGTCTGAGACGTTAAACGCATCTAGTATAAAAACGAGACGTTCTTATCCGGTCGCATTTAGCCCTGACTTGTCCAGAAACGATTAGGACGAGTCAGCGTTTCGTCCTGAAATCGAGTGTTCTCTGAGAGAACCCAGTCATTTTTTATGTTATATAGGCCGTCCCGTTTTTATACCAGTCGCCTTTAACGTCTTAGACGTCTAAACGACTTAATAAGCTTCTCCAGTATATTAAGGGCCAATCACAGCTCAATAGACGCCTATCAATATTTGTTAGTTTATGACTCAGTTTGGTCTTAAATAAATGCAAAAAAGGATTGAAATTTAAGACCTGGAAAAAGAAAGTTTGTCTATGGATTCAGTGAAACGTGCATGCAGATTCCAAGATTATGCATTTTTGACGGTTGTTGTCTCCATTTTCTCGAATTTCGATGTAGTTTGAGTATAAAGTTTGAATTCCGGAGTGATTGTTCAAAACTGATCAATTTGTTCGTGGAGTGAAGCGTTCCGCCGTCCGAGGTTGAACCGCCATTTCCTGTAATTTAGCATAATTAATGCGAGAAGCATTCCTCGTTTAGCTTAAGCCTTCATCCCGAAACGTTGATCAAACAAAATCCAGGCTTGTGTAAAACGACTAATCGTCTAGTGACCTGCTTAGGACTGAATTAACGTGATGGTTCATTTCAAGGTCAAGAACTGCCTTATACATTGTAGCTGTCATTTTGCTTGTCATAGAAAACAGAACAAAAGACGATGAGAATGTCTTGGTGCTTGATCCATCGAAGATCCCAAGCAAACGTGAATTCTCTGGAACAGAAGAGTACAACCGAGTGATGGAAGATCTTCTGCTGTATGTTACCTTTCGTCTACTAATTAAAATGCATTTCTTAACTCTTAAATTGGCGAGTTAGCCACACAGAACTGTCTTAAAGTTGAGCTGGGACAAAACTTACACCATGGGATCTGTCCTAATTAGGAATGGGGTAAATTGGGATCATTTGGAAGGCAACTGAATTCAGTTCATCCAAAAATAAAGGAGAACAGGGGTCACAAGAAAGCGAATTGATTAGTAGAATCTCATGACATGTCATTAGCGTAGATGTTTTATTCCATCATGCTTCCATGTCTTTTAAACAGTCTTATCCAAGCAGACGCCCCAATCCTCTACTTTTTTTATGTAAAGTAAATGGTCGCATGTTGAAAGTAAGAGCTCGACTTCTGTAATTTCGTTTTCGAAACAAAATTTGTTTCTAGGTTTGCTCAGCACCTTATCGAAGAGGAAGTCCAAACAGAGAGGTTTGTCGTGACAGTTCACGCTGTGGATGAAAGGAGGAGTCGATTGAGGTCCCGAAAGTGGGTCAACCAGTTCTATAAACTTCTCAAGGATCGGTAAGGAAAATTAACTGATAATTAACAATTCACTATGCACCAAGTTTTAAGTTAATGATTGTTTTAGTATATAGCAATGTTCAAAACAATCTCAGTGACAGTAGTAAAGCGAGAATTAACACCTGCCACTTTTTCTCTTCCACCAAAAGTCACTTACACAAACAAGAAGCCCCATCACTATCACGTCACCTCACGGGAGGTAAAACGGTTGAATATCACGAGATATATAGTGAGCCATTCAGATTGCTCAAAATGCCAATGTTGCTGAGTTGGTGTGTATTAGAAAAGAATAATAATGGTAGTTTTTAAATCACTAAATATTCATTTACCAATTGACATGAAGCATTCAAAACTGAATGAAGCAGTTTTATAAACTTCTGAAGGATCGGTATGGACAAATCAACTGATCATATAGGAGAATATTGATGGCTTTTAGAGCAGTAAAAAGTGATATGCATTGCTTCATGTCACTGAATATTTAGAATATCTGATGGTTGGCTGAGCGCTAACGTTGTAGGAGTCTTGAGGTGTATCTATTCTTCTGTACATGATTCGTTACAGGGTTCAATTATAGCACTGGGCTTAACATGTTGTGATCAACTCAAGCCGGGTAACCTGCGAACCGTGCTGTTGTACACTTTTGACGAAAGGAAGTCATATTGTTATTTCTTTTATTTATTTCTTTTTTTTTTCAGGTATAGCGATAGGCTGAAGAAATGCGTCCTGCTAAAACCTTCAGTAAAACTGAAGGCACTTGTGAAACTTTCTCTGCCATTTATGTCGTAAGTAACCATTAATTTCTCTGTCTATATTCATCTTTTTGAGATTGAGGAGGAACACTTAAAACCATAACAAACCATAACTGTTTTTACTATTATGACCGCATCTTGAAAAATTAGGTCAGATTAACAACACCTTTTTATTAGCTCCTAATTCACTTCATTTTTTCAAACTTAATGGTAAACGTTTTAAGTTCTTATTCACTTCCATTGTTAAGCACGTGACAAAGTTTCGATACACTTGATCAAAGATGGACAGTTTTTTGGCACCAGGTGCCCAATCAAATTATTTTAATGGATAACAAAACGCTATAGTTCTTATACAGGCATTGCTATTTTTTTCAACGGTGAACAGAAATACCCAAATGAACGATACAATATCAAGATCATTCTGTTTGTTGCAGAAGCGAAATAAAGGAGAGAATTGTGCTTGTCAAGAGCCGCCGAAACTTTGCGACAGCCCAAGGTAACCGTTTATAAAATTAGTGTCAGCCAGTCATGTCAATGTGACTCGCCAAAAAAGAAACTGATAAAACAAAAGCAGAACATTTCATTTACTCAAAGGAGGGATTTACTCATTAAGGTTCTATCAAGATTTCAGTGGCCTGAAACACTGAGGAGCAATGTCCCCCACCACTCTCTTAAACGTGAACCAGAAAGATGGGAGAATAAAAATGGCCGCATGAAAATCTGGGCCTCCTTCCGGGCCGTACATTTGACGCGGCAATATTTTCTCTTCCACTTGCTTGTTGCTCCTCGCTTGATGATCTGAAAAAAAGGCTAAAAATTCATGGTGGCTACTCGAACTCAGAATCGTAGAGACACGGTATGTTACTTTAGCATGATCCGGACACAGATTTGTGATCCGAGACACCCGGATCACGATGTATAAAAGAAGTTGATAAATCCTTCTCCAGAGAGGATTCATTGGTTTCTTTGATGAGCTATAATCTGAGTGATCTTGGATCACAAGTCCTGATCCAGATCATACCAGTGGAACACAACCAAAGATGCAAAGCCTCTCTCTTCTCGGTCTGTGGTATAGTTAAGCGTCATGCTCGAGGGCTCTAACTTTGTTCACGTTGGTTCATCATATTTGTACTAATTCAGTTACTCACTCCTTTTTCAGGTCTCTGAAGTTCAAGTCCATTCAAGTGAGCTGTGTATGTTCACTACCATTTTTATAATAATATTGTTTCGAACGTTTTTGCAGATTAAAGCACACATATATTGCTTTGATAACAGGATGATTATGTTATTTAACATACATGATTTGCACAATGACGAATGAAGGCCAAAATTGTAAATAAATACTCAAATACGTGTTCAATAAACATTTTTGTACTACCAAAATGTGTTGTTTTAATCCACATGATCCACAATGAGAGGATGAGCAAAAATACTCTTAAATTAGGAGTAACGCCAAATACCTAACGAATGTTGGTTTCGAACGATTTGGTAAACGATGGAGTCTGTGCTCTTTGTCGAACGAATCTTCCATGCTCGAAACGTCACCCTACCTGCTATCTCACTATGGTACACCTTGACTTATCAACTATAACCCCTTCATAGGCAGAGATCTCATGTATATACCCACCACGAGTCCTCTGTACGTAATTGAATGGTACGTTGACGTAATTGAATGGAGCATTGAATAATTTAACGTGTGTTACGTAGTTGGGGACTCGTGATGGGTATATACATGAGATCTTTTCCCCTTCATACTTTTAGCTACAGAATGACAGTGACTAAAATAGGTAAAGGCCACAGGCAGCCCACACGGCAGGAGCTTCTCTCGGTTTCAGTAGCATGAAGCACATGAGAGTATTGTTAATTACTCTCCTGCCACCTTACCCCCTGACTGGCATGCTGGTCTAACTCAGGGCCACACTCATGATTATATTACCGGGACCCATTTGTACATCTGGATGGAGAGAAATAGTGTGGAGTTAAGTTTCTTATCTAAGGAAACAATACAATCCCATAGCTAGCTAGGGCTCGAATCCAGGACTTCCTCCTCAGAGGTCAGATACGTAAACAGCTACACTACTGTGCCTCAACAAAGCATAAAAAGGTGCAACCAAACTGGTGTTGTGTAGGATAGCTTCCTTATTTTTCAGTTATTACAAGAAGGAGATTCTGGCGCGCCGTACTTTCCCTGAGGGAGCAAAAGGTTTACCCGAAAGTCCTACATTATTCTTACAACCCAGTTGATATTTTATGCTTGGTTCGCAAAGTATAGATTACGGGGTTGGCGCACGAATTGACAACTATTAAGAATCGACAGACGATAACATTCAGAATTAGCAAGATGTTTTCCTACGGCGAGTAAAGAAGTGTTCGGAGATTCGATGTCTTAACCTTTGAACACATTTTAGAAATTCGTTGCTTAGGTTTAAGGTCCTTCACTTAGTCGGCGTGCCATTAATTCTAGATTTCTGTGCAACAGTATCACTTGCTTCAATTTTTTTTTGCAAATTTTGCAAACGGCGCGAATGTCATGTGATTTCTTTCGTCCTTGTTTCTGTTAATGTAACATCTACTTCCCAACAATCTTCCCAAAGCCAAAGTCGTCTCCAAAGGTCTCTGAGAAACTTAAATTAAGGAACTGGCCAGACCAATGCTCAGGGTCTTAAAATAAAAGTAAGAATTGCAAACCGCCATGGACAATTAGTGGATGTGCGCGGTATATAAATACATTACCATTACCAATTAACAACGTTTAAGGATATTGCACTCCTTGCTTTTTATCAAGGCTAATTGTGTTTTATATGAATTGATTCTTATAAGTTATTTGGAAATGATTTATCCACTCAGAACGTATTTTCTAACAAATGTTAATAGCATTATAATTTTAACTTTGTATTGCCAGGAGGTAAAAATCAAAACGCTTTTCTCTGAATCATATGGCAGCCAAATAAACTTTGATTTATCGAGCTATAATCAATGTCCACCTATAAATATACTATGAAAATATCATCTTGGCGCTCCAACAATTGGTCCTTTGGTTTAAAGATGGAACAGCAGTAGGCATCCCCCAATAACTGCACGCAATAACCATATTGATACATAGACTCTGCTTGTTGAAGATTTCGCCTCTGGCTTCGGCCCTATCCCTTTGTTACAGAGGTCTTTATCGCAGCAGGAAGAGCAGATCACGACCCCGTCGCTGTCTGGTGAAGAGCATGTATCTTCACAGGACAGTTCTGTCTGGCTACAGCTCCGTCTGAACGTCGTCACTGATCCACTTTTAGTAATCGTTTTGACGATGGCGCAGTGATCCTCACCTCCAGTACAGTTTATTATGGAGTTGTTACCAAGAGAAGAGGAAGACAGCAGGGCACAATATTCGCTGGCGTCAGGATTGTCCTCACGAACACATTTATAGCACTGCAAGGAAAACACTGCAAACGGAATAAAACAAACTCAATCAAATAAAATCTGTTTGCGAAAAATGAAACTGAATTAGAGGTCTTAAAAGAAGATCCTGGAACATATTCCACAAATTGAAGAGAATCAAGAGGATAGATTTACCCAGTTTTCTACGGTATTGCTTGTAACTAAATCCCGTGAAAACATTAACTTTATTAAATGAAAATCAACCTCACTGAGCTCTGCTGTACGATTTTCAGAAGGGTATCGGGATCTAGAATCGATTTGCAATTTGCTGATTTCCGCGGGGGGAACCCGTGAGCAACGTGACAAAAACGGGAATGTAGGCGAGAAAATATAGGCTTCAGTTTACATTGTTAGCATTGTTATTGATATAATTTCCTGTTAAAATGAAACAGCTGGTTTGCAGTAGAAGTTTAATAACTTGAAGAAAAACCTGATATGCAGTAAACGTCCAGCTCCAGCCACATGTGAACAAGTGCCAAGTTAAATTGTTAATAAGAAACGCCACGCATAATAGCTTGCATAAAGACAATGAAACGTTAGTACAAATTTGGACAGTTGGAAAACGGGTGCAAATTACAAATGTGAACTTGATGAGGTCTCAGAAACAGACCATGATGAACTAACATTCAACAAGTGTCATGTTTCATTCATCGCTGGCCGCCCAAAGTGTGAACATAAGGTTTCACAACACAAGATTTCACGAATTCCGATTGGACACTCTCGCAGATTATTGTACAATGAGTTTTCTTTACAAAAGGTGTTTGAATGGTTTCAAAATTACTCCTTCGTTGTTTAATGAGCGAATTACTCGGTTGAATAAACTTCGTGTACAAGCCCAGGTTGCCAAGATTCCACTTGTTTTGATTATTCGTGTTTTCGTCTTTCTCTAATACAAGGGCTATGACTCTACGCTCTCATTAGAAAATTCAGGTAGTGATTTGTATCATGAAAATCATTACTCTGGCATGTGTTAATTCTTTGGGTAGTATGCCAACGTTGACGACTATCCACGCCGCTGAAAACGCAAACCAGCGCCACACTTTGCATATAGTTGGTATCCTCTGAGGCTGACAGTGTAGGCATCTTCTAACAAAGCAATGATTATGTTGTGGTTTCGCTATATACTAGTAGATATTCCCACCATAACTAGTGACAGCTTCAGAACAGTTCAGAACCCGTTTATGTTTATGGTATATGGGGAAATCATTTCGTAAATTTCCTAAGTCATCTCATGGAAATTGAGTAAATAAAATTTGTCGAAAGCTGGAAAAATGCTAACAAAAAATAATAAGCGGCTATATTCAACGAGTGAGCCGTGCAATAACGTCTTTCTTTTGTGTTTAAAATGTCTCTTGCCCAATGTCTTAACAACAGAGCTATCGCATCAATAAAGCTACTTTGGCGATATAATCGTTAACTATGGCAGTTTAAAATTTTTACAGAATTGGCATTGATTTTTAAAATCGTATAGGAACGATTAGAAATTAACACTCACCCTTAGGAACTACGGAAACAACAATCGCGAGAAGCAGCCATCTGTACGCCATGTTTGCCATGTTTGCCTAGCTTCAAGACAAGCTTGTTATCGACTCGTCTTGACCCTCAAAATCCTTGTCAAAAATGCAAATTTACGTGAAAGCGCTAAGGTGAATCCGGAATTTGTTTATTTAAGTGCTTATGCTAATAATTTTTGGGTTGTTGAGAAAGGGCGATTTGTTTGAAGAAATGTGTTTTCTTTCTGCGAGAACTAACATTACTTTAGAATATGCTCCTCGATTGAGTTTCATTTCATAACGTTTCCACTGTGGTGTAAGTGAACCGTGTGCTTCAATTAAGTTGAATTTGAATCTCAGCTTCGATATCAGAATTATCAAAACCCTTCGTTATAGCAGAGCAGTATGCTGAAGCTCCATAGCCATGTATTTTTGGCTTTTCATGATAGACTCTGAGTAGAAAAAAAACATTTACCTTTCACAGTTATTTGACTTATTAAGCAGTAGAGAAATTTTTGAAGACAACAACTCGTACCGATCATACGAGTTGGTACAATAGTAGCCTACGTGTAGCCGCACCCCCCTTCCCCCCTCCCGTTTTTTCCTTCAGGGGGAGGGTGCGGCTACACGTAGGCTAGTACAATAGACATTGCTTCCTTGTACATTTTGTTTTCCCAATATAGATCATGTGATGATACTCAGGTGATTTGGTCCTGGGTCTTGTTCATTAAAAAAAAAGTGCAGGCAGATATATTCATGCTTGTATGCACTTTTTTAATGATCAAATCTCCCAAGTATCATCATATGATCTGTATTGGGAAAACAAAACGTACAAACGATTAAGGTCTTTTGTGCTTATTACTTCGAAATTGAACTTGAAATTAACTGAGAAGTGCACAAAAAAAGATGGAAAAGGGATCGAAGGAGAGCTTACAGAGATAGCCTGCAGAAGCGCATTTAAGGTTTTGCGTAATAAAGTACAGCTGTACGCTATAAAGGTGTAGTCTATTTGCCCAGTCTTCAGACCTTGCTTAATACCGGCGGAACTACTAGGGCCAAAATCCAACTTGCAAGGAAGCAGACTCGCACCAATCCAGGGACAAACGTTGGCCTTAAGTTAAACTGAGTTTAATCTCTGTTTTACGTTTAAAACACCTATCTAGCAACTGAGCATTGCTACGAAAATAAAGTTCGGGTTAAGAAATGTTAAATGCTACACCGTTCCATCATGAAATAGATGCCTGTGTTTAAAATAAAATATTAATGGCAAAATACTGTATTCCAACCGGCAGATGTTTTAAGCCATCTTTATCCCGGGGCGTCTTTTAGACCTACAATAGCGCGAGTTTCTGTCGAGCTAAATTTAAAAACAAAAATAGATAAATACAAAGCGCACTAAAATTCACGACTATGCTGAATTGTACTTTATCAATCTCTTCATAAAATTCTGCTCGGAGCCTACCTGAAGTTTGTTTGCTCCGTTTGGCAAGGAACACCTTTCTTTTCTTTTTACCTCATTTAATTACCTTTCCATGTTTCTCCGCAAATTAAAATGAACTGAACTTAATGAGACCAACTTCGATATCATGGGCCAGATATGATCTTCGTATGCCATTTTTAAAGATTAATTGTTTACACTAAGAATAGTTGCTTACTCGTTTTCAGTTTTGTTGTTTTCCACATTGTCAACTGGAAAGTTTGATTCTGGATGCTTTTGTTTCTAGTATTGTATATTTCTTTTGAACCCCAAACAATCGGTGAGTTCCTTTCAAAGCTTGTACTTTGTTTTCAGCTTACATTGTAATCAACTGTCCGTTTTCTCAGAAAACCAAGAATTCGACTTGGAAAATATCGTGTTAGGAACATTGTGTCAAATAAACAGTGTTAAAGTTCTGAATTTTTGAATTTGATCGCCTACCCTATGTAGTACGGTAGCTGTGTAACAGTAAGGTAAAGCCAAACCAAATATAACGGAGCAAACCAACTAAAAATGTTTTGGCCTGGGGACGGAAAGCGAGAAAAAGAGAGGGGCCTGAGAGATTTCTTTCGCTTCTCTTTCCCCGGTTCTTTCTAGCGCCCATTTTCGAGGCCGCTTACGAGGGCGTCCCGAGACCGTGTATTACAAAACGAAAGAATTCTTATTTTGAGTTTTGTGTAGGCACTTAGTGTTGAAGTGTAGAAAATACTAGCCCGCAAAGAAGGTAATGTTAGGTAGCAGCAAGCCAATGATTAAACCAAGGACATATTAGAAAATAAAGGTGCTGAACAGGCTAGCCTCTGTATACTAATAGCAATCCAGCGTACCGACAGTTTCTAGGAGGGTCCGGGGGCATGCTCACCCGGTGAAATTTTTTGGATCTAACTCCCTTAAGTCCCGTTTCCTGGGTCTCTGAGTCATTCAGACAGGATATTGGCCAGTTCCATTCTCCTCAAATTTTAACTTGGAAAGTTTTTCTTTTTATTAAAATATATTATTCATTATGGAAAATTTGACCGATTCCCGTAAAACGGTGGAAACCGGTGAGGATCCGCGCCTGGGGATGGAAAAGCAGCCGACTTGTTCTTTTGGGGGAGAAAGACAATCAAAAGATCAAGCTCAGGCCCGATAGATTTCACGGATATTGTCTTAACCTCGACGTGTGTGCCGGAGCTATCAAACCAAAGAGAAGATCGGAAGACCATTTCCTTGAAAAAGCAGCTTATGTTAACCTGTTGCAAGAATCGGTTCAGGAATGTACCTGTATGAATTTAGAGTCGTGCTAGTAACTTTGAGCGGTAGGAAATGACTGTCAAAGAATTTGTTACTTCAGCTAGAAGTTTTGTTTCCTCTTCTTACGAAACTTACCTTTCGTACCATTTCCCCCCCCCCCCCCCCGCCCCCCATTCTTCCTACAGACGTTACTCTCAGCTTACAAAAAGAAAAAAGGGAGTTGTTGACTGCTACCATTCCATTTGTTCACAAGCTCCTTCCGACACGCTCTTTTTAGGCTCTATTTAAGGCCATTTACATTCGGATTCCTTTCAGTCAACAACTCCCTTTTTTCTTTTTGTAAGCAGAGAGTAACGTCTGTAGGAAGAATGGGGGGCGGGGAAATGGTACGAAAGGTAAGTTTCGTAAGAAGAGGAAACAAAACTTCTAGCTGAAGTAACAAATTCTTTGACAGTCATTTCCTACCGCTCAAAGTTACTAGCGCGACTCTAAATTCATACAGGTACATTCCTGAACCGATTCTTGCAACAGGTTAACATAAGCTGCTTTTCTCCTTACTGTGGAACAGGAACAAGCAGCCCAAGCTCCGTCAGAATTGCAGGTCTATCAATTTCAACTTTGATAGAGTTTGCTTTGACCAACTCACACAAATTATTTTGAGCACAGACTATTGGATGAGCCAATTTTTCATTCTACCCAACTCTTGTTTCCTAGCGGCTTAACGCTACAGGATATTAGAAAGTCGTTCAACTTTGACTTTTGCTGGTCTGCGTCATCCGTTTTACTAACAGAAGAGGCTGTGCAAGTGGTTTCTGAACTAGCCATGTAAATGATATCGTGACTATCTAACGTTAGATATTGACACTTTTCAGCGGTATCACTAAGGTGCTACTGCTATCGCTTTCCCTGTGAAAGATCGAGGGAAACAAAACAATCAGACTAGAATACACCGAGTTTTGTATCCAGTATCATTAATAACTGTCATGTACTGACTTTCGGACATTTAGAGAAAGAGGAGATCGGATACCGCTTCCCACTCAAGATTAATGTCAAAAAGGTTTTCTTTTTAGCCAAGAAAAGTAGGTGCATCTTTTTCTCTTATCACTGTCACTTGCATCAGTCATGAATAGCAACTTGAGTAAACATGACTAATACCACATATCTTTTCCAAGGAAATGGTCTTCCGATCTTCTCTTTGGTTTGATAGCTCCGGCACACACGTCGAGGTTAAGACAATATCCGTGAAATCTATCGGGCCTGAGCTTGATCTTTTGATTGTCTTTCTCCCCCAAAAGAACAAGTCGGCTGCTTTTCCATCCCCAGGCGCGGATCCTCACCGGTTTCCACCGTTTTACGGGAATCGGTCAAATTTTCCATAATGAATAATATATTTTAATAAAAAGAAAAACTTTCCAAGTTAAAATTTGAGGAGAATGGAACTGGCCAATATCCTGTCTGAATGACTCAGAGACCCAGGAAACGGGACTTAAGGGAGTTAGATCCAAAAAATTTCACCGGGTGAGCATGCCCCCGGACCCTCCTAGAAACTGTCGGTACGCTGGATTGCTATCAGTATACAGAGGCTAGCCTGTTCAGCACCTTTATTTTCTAATATGTCCTTGGTTTAATCATTGGCTTGCTGCTACCTAACATTACCTTCTTTGCGGGCTAGTATTTTCTACACTTCAACACTAAGTGCCTACACGAAACTCAAAATAAGAATTCTTTCGTTTTGTAATACACGGTCTCGGGACGCCCTCGTAAGCGGCCTCGAAAATGGGCGCTAGAAAGAACCGGGGAAAGAGAAGCGAAAGAAATCTCTCAGGCCCCTCTCTTTTTCTCGCTTTCCGTCCCCAGGCCAAAACTAGCATCTGTCTCGCAGACTAGACACACCCCCACCCCTGAAAAACAACCCTGTATTTTGTACTTGCGATTTCCAATGGAAACAAGAGTGCCAGATGTCTGAGGTATCAGTGCTTCCTGAGGAAAGTCGATACTTTTATCGCCCTTTACTGTCTTAGACTTGTGTACAGCCATTCCGAGCAGAACAGCACAGTGCCTTTTATTGCACCGCCAACGAAGACCATATACATCGCGACGGCGTTGATCCGAGATCACACGGATCGCGGCTCATCAAAGAAACCAATGATTCCTTGCCCAAATTGTAAAAATCGGTTCCTTTAATGCTTCATGATCCGTGTTATCTCGGATCACAAATCCAAATTCGAAATATCTCAAAGCAACGCACCTTCAGGGAAATTTCGATTGAGTTGTATTCAGTGTTACTTTCGTGTTGTTTACGCTTGACATGGATTTTGACCTTTCAATTGTTCCGGTTACGAATTTAGTAGTTGCTTTACCTGGAATTTTCAGCTACAATGGATAAAAATATATGTGAGATTCATTAAGTCTTAAATTTCGCATTTGAGAAAGGGTTTTTTACATCCACAACTAAGATTTTATAAAACGCATCTAAAAATGTGCTTTCTTGTGCTTGCGTGACAGTTACAATTCCTTTTATGTAAACACATGAAAATTCACAATGCGTTTACCTTTCTCAAGCGGTGGCCTTTGAATTGCCCAAGCCAGATTTTTTAAATGTTAAAGTACAGCAATAGAGCTTTTCTCTGATGTAAATTTTGTTATGAATTTCGATGTACCAGTATGCGATTTTTACTTTCAAAGTTTCCTTAATTTTCAGCGTTTTCCTATGCGCTAAGACTAGGAATCTCGGCGCTTTAAACCTGATGTCTGAAAAATCAGTATTTTCAAATAGTTTTACATTTTCGGGTTCATCTGGTGATACCTTACTTACCTGCAAAAGATTACCGCGTTAAGTTGACCCGTTTTTTATTTCCAAGTGATTTGAAAAAGTGCTAATTCGCACGAATTTTTGATGTCGGCTGTGACGTTGACACGGCATTTCACTTTTTGCCCAGTTTCTCCAAAAAGGAAACTCTTTGGAAACTTTGATTATAATTTTCATAAATGTTTTACCAAAGGGGTTTTTCTGACCAAATATGAAGGTATTCGAAATTTCAGTTTTGACGGCGAATTCTCGATATTTACAGACAGCCGCTCTTAAGTACGTTCAAGTCGAGCTAGAAAGAGTGCAGAGGAGGGCCCTTTCATGTCTTTTTCCCACTGTGCTTTACTCAGACGGCCTTCAGATTGCAGGGTTGGAGTCCATCAGGGCCCACCAGGAGAACTTAACTGATTAACAGAACAGCTATTTCAATCTATTATAAGTAATCCCTCTTGCAAGATTCTTAGTAGAGTAATTGTTCATGATGCGAGTCAAGGAAGCGGAGGAGGTTTGCTCAGCCGATTGTTAAGACCGAAAGATTTCTCTTCAAGAGCTCGAAAGAAGCACTTTAAAAACAAATTTTTAAATTTATCGGGGCGTACAGTGAAGTACGGCCCGCTAAATTGACCAATCACAGCGCGCGTACTAACAGAGAGATATAATAAATTGAAATTATTATAAGTAACGCAGAAGTTTATTAATGTTTTGCTTGAAATCTCATTTAAAGTCTGAAGTTTTACAGGGGCACCCAACGTCAATTTTCGGAAAATATCTGTTCGGAAGACGATTGAGATCTAGAATTTTCGGAACATTTGTTAAAAAAAATTCTTGCTTGTTTGCCTCTCCTAGGAATTTCGAACATCAGTAGTTGGAAAACGACAGTTCTGGCGCAACACTTCAAGACAAAACACACAAAAATCCTGCACGCGTGCAGGATCCAAAAGTCATCCCTATCATCTTAAAGGAATGACACTGTACATCCAAACACTCATCATGCCAAATCAACATCAAACTGTCAAAGAGCTCCGCGCCATTGCCAAGGAGCGCAAGATAGCCAAATATTATAAGATGCGCCGGGGAGAGTTACTAAAGGCGTTGGGGATGCCTGAAGAGGTACCTAGTGGTAGTGGGGGTGGTGGGGGAACAACGCATATTCTCGATGAGCCTGTCCCAGAAATAAGTGTACCTATTCTTAGGCCCACAAAATACGTACCTCCTAGTCGGCATAGAACACTTGTTTCGGAGTATAAGAAAAGATTACAAGAGAAAATAAATAAGTTTGCGAATTGGATTTTGAATTATGTTCCAAAGAGAGTCAAAAAGCCTGCGAAAGAAAGGATCAGGAAGTTGAAGGAGGAAGTAAGGAGAATCTGGGCTGTACTGGAGCCGTTCAGTGTAAAAGAAAAGGAAAGGGCACTGAAAGGGTTCTTCAAGACCTATCGGATCGATGGTAACAAGGGGTACGGTCCTCGAGAGTTCATCAAGAAAATAAAACCAAAGGTTTTGGAGTTACTTTATACTAGAAGAAAACCCATCAAGGTGAAGTTTGTACTCACTTGCACATTCATAAAAGAGAATCTTGCTACGGGTAAGATTGAGGAGACTGAGGGTTACTTTCATACTGAACTTGAAATAGTAACGGATTCAACTGATCTATCTAAGTTATTCGATGCAATGACGGAATTACAACTTGAAAAGGTTGCGAAATTCGAAGGTGAACATTCTGGATGGCAATTTGATCGAGTTGAGTACTTTGATATACACATTAATCCATTTGAGCCTATCTCTGGGACTTCTTACATACCTCTACCAAAGGTTCTGGCTGATAAGAAGGCTATAATCAATGTCAAGAATGAGAATGACGATGAGTGTTTCAAGTGGGCGGTGACATCTGCTGTATTTCCCAAAGAGAAAGATGGTCAAAGATTGAATGCTGAGATGAGAGAGAACTCTGAGAAGTTTGACTGGACGGGAATGGAGTTCCCTGTTACACTAAGGGACATTACCAAGTTTGAAAAGCAAAATCCTTACGCCATTAACGTATATGGATATGAGTCTGGGGTGAACGTTTTGAGAATCAGTAAGCGGCGAGAGGTGACAGTGATAAACTTACTTTTGTTACACAAAGATGAAACGAATCACTACTGTTGGATTAGGAACTTGAGTAGGCTTTTGTCATCACAGATCGATAAACACGATGGTAGAAAATACTTTTGCCACAGATGTCTTAATCCGTTCAATAAACAATCCTCCCTGGACAAGCATCTAGAGTTTTGCAGCAATCATCAAGCAGTCAAGACGACAGTCCCTATGAACGAAGATGGAAGCCCGCAGTTCTTCGGTTTCAAAAATCGCAACAGGAAGATGGAGGTACCGTTTGTTGTGTATGCAGATTTTGAGTGCTACACTGAAAAGATATATACGAGTTGTTATCAAGATGAGAGTAGGAGCTTTACCAATAGATATCAAAAGCATAAACCATCAGGTTTCTGTTACCTTATCAAGTGCTTTGATAACGCTATATTCGAACCCAAACTTGTAAGGCACACAGCCGAATCACCATACGAAGATGTACCCAAGATGTTTATGGAGAGCTTGGAGTCGGATATCAAACAAGTCTATGATAGGTTCAAGCTACCCATAAATCCTCATGTTAGCGAGGATGAGAAAATAGCCTATGTAAATGCCACACACTGTCACATTTGTGGATCGATGCTTGGCCATGACAAGGTATTGGACCATTGTCATCTTACTGGAAAGTATAGAGGCGCCGCGCACGAAGAGTGCAACTTGAATTACAAGGTGCCCAAATTTGTACCAGTTATATTCCATAACCTATCCGGATACGATGGTCATTTATTTGTGAGGAACATAGGGGAATCGAAAGGTAAGCTGGATTGCATACCAATCAACGATGAAAAATACATTTCGTTTACGAAAGAGATTGTTGTCGACTCTTACAAGAACAAGAAAGGGAAAACGGTTGAAATTAAACGGGGTATTAGGTTCATTGATAGCTTTCGGTTTATGGCAGCGGGCCTCAGAAGGTTGGTTGACAACCTACCACAGTCTTCTCTGGTGAATGTAACGAGTTGGTTTGAAAGGGTGATGGAAGATGGCACAGACCTGCAGTTACTCACTAAGAAGGGGGTATTTCCTTACGATTGGTTTGATGGGTTTGATAAGCTCAGTGAAACTCATCTCCCACCAAAGGATGAGTTCTACTCGAAGCTCTCCGATGCTGAAATATCGGATGAGGATAACCAGCATGCTCAAAACGTGTGGAAAGCCTTTGGGATTGAGAACGTCAGGGAATACCACGACCTTTACCTTGAGCTGGATGTCTTATTGTTGGCTGATGTCTTCGAGAACTTCAGAGATGTTTGTAGGAAGAACTACGACTTGGATCCAGCTTGGTACTACACTGCACCTGGATTGGCGTGGGACGCAGCCCTGAAAATGACCAATGTGAGATTGGAACTTTTGAATGACCCTGACATGCTTCTCATGGTTGAGGAGGGCATTCGAGGGGGTATCTCCATGATCTCAACTAGGTATGGTGAAGCCAACAATCCATACATGAAAGATTATGACCCATCATTACCAACAAAGTACATCACATACATGGATGCAAACGGTTTGTACGGATGTGCAATGAGTAAACCTTTACCAACACATGACTTTCGATGGTTGACTGAAGAAGAGCTTGTATTGAAGTGGAAAGATCTACCATGCATACTAGAGGTTAATCTGATGTACCCAAAGCACCTTCACAAACTGCATAATGACTATCCATTAGCACCAGAGAGAGTTACTGTAAATGGTGTGGATAAACTAATTCCAAACCTAAGGAACAAACAAAAATACATTATTCACCACGAGACGCTGAAACAGTATTTGAGTCTCGGGTTGAAAGTCTACAAGATACACAGAGGCATCACATTCAAAGAGTCCGCGTGGCTGAAGCCCTATATCGACCTGAATACCGAACTAAGGACTAAAGCAACAAACGACTTCGAGAAGGACTTTTTCAAGTTGATGAACAACTCAGTCTTTGGGAAAACTATAGAGAACGTAAGGAACAGAGTGGACGTTCGTTTGGTCACTGATGAGTCAAAAGCCAAGAAGTTGGTATCGAAGCCGAATTACCACCACAGCACGATCTTTTGCGAGAATCTGGTTGCAGTACAAATGAAAAAGACAAAGTTGGTGTTGGACAAACCCATTTACCTAGGCTTTTCAGTCCTTGAACTAAGCAAGACTATAATGTACGACTTTCACTATAACTACATCAAGCCCAAGTACGGTGGCAAGGCCAAGTTGTTATTTACAGACACTGATTCACTGGCATACGAGGTGGAGACGGATGACTTCTACAAGGACATTAGCCCAGATGTGAGAGACCGGTTCGACACCAGCAACTACCCTGAAGATCATCCATCCGGCATTGAGGTGGGCGTCAACAAGAAAGTCGGGGGCATGTTCAAGGATGAAGCGGGTGGGCAACAGATCATAGAATTCGTAGGTCTCCGGGCCAAACTATATTCATATATGATGGATGAGGGAAAGGAGGAAAAGAAGTGTAAGGGTGTGAAGAAGGCTGTAGTGAAAAAGAGCATAAGCTTCAAAGACTACAAGGATTGCCTCTTCAATCAAAAATCACAGAGGAGGACAATGAATATCATCAGGAGTCACCTGCACGACGTGTACTCAGAGACTGTGAACAAGGTGGCACTATCATGCGAAGACGACAAGAGGGTGGTAAGGGAGGATGGGATACACACATATGCATATGGGAATGCAATCTCTGAGAACACTGATGGTGTGATCAACGAGCATATTAACGTGCCCAGGAAATCCATGACTGGGATACTATGTATTTTCACAGCCCCATATGCAGCAGGTGCTAGGGACTCTGAGAGTTTTGTAAACCCAAAGATCACATCGGTCAAGATTGACAAAGATGGAGTACCAAACAAACTTTATTCGAAATGCATGATACCAACTGATTTATGGCAAGCCATAATTAAACGAGTTGGTATCGATGATTCCATCAAGGAGTCTGATTTCTATACGAACAAGTTTGCTCTGTGGATCGATCTGAGGAGTTACCCCGACAATGATGTTCATGGGAACGGTTTGGAGCTAACTAGTACTCGGGATGGCATAAGACTCGAGATTAACAGGGAGAAGAGAGGTGGCAGGGTTCTTACCTGCTACATGTTCGTGGTTGCTGACGCTGCTATGGAGATTATGAACTCAAATTTAAAAAGGATATTATACTAGACATAATCGAAAGATGAATGAGTTAGTGGACAAAATCCCATTCAACTGTATCATTACTGGACCTACGAATTGTGGAAAGACTCAATACATAGTGGACCAGCTTCGAGGACACTTTAGGGGCGTGTTCGACTATATTGTCTTGATTTGCCCCACTTATATCCATAACAAGACTTACAGAGGCTTTGCAAAAGGGGACAAGAGATTTTGGGTACTCTCACCAGACTCTAGTAATGAGGACGAGATTGACTATTTGCTAACGCTTTGCTCAACGTTATTCTCGGGTGAGAACACACTCATAATACTGGACGATTGCGCTGTTTCGAAAGATTTGAAGAACCGGACAAACAAATTCATCAATCTGGCCTTTTCCGGGAGGCACATTGGCATATCTGTGTGGGTTCTCACCCAACAGCTCACATCGATCTCGAAACCGTTTCGAGAGAATGTCGCATGCGTGGTATCGTTTTACAACCCGTCTGAAACCGCGATGAAAATGTTATTTGAGGAATATGGTGGTGCTTTGGATGTTAATAAACGCAAGAGGTACAAGAAGCTACTCGAGAGTGAAAAATACGCCAGACTTTGCTTTTCACTGCGCCACCCGTTTGAAAAATACTTAGAGATACCCGCATCTGGGGCATAAACATGGCTAACCCTGAAGAGATATTGAACGGTGAAGCATCAGTTGGTACAACACCATCACCAATCAATGATTTGGAGTCAAAGAGGGAATCTCTTTCAATCTTGGCGTGCCTGGGTTCTACAAAAGAATACACGGGTGTGGTTATGGACCTCTCTGACGTAACCAAACTATCGGATAAGGATGTGGAAAAGTATTACAAAAGGTACCAAGTCGTGTCGGGAAAGAAGATTGCCGATGGCTTGGCGGACTCTTCTTTTCAATTGATGGCTAAGGCTGTGGATCATGGTTTGGGAAATTACGGGAGTATAGATGATAAAGACGCTCTTGTGAGAGATTGTAAGAACGATGAATTGATAATGAAGGAGATCTCAAATATATCCGGGTCAGTTGTACTCAAAGGTGGAAGATTCACGGCATTACTTTCGGCATTTATTAAATTTGCAAATCACTTCAAGTTAAGAGAGCAGGACCTAAGCACCATTCCAACACAACTTGAGCAGGACTTAAGCACCACTCCAACAGAACTTGAGCAGGACCCAACAGAACCTGAGCAAGACTTAAGCACCACTCCAACACAACTTGAGGACTAAAGTGGATTCTAGGAAAAGTGTCTTCAAGACTGGTTGTACCATGGGCAAAAGCACAACAACAACAAGATGCAACAAAACGAATTTGGGTTTCATGTATTTACCTTATATGGTAAGAACGACTCTGACCTTGATAAGCTCTTCGAGAGAGTAAGGTCAGAGATTGTTAATGCCTTCGAGTTAGTCAACCCTACTTTCACAAGAGTTGAAGTTAATTTCGGGCTATACACGGATCAACAACCATATCAATCCGTAGTAGACCATTATTATGATGATGATGATGAGACTGACTCTGCAGATACGTTGATCGCGCGTACTGTGAGAGTTTTGAGAGCGATATTGAGATATCATTTGAGGGATAAACTTCAACCCATCTTTCATTATAGGTACAAGGACATCTACGATAGACGTTTTGATAAATCTATTGACCCCGAGGAGAGTTTCAGAGCAATGGACAATGGGGATTGGGATGGGGAAGAGGGTTTGGAAGATACTGGTCTGTATGGCTTTGCGGTCAAGGAGTTTGCAAAAGATAAGGAGTCTGAAGTCTCACACATCACAATCAAAATGTTCAATGCACACAAGCACTACCATAAATCAAACTTCTACAAACGTCTGCGGGATGAACTAATGCCTATAGCGTGGCACCCCGATCGTGTGTGGGATTGGTGCTTCGATAACGAGCATAAGAGAGAAGCCGAGCAATTATGGGCGTAATGACCCAACTCCCATATGAAACACTATTGTAAGCCTCTTAGTGGAAGACCTACTAAGAGGCTTAAAGATAGGTATGTACTATGTCATAACCGAAAGGTAAAGTGTTGAACATGACTGAACCAATCTTCATTTCACTTGACTCTTATTTTGACTGGAACACCATCGTTGTTTCTGAACCCAAGAGGAACTCTTTCACCAAAGGTAGAAGTAAAGTACAAAACCAATGGGTTAGTTCAGATGTTTATGTACAAGGTCCAAACGGTGTGAAGCGACCGATCTTCATTGAATTATCCAAGCAATTCTTTTCGGGTATATCAGGGGTGTGGCCATTTGGAACCGACAAAGACAGTCGCAGACTTGAGACTTTGGAGGGGTTCCAAATTTCATACCCAATGACATCGATTAATACCATGGATTGGCCAACAACCGAAGAGATCAAGACTCGAAAAGCACTTGATAATGTAATGAAGATAACATTGAACTCACTCAAAAAGTTTTGCAACAAACCAAAATCAGAGAGGTTAGTACCACATGCAACCTTCAATGCACACACGACCGCCAAGAGTGAAAATGATTGGTCTTTTGCTGTGAAGCCGATTTACGATTACGTAAACACCACAAACCAACAAACGGGTGAGAAGACAAAGGACAAAAACAGTCCACAGCGTGCCTACCTCAAGTTTCTGACCTGGGGTAAGGGTGATAAAATCCAATCCAGAACTTGTGTATACGGTCCAGATGATGAAATCGTCAACCCACTTGAATACATGTGGCAACCTGACAAGTATGTAAGTGGTTTTGGTCATCCTGTTGTCCTTTGGGATGGTATATTCTGGGGATCCCACGGGCAGACCGGTTACGGCGCTTCAGCACGTCTTCGTGTTTCTGAGATGAATTTCACTCCAAGTGATTACAACAGCATGACTAGTTTTCGAATGTTACCCTCCAATAATGCTACAACACAAGAACCAGAACCAGAACCAGAATCTCGAATGTTACCTTCTAATAATGCTACGCCACAAGAACCAGGATCAGAATCAGAATCAGAAGATGAGATTGTGCTAGAACACTGAATAATTAAGACTTACTTCTCCTAATAGACACCCTATTAGGAGAGTTAAAGCTAAGTGATAATAGGGATACAAACATGACTGAGCAAACTGTTGAGCAAATCACAAGTGAACCCGCTGTCAAGGATCCCGAGAAGGTGGAGGCTAAGGAGGCATTGAAGGAAAAAGAGCAACGGGATGCATTGATAGATAATCAGAAAGAAAAGGAGCAGCAAGATGCATTGGTGGAAGAGGATGATGAGTTAAAGCTAAATGATAATAGGGATACGAACATGACTGAGCAAATCACAAGTGAACCCGCTGTCAAGGATAGAGTAAAGGATCCCAAGAAGGTGGAGGCCGGGAAGAAACTGGCCGAGTACCACAAGAAGGCTAAGGAGGCATTGAAGGAAAAAGAGCAACGGGATGCATTGATAGATAGTCAGAAAGAAAATGAGCAGGAGCAGCAACAGCAAAAGCAAGATGCATTGGTGAAAGATGATGATGATGATGATGCCTGGATACCCAGTCTATCCTTCGGGAATGTGTTAATAATCGTGTCCATAATAGGGACAACTGCTTATTCATTATACACGGGATACAAAGACAAAATAGCCGACTTACGTGTACCTTCTGTAACCTTCGGACCACCTCCTGTCAGGGACATGAATGAGGTCAGAAGACCCTCAAACAGAGAAAACAGCTTAAATGACGAGTTGATGTAATACACACAAAATGTCAGAAAACAAGCTTGTAAAGACTGTTACAGATTCTACAGTTCTCGTGGGAATCGCTGGTGGTTTGGGCTATGTGGGTAAGAAGGTCCTGAGAGAAAAAGAATCGTTCATTAGCGATCCATTCTCCAGTGTCATGAATTTTGTCAAATTGGTCGGTGTTTTGTCAGCGAGTATAGGCCTCAAAACTTATTTAGAGGATCGAAATATCATACCAAAGAGTTTTGAGTAATGGCTACAGTGACACTTGATCCTAAAAGACTCAAACTTTCGTTGTGTGAATATATGAAAGACGAACCCATTTTGAGGGATTTCATAACCAAAGATGGCAATGGGTCCGTAATATCCTTTGACGAGAAAGGATTCGTTATGGCTGTACTCGATCATTTGAAGAACACTCCCAAGTTGGAGCAATTCTTCAACATTGAATTAAGAAATCCTACAATAGACTCATAAATGGCGACCATGGCGATCGTTATTGGAGGTGCATTAGCCAATGGAGTTATCCTCAGTCTTAGTACTTATATAACACATGTCCTCACTGGATCATCACCTGAAGAACTCGAAAAGGAAAGGGAAAGGCATAACAAAGCAATGGAGAAGTTCCAAAAAGATTACGCTGCGCGTGAAAAGAGGCGCTTGGCATATATTGACTTTATGAATAAGAGGAAGAGTGATGCTGACCAGGCATCTGAGAACATATCGGTGACGGATGAAGCGATGAGATTGTACAATCAAATAGGCGATCCTCCTAAATTCTCTGACTATTACCGACCGAATGAAGACCAAAGAATGGCTCAGATGGTCTATGTCGTACTTGGGATGCTAACCCTGGTATTTATAATTAGCAAGTGGGTGCGATAAACTAACTTAGAAGTTCCCATATTCGACATCAAATATGGCAACTGCTTATCCTGAAGAAGAAGAAAACGATCCTTTCGGGTTGGGGGAAGAAAACAAACAAGAAGATCCTGATGATTTCGAAGATACCCCGCTACTTGGTAGGCAGCCTCCAACACCAGACAAAGTCTTGGAAACATCCACGACTAAGGGTGCTAGACGTAAATCAGGGTATCTTCAATTACCAAGTGAAGATATAGAAATGGAGGCTATGGGAGAAAACAAAGATGAAGTCTGGGCTAAGATTGTAAAAAAATTCCCAAATGCCAAACCTAAGAAGTTTCATTTCAAATTTGATGAATGGGGTAGAATCAATGTAAAAATCACTGGCAGAGATCCAGACAGAAATGTATGGCATCTATTATTCGATGCGAATGGTGATGTGAACAAAGGATTACCCAAAACAATTACAAAAGATCTAGGTCCAAGCGCGGAAGAAATTGTGGAAGCCAATGATGATGAGATAACCAAGAAAAAAGGGTTCGTTAGTGAATTGAAGGAGAAGGTAAGATTCCATCAAGAAAAGGCATTGAAAACCCCGGAAGAATTAAGTCAAATAGAGACCATCGAGGAACAAATTGTTGAACAAGAGCAAGAGATAGCTAACTTGGAAGGTGAGAATGAGCAAATCCAGGAGCGAATGTCATTGCGAGATAGGGTGAAAGCGATCTTCAAGAAATATGGTTTCACGGTATTTGCCGTTGTGAGCGCCGTTGGTGTGGTCATTGGCGTTATCGTGTCTAATCTTTCCAAGGGCCTATCCAAGTTGGGCAAAGGTGTGGGGGACGGGCTGAAGACCATCGGTAAGAAACTTGGTGAGTTATTGCCTGGTATGGTGGGGGCGATCGTGAGTTTCCTGTTCAAGACCGCTGGGGAGGTTATTTCATTCCTAGGGAAGAACGCTTGGCTATTGACCCTCGCTGTTGTAGTGTACTTTGTGGACGAATTAAAGAAGAGGCGTCGTTGAATGTAAATGTTGAGCATTACAATGTACGAGTCTGAAACCAGGGTGTACTTGGACCCTCCCCTGGACAAGGTTCGGGAGATTCAACTCCTAAGTTGCAATATACCCAAATATACCCAATTGGTGAATTTCAAGGATCGCCAAGGCATACTCAATGAGGAGAATCGACCCCTCATAATAATCCAACCCGGTACATAATCTCTGCGTGGTATACACGCGATATTTCTCAATGATACGGATAAGGCCAAGCTATCGATCATTGAGACTGATACTGTTGATTATCTATACTCCAACAAGAACTCCAACATCAAACTTACGAGAGGACTGCAATTTGCTCTAGGTTTACCTGAAGTCATAACTCCTGGTAAGTTATACCCCATAAATCTCCAAATCAAGGAGCCCCTGAGACTTATGTGCAGTCTAGTGAATAACCAGTCATCCTATATGAACAATGCTCGATTTACAGGACCCGTGAAGATCTCACCCTCACAACTCCTTGCAAACATACCATCACAGGATTATCCAGTCATTCCCGTTCATAAATCTAAAACCCCCATAAATCACTTCGATCTGAGCATACTCGACATTGAATGGAACAAATTAAATCTGAATGGGTCTCCAATCACCTTCAGTTTGAGATTCAGATAACATTTTAAAACTACGTGAGATCCGTAACTAAACATGAGTGAGTACAAAGGAATATATCCCAACTTGGAGGCTACTGCCCCTCCCCATACCCCCACTGATGGACCATCATTCAGACTTCAACAATGTTGTGATGCTTTGAACAAGCTAAAGTCTGAATGTATGAGACAGTACTCAAAAAGTACAACCGATCCAAGGGTGTATTAATGAATGCAAGCTCGACCTGTGGTATATTGTCTTGCGTTTTGGCAGCTGGTGGATTGGGCACATCTCTTAGTGGAGTCGGAATCATCGCATCTGTGCCATTGGGTGTAGTTAGTGGTGTATTTGTGTGCGCATCCATAGCATGTCAACAAATATCCAAGAATCTGTCCAAGAAAGCTGTGAAGCATCAAAACACCATTACACTGGCCAAATCCAAGATAAACACCATTGAAGACCTGGTTTCCAAAGCCCTTCGTGACAATAAGATATCTGATGAGCAATTCTCATTGATCATAGAAGAACTCAAGAACTTCGAAAAGCTCAAGGCTGAAATAAGGGCTAAAGCTCAAAAAAATATGAGTGGAGAGGACCCAGTGGTATTGAGGCAGAGAGTACGCAAAGAAATCCTCAAAGAACTAAAAGGAAGACCATAACTATAATTTATGAGCATAACAAATACTAATCCAAATAGACTTAAAAGTTTATGATACTAAGGATATATCATGGCTAACAAACAAGTCAATGAACCTCCAAAATATCTAACTACAGAACAGTGTGAATATTTATTTCATACTATTACAGATGAAAAAGGTCTAAAAAATAGAACAACTCCAGAACTATATGATTCCTTTGTACGTACTATAGATACCAAAGAAATGGGTGACGTTCTAAAATATATAACTATAGAGCAGTTAAAATCTTTCCTTTGTACTGTCATGAATGATAAACAAGCCAACGAAGCTTTTCAACGTATATTTGCAGAGAAAGTTAGATATTTAGAACTTGATAAACATGAAATTACAGAGCAAATTAAATCTTTAGGAAATGCTGCCATGTGTGATAAACAAGCTAATGATGCTATAGATCGTATATTTGAAGAGCAATTTGGACACTTGAAAAAAGATTTGATGATCCCGTTTAACTAATGGCTTAAAAGTTTGAACTCTTCTACCCAAATTCTGGATAGAAGATGGGCTTACTCAATGACTTCAGAAATAGGTATCCAAAGGCTGACCGTGACCAATTCGTATTTGTGACTGATCAATATGGGGGTTACATTAGATGGAAACATAACGGTATGACAATCATGTCCTATGATGACCCTTCTGGAAAGACATGGACTGATGGCCTACGACCAGGTTTGAAATTACTACTCTGGATTGATCTTGGACTGGCTGATGATGACACACTAAACTCATTCCCAAAGAGCCTAACCATGACCAATCGATACTACCCGATACCTGCCGTTGACTTTGACAACCCCACAAGCAACGCCACAAGCATGCTGACATCATTAGACATATATGTGTCCAATACGAAGAAATTCACCGCTAAGATGCGCAACGTATTTACCTCCCAAGTTGTAACTTTCAAGACTGGTAAACAAAGTCGAAAGTGGTTGAACGCTCCCGACATGAACTACTGGCCTCAACAGCTGAACTTTGCAGTGTGGTGTGCAACCTCTGGATGTGGTGTCAGCCCCTTTGAAAGTTTGAACTACCCCAAAGTGGTGGCTGGCTTTGTAAAGTTTCACGTGTATTTCACCATAAGGCGAATACTGTACGAATTGAGTGTGCCTTTGCCTGATGAACAACCATTTGCCATAGCTAACAACCCTTACAGTAAAGTTGCATACCAAAGATTATGCGCTGAATTCGGGATCGCTAATGGTTCTGATTTCAGATGGAAAGGCGGGCGAAACCATGGTTTGGGTGATATATTCCTTGATTATGGTGCTGGTTACCATGGAAGAGGTGGGGGATTTCAAAATGTCCATTTGATTCGAAACTATGATGAAGATGCAAACCAATGGCCTGGTGATGGTGGTAAATTCTCAGATGATGGTGGTAAGAAAGGAAAAGGTAACCTCATCTCATTCATTCGCAATGATGACTTTGCTGGGTACAAGTATGCTTGGTTCATCCCAACGAGTGGTTATGGACTCACCAAGGCTGGGCTGGGTAGACTGAATCGATCTGCTGAGGCCTTCGTTTACTGTGTGCTGGGATCGCAAGTTAATACACGAAACTCGATTGTGGGCACGGGTGGTGGGGCAATTGAAACACAGCAAGAGTTCTTAGCTCTATTTGAAAGTAGTGTGATTGAGAACGATATATCAAGTTCAGTACAAGGGTACCAACTCGCAACTCAGGAAGCGAAGTTAAGATTGGATCTGGCAATTGCACCTGGAGTTTGGCTAATGCCTAGTAATATGATCATAAACACGGAGAGTGTAGTTGGGTACAACAACAACCTAATGAAGGCAACGGGTGATATGAAATTCGGAGTCAACTCAAATGTAAACCTGGAGACCAAGACTGTAGGGATAAGCCATAACTTGGGCTCTTCGAAAGTTAAGCTACCACATGCAGCTACCAGAACTGAAACTGTACAGGTGAAAACACCAATTATGGATGTTAAACCTGAAATCAAAGAGCCTGAAACCACACAACATGAAAATAATATAATTACGCTGATAATCATAGTTGGTGGATTGGCTTGGGCTTTGTTTCGTTGATGGACTCGATATGATTTTTTGTAACGTGGTTCGCGTTACAAAAATGCACACTATATTACTGTGACTTCATAAGATCTCGACAATCTATACAACGATCTTTACGTTTGTAATGAACGCATATGCCCTTTCCCCCACACTCTTTACATCTGTACCTAGTTCTACCATGAGAACATACTTGAGAACCCTTACAATCTTTGCAAGAGTACTTTACTCTACCATGAATACATATACCCTTACCACCACATTCTTTGCAATATGCTTTCTGTCTTAGATGAGGGCATATTTGTGATCCCATACAATCCTTACACTGAACCTTACGCCTGCCATGGTTACATTTTCCACCACTAGGTACCTCTTCAGGCATCCCCAACGCCTTTAGTAACTCTCCCCGGCGCATCTTATAATATTTGGCTATCTTGCGCTCCTTGGCAATGGCGCGGAGCTCTTTGACAGTTTGATGTTGATTTGGCATGATGAGTGTTTGGATGTACAGTGTCATTCCTTTAAGATGATAGGGATGACTTTTGGATCCTGCACGCGTGCAGGATTTTTGTGTGTTTTGTCTTGAAGTGTTGCGCCAGAACTGTCGTTTTCCAACTACTACATCTAAAAAATGGTATTATTGCCCATTTTTAAAGGATTTTTAACGTAAAAAGGTCACCTAGAATTTTCGGGAGCCTTTTTTCTGGCTGAAATTTTCGAAAAGGTAAGTTTTGATCGCTATAATTTTCGGATCACAAGAATTTCAGCTAGGAAATCCGAACAGATTAAAAAATTTTAGGGGATAAAAATATGCTTATATCTACCTTTTAAATACTAAAACACTGTAACAATGTTATGTTTAAGTGGTTTTGAACTATATTCTCGTTGGGTGTCCCTTATACTTGACAATTCATTCCTATTCTATTTGCCACCAAACGTTTAGCATGCAGCGATCATAAATTTAATTGGATGAACGAAATAAAAGCACAATACGAATCACAGACAAGAGAGGTACCTCATCCTCTCTTGTTTTCTTGTCGCAGATAAAAGAATCAGTTGACGTTTTCATCGCCAATTCCCGCAAAAATACAAACTAGGAAGAAGACTCTGATGCTCGTTTCATTGAAATCTAAAAAATAACTCATGACCTGAAACGGAAATTTCAGTATATAGTGCCTCAGACAATGAAAAACATATAGAAAACTATTTTCAACCACACGTATACGTTGCCGCTTTCCAATATTCAAAATTCGACTATTACGAAATGCGGTTACTCAAATATTTAAGCAGGACCTTTATTTATACACCAAACTTAAATGTACAGACAAAACATGAAAAAGTAATCCATACGTTGGGTATAACTAAGAAGTACTAGCGAAACTAATCTGCCATGCATGCATCGCAGAAACAAGTTTTAAACAACTTGTAGTTAAATTGACCTTGAACAGCAACGACAATTTTATTGGCTCATGCTGGAATTTTCGCAAGGTTAATATTAATATTGAAGTGAAGTATTCACTCACGCTTATCATGTTTTGATCAAGAAATGGTTCATAGGTAGCGTGCATCTATCGAGTTATTGTGCTAAGCACAAAAAAAGCTAAGAGTAGCACGAAGCGAAGCTTAGTGCTACTCTAGCTTTTTGAGTCTTTAAGTAACCTCTCAAGTACACAATAACTCGATAGGTGCACGCTACCTATGAACCATTTCTTTTATAATATAGACTTCTCTTTCAAGCAAGAAAGTGTGGTATCATTTCTGTTGTATGCCAGGCATACGTATTGTTCGTAATCATGTTTTCAGGTGAATCACAAGTTGTCTTGCTTCCGGAAAATTCGAACTCATCCTAACTACGCTTTGTTCGTTAAATATTGGCTGTAAAAATAACTTGTTTTTTCTTCTTTTGAACGCTATTTATCGGGAAATGAAAAAAAAAAACAATACAAAAAAACAGTTGCTCTTATTGTAATTCGTCATTCGTTGTAATGGAATGGCATTCGTCATAATTCATTCTTTTCAGTGCACCCTACTTTGAGCTTTCTACAATCTTCACAATAATATAACAAGGAAAGAGAAACCATCTGTCAAGTCCAAAAAGTTTTCAGATATTAAACGTCACAATCAGGGCACAAACCGTTTAAATTTATTGCAAGTGTCATATATAATAAGGTTTTAGGATCTATATATTTTATATATATCATTTATATGTGAGGGTTATTCTTAGGCAACGAGGGCCGGATATATGATTTATTCAACTACGGCGCAGCCCGAAGTGAATGAATCACACATCCACGAGGTTCCTAAAAATAACGGGCTTATTTTTCACATAGAAACTGGGATAATCAAGCGAATTGATACATAAATTGTACCACCGTTAGGTAAAAGGGAGGTGCTGACGTTTCGAGCGTTAGCCCTTCGTCGGAGCGAATCCCAATTTCTTGTGCTTCAGTTCCCCACCGACGCAGCACCAGTTTCTTAAGAAACTATCCCAACAATAATTATCTTTCACATAGGCGAGGATTCAGAATATTGGTATAATATGATAAAAATGTTTTCCTTCATTGTTTTAACAAGCGTACGCCGCGGACCGAAAATAAATACTTTTCTGCACGCACACACGCAGACACTCTTACAGTAACAGAAAAAAGGTTCCGAAAAAGACGCACGGTGGTTTGCACCCCGGGGTTTGCACATTGTAAAATACATTTTTTCTTTGTTTTTGATACGCCGACATAACAACCAAAATGCGCGCAAAACAAACTTGACAAATACATTTAAGATTTCGAAAGCACGCTCTGAGATTTTAACTTTGTCGACAACTTTGCAAACAATTTTTTCGCCACTTAACTACAAAGTTGGCAGGAATGAGTGCGTCTGAAGAAGAACTTTTAGTAGTTTTAATGGTTCAGAAAATCCAGACAGTGATTTGGAGAAATCGCTATACTCCTAGAATTTGGAAGAGAACTACAAGAACCTGCAATTTAGGATTGAATAGGCGACAGAGGGGTTGTTTAACTACAAGAACCTGCACTTTAGGATTGAATAGGCAACAGAGGGGTTGTTTAACTACAAGAACCTGCACTTTAGGATTGAATAGGCAACAGAGGGGTTGTTTAACTACAAGAACCTACACTTTAGGATTGAATAGGCGACAGAGGGGTTGTTTAACTACAAGAACCTACACTTTAGGATTGAATAGGCGACAGAGGGGTTGTTTAACTACAAGAACCTGCACTTTAGGATTGAATAGGCAACAGAGGGGTTGTTTAACTACAAGAACCTGCACTTTAGGATTGAATAGGCAACAGAGGGGTTGTTTAACTACAAGAACCTGCACTTTAGGATTGAATAGGCAACAGAGGGGTGCTTTAACTACAAGAACCTGCACTTAGGATTGAATAGGCAACAGAGGGGTTGTTTAACTACAAGAACCTGCACTTTAGGATTGAATAGGCAACAGAGGGGTTGTTTAACTACAAGAACCTACACTTTAGGATTGAATAGGCGACAGAGGGGTTGTTTAACTACAAGAACCTGCACTTTAGGATTGAATAGGCAACAGAGGGGTTGTTTAACTACAAGAACCTGCACTTTAGGATTGAATAGGCAACAGAGGGGTTGTTTAACTACAAGAACCTGCACTTTAGGATTGAATAGGCGACAGAGGGGTTGTTTAACTACAAGAACCTGCACTTTAGGATTGAATAGGCAACAGAGGGGTTGTTTAACTACAAGAACCTACACTTTAGGATTGAATAGGCAACAGAGGGGTTGTTTAACTACAAGAACCTGCACTTTAGGATTGAATAGGCAACAGAGGGGTTGTTTAACTACAAGAACCTGCACTTTAGGATTGAATAGGCAACAGAGGGGTTGTTTAACTTTGTGCAGGCAAGAGTTCCAGAACGCAATTCTCATGTTTTTAAATTGAGCAATTGTCCAACTGTATTTAAAATGTAATAACAGTTTTCGTAAAACTGAATGCAACGCTGTTGAAGTAAAGTTGTGGCGGTTTTCTTTGTCAGTGTGTTAAATGTGATGCATGTGGGTGTGCTGCGAGAGGAATATTTCTGTAATATTCCCCTTGGGGATTATCACTTCTAATATTCCCCTAGGGGAACATCGTCAGCCCCGCACTCTCTAGCTCCTTTTTCAATCAAAGCCGCCCCCAGCTCTTAGAGATTGCTAATTCTCGGGTTTCAGTCAATATACTTAGTCTGGAAGAACAAAGGAAAACATATATATCCACAGACCACAAAACATGCAATTATTCAAGTATACACATGAAGTGCAACATCTGAAATATGACTATAATTATTTGAAGGCAAAATTGATTGGAATTGCCATGGCAAGGAAGCCTTGGAGAATATGGACGATGGACTTACTAAGAATAATTACAGGCATGGAATTTTTTAGAAAGTTTTCTAAGAATTAAAAATTGCTCAATCCTGTAGGGCGAGTGCAATTTGTTGTCTTTGAAAAAATTTGCTTGTGCTTATTTATACAACATTGCACTCGATACCACATGATTACCTATAGAAATGGAACGACCCTCATGTACACAATGTGAACCTACTTTTGATAGTTTGTCTATTGAACGTTTGGGACCTGGGTCGAACCACTTATGGCGCCTATTTCTTTCTTTATTCGCCGCAACTTGTAACTTGTTTAGTCTCTCGTGGAAATCGTTATACCAAACTAAAAAACTGAGAAGTGATGGACTTGGAAAAGTTTACCTACAAGAGGAAGCATCCGGCCTTCACACAACTTTCTGAATCTGAGAACATGGCCAAGTTGTCTCTACCAACTTCAACAGAATTTCTTGAAGATGACTCGACCGCGAAGAAGATAATAAACAATCGAGAGGAAGACGAAAGGAGAAATATTGTGAATGAGCCCAATTTGGGACGGTCACTTTTGCAACTAGCGAAAATATTACCAAGCAATGGCATCAGCTCAAGTTGTGTAGGAGATTTAGTAAATGCCGTGCATACTGTGTGTGGGCAACAAGGTAAGCTGATCATGAACACAAACCGGATTTTACAATTCATTAATGGAATACAGTAATGGATTAACCAATTCCGCAAATCTAGGTACTCATGCAGGTAATTCCTCGTTTTATAAACTCGAATCTCTAAAACTGAGTCCTGTTGGGGTAAGTTGCCTTCGTACGTCGGGGTTAAGGAAGTAGATTGTATAGTTCTTTTGTCCAATGGATTTCATTTGAAATTATTTTTTAAGACGATGACTTCCCATGACTATTATTTTATGATGGTGACTTTGCATGAGTGTTATTGGAAAAGCAACTACAGTGTACCAGACATAATTAGTGCATAATTATTTAGGAGAATTTAGGGATCAGATCAATCAATTCCTAAAATGAATCCGTGAATTAGTACATTGTGTATTAGGCTAAAAAATAGCAGTTAATGTAATGTAATGAATGAATAATGGTTGTCATTTTTCAGAAAAACATAGCTACAATGGTAAAAAGAGAAAAAGATGTTATATTCATGGCAGTGACGATGATAATGATGATGATGACAATGAGGATGATAGTGACAGTGAAAGATCTCGAAAATCAAGTCGAACAGACACTCAAGATGGGAAGGAAGGACCTGCTTCAGACACTATGAATAACTTGGAAAAAGATAGCCAAGTCAAGAAAAATGGAAATCAAGATTTGTCATCAAGTTTACAAGGTTTGTGGTGAAATGTGATACCCATAAATTACTTGTTTACATCTCTCTAAGTACTGTGTTGTAACTTACTGTACACTTTCAGTGTTGCATCCAGGAAAACAAACCGCTTGCCACATGTGGAACAACGAACTTCTAAAGATGAACACTGGAGCGTCATGCCTTCTGATGCACAATTACTAGTGATGATGGATTTTCACGTTCATTTGATCTGTCTTTATTGAGTTCTGACTTCTCATAACAAAAGCTTTTTAGTTTGAGGGAGCCATAGCATCCACCGTTTTGGCTTCTTCTTTATTAATTTTGATATATTAATCTCAGCGTCAAAACTTCCTGCTGCTTTGCATACAACTCCATCATGAATATCTCCAAAGAAAATGTTTTCGCCATCTCTAACAAAAATGTCAATCAGAAGTAATGTGGCGAAAACAATAAAACAAACTTTTTTATGTTTTAAACACTCTGAATAACATGGGTTTTTGACCAATCAGAGCACATGCCGTGTCCTACATGTATCTGTGTCACATGTATAAGTTATAAATTATGCTGTTTGTATTAGGAAACTCTTTCTCTCACTAACCATTTGTCACTTGACACCACTCAACTTTCATATTTGCATTTCTCACCTGTACATGTAATTTTGTACCCTCCTGTAACCCACAGATGAAACAGTTCAAGTTGTGCAAATAGACAGAATTACAAATTACAAATAATTCAGAGGTCATTTGTATTCCAGGTGATGAAGATGGAGATTGTGACCTTCTTATTTCTGGTCAGTATCTGTCTTCATCATTCCATTGTGATGTAGTGTGTGCTATAAGAACAGTATAGTGAGGTTTGAAACTTTGGAGATTGATTTGATAACGTTTTGAAATCCTTATTATGAACTGCTATTATAACGTCAGGTACAGTAATATGGTAAGAGAAAACTGCATACAGCACTGTATCAATAAATGTTTGTGCTATTTATTACACCTAGAAGAAAAGGGTTTATTTTAAATTTCATGTAATAATTACACAGTGTTCTCATCAGATTTCATTCTAATTGTGTCCTGTCAAAAGTTAAATTGTATGTAGCAGAATCCTGATTTAACAATATTCAATTCAACAATATTCCTGCTTTTATGATGGAAATCTAATGATTCGAGCGTGAAATTGTCCCCGTTACGTTATAATTAATATCACAAAACATGAGAGAGTGACAAGCACCTAACATTTATACAATGTTTTATTTAGTTACAGTAATGCTTTGTCCTGTAGGGCACAAGACTGATGTTTCTGTTAACATCTTTTCATACTGACTGAGGGTTATTTGATCCCTAAGTTGCTTTATTATCAAACAAAAAAACAAACAAACTTCACAATTACTTTGGGAAATGACCAAAGAAACACAAAGACTACTGTATGTGCTGACACGTTTCCCAATCTTCTCAAGCTGGCAGCAGTTGCACTGACGCTCCCTGCTCACACAGGCAATTGTGAGCAGAGGCTTCAAAATTGGCTTAAGAACTGTGAAAGAAACCGACTTTTACCAGACAGTCTTAACACTCTCATCAGAGCTTATTTTTTTCAGCCAAAGGGCCACCTGTTGCAGAATTTGATTTTCAGTAACCCTTGCAGAAGTGGAAAGCATCAAAGTCTAGGAGAATAATATTTTTTTAAATTGGGGATTATTGTTGTTGAGAGCGACTAAAATACATCATATTGTATTTGTTGTTATCACAAAAATTAAAATTGGAAACTCCAGAGTGGCCCAGAGCCATCCTTTCTTTTTAATGGCCCAGAATTTTCAAGGCTAGGGGTCATTGGGCCAACAATCACAAAGTTCTGGTGATAACACTGATTACATGTGTATGGTTCTGATATATATTTATTGCGTATCTCCTAGACTGGCGTATGCCTGCCTTCAGGCAACTTACCAACGTAACATAATACAACTGAATACGTCATAAGGCATGTCACGTTACATCCCCTTTCCTTTAGGAAGTGACAACAGAAACAGCAACAATATAAAGAAGCAATGTAAAAGAACAATGTAGGTTTCGAAGCCACAGTCAAAAAGCATTATTGGATTAGGGACTGCCTTGCCCCGACTAGTATTTAATAAAGTCCTTGAAGCGGGTTGGCTCTCTTAGTGTTCTCTTTGGTCGTTCTGCAGGCCCAGGCACCGGCCCTGACTGCAGTGTGCCAGGGGGCGATGCTGTTGTGCCCGTAGACAATGGAATGTCCTCTTTGGGTAAGTTTGCCGTCGATGATTCCATGGGTGGCTTGTCTGGCGTTGTTGGCACACTCTCGTAGTCGTGTGGTGAAACGCTCTCTGCCGTTTTCTTTAAATCCACCCGATTGCGTCTGTACGTATGGTCGTTTGCCTCGATTTCGTATGATCGCTCGTCGAGGCGTTTCTTCACAACGGCTCTGTCCCAGGTTTTCTTTCCAAGCTGGAATGGCCGCATGCATACCACATCGCCTTCCTCTAAGGTCTGCAGGTCTTTAGCATGCTGGTTGTAGTAGTGTGCCTGTTTGGCTTGGGCAATCTTCCGCCTTTCTTTGGTGTTTTCTATGGGTATTCCGTATGGCTTCAGCAACTCAGATGTAGTCGGTAGAAGAGTTTTTGTGCGACGGCCAAGAAAGCGTTGTGCTGGGCTTGTGCCCATCGACTCTGAGGGCGTGTTTCTATAGCATAGAAGTGCAAGGAATGGATCCCGTCCATCTGCCTTCGCCTTGCGCAGTAGCTTCTTCGCTGTCTTCACTGCGGCTTCAGCGGCTCCGTTCGCTTGCTGATGTCCCGGGCTGCTGGGGCACACGGTAAATTCCCACTCCTCTGCGAATTTCCGGAATTTGTCGGAGGAGAACTGAAGTCCGTTGTCTCTCACGACACTGTCAGGAATGCCATACCTGGCAAAATGCCCCTTGAGTTTTCTTATCACGGTTGAAGCTTTCTCGTCTTCAAGATAGTTGATCTCAAAGAAGTTGGAGAAGTAGTCACTGACCACCAGGTACTCTTTACCATTCAGATCAAAGAGGTCGACTGACACTTTCTCCCAGGGTCTGTCCGTGGCAGGATGACTTCTCAAGGTCTCCTTGGGTTGGCGACTTTCGTAGAGGCGACAAGTCTGTGCAATATGACTGCGGATATCGCTGCTCATGGACGGCCAGAACATGCTCTCTCGTGCTCTACGAAGGCACCCGTTGATCCCAATGTGGGAGCTGTGGACCTCTTCTCGCATCAGGGGTTTTAGTTCTTTAGGGATCACCAATCGCTCGCCTCGGTAAATCAAGCCGTCGTGTACAGCCAGTTCATCTCGAATACTGTGATAGGGGGTCAGTGTGGCTGGTACCTTGGCCCCTGTCATCTGGCCAACCATTCAGTATGTACCACTTGAGCTCCTGAAGTACTTCATCTCGTGTAGTTGACTCCCGTATAGTGGCTTTCTTCCGGTCTTGCATTGGGACAAAGTTTGCCACGTTCACGTGTTCGAATTCTTCCACGTGGTTCTTGCTCCCGGCAATGTATGCCCTGCTCAGGGTATCAGCTAGAAACATCTGCGACCCAGGCTTGTAGACAATGTTGATGTCGTACTTCTGTGTCTTCAGTAGCATTCCCTGGAGTCGTTTGGGAGCACTCCTCAGGGGCTTCTTAGCAATTGCTTCCAGTGGCTTGTGGTCGCTGATAACTGTTACCGGTCGGCCATATACGTACTGGTTGAATTTTTCAAGGGCAAATACCACGGCCTGCATCTCTTTTTCAATGGGTGCGTGTCGGGTTTCGGTGTCTGTTAGTGCTCGGCTGGCAAACGCAACTGGCTGGCCATTTTGCAAGAGTGCTGCTCCAATGCCCTTGTCGCTTGCATCACATTGGACCGTCAGCTCTTCTGCAGGGTCATAGTATCTGAGTAGCGGCGCGCTTGAGACCATGCTCTTGATCGCTTGGAATGCTTTGTCATGTGTGGTATTCCACTGCCACTCGACATCCTGGCGCGTTAGCTGTCTGATTGGCTCGATTACGTCTGACAGATTGGGCATGAACCTGGCGAGGTAGTTGACGAAACCGCACAGTCTACGCACTCCCTTAACATCTTCAGGTGGTGGCATCTTGACGATGGCTTCCACTTTCTCGGGATCCGGTCTGAGACCTTCATTCGTGACTTTGTGACCAAGGTAACTGATTACTGGGCACCGCAGCGTTAGTTTGGACTTGTTTAGCTTGATTCCTTGCTCCCAGCATCGGTCGAGGAACGCGACTAGCTTACGGTCATGATCTTCTCGCACTTCTTCATCAGTGTCACCAGCGCCATAGATGACCATATCGTCGTGAATTGTTAGAAGACCATCTAATTTGTCGAGGGCCTGGTTAAGGCGTTTTTGAAATATCTCAGACGACACAGACAGACCAAATGGCAGCCTCTTCCAGCAGTATCGCCCGAAGGGCATGTCAAAGGTGGTGAGTTTCGCTGATTTGTCGTCCAGCGCCACGTGCCAGTAACCATTCTTTGCATCGATCTTGGTAAACATCTTTGCTTTTGCCAGCTCAGGTAGCACGTCGTCAATGACTGGGATGGGGTACCTCTCTCGCTTGAGGGCCTTGTTTAGTGGCTTGGGATCAATGCAGATGCGGAGGTCACCGGACGGTTTGGTGGCAATGACGATGTTGCTAACCCAGTCTGTCGGCTCGTCGACAGGCGCAACCACCCCAAGTTCTGTGAGGCGATCGAGCTCCACCTGTAGTTTGGACCTCAGGGCGAATGGCATTCGTCTGGAGGGTGATACAGTTGGCGTGACATCAGGATCGACAGTCAAACGTTGCTTTCCTTCAAAGGTTCCAACGTCTCCAAAGAAAACGTCTGCGTAACGTGCGATCACGTCTGCTTTGTTGCCCAGGGGGTATGTCGCCCGTTCCTGACGAACTGACGACACGGATTTGAAGTTGTTCCATTTTACTTCAATTATGTTCATGTCTTGGATGGCACGTGACCCCAGTAATGGCATTAGGTTCTCTTCCACTACAACAAATTCGATCTTGTAGGTCTTGTCTGTCTTCGGGTTGCGTACCTTGAGACGCTTGGTTCCCTTTGGTCTTAATTCGGTTTTGTTCCACATGACCAGTGTCTTGTTTGTAGGCTCCAATGCCTCCTTGTTTACGTATTTCATTGGCAGCACATCTACCGAAGCGCCACAATCAACGTGAAACTTAACTGGATTTCCGTTCAGGAGCATTTCGGCGTAGATTGGCTCTGCAGCTGGTCTGTTGCTGTCATCGACCCAATTCACGGCCTCGTGCTTCACAGTCACGCATCCCATGTAATCCGAGTCGCTTGAGCTCTCATGAGTGTTTTCTGAAACACAATGGGTTTGTGCTCTTCGGCTGTTCTCTTGCAGGCAGACATCGGCAAAATGATTCCTCTTACCACACGCGGAGCAGAATTTTCCCCATGCTGGACAGTGGTCGTGGCCAGCTTTATGTATTTCACCACAGTATCTGCACGGTCTTGAATTCCTGTTTGCGGTGAATTGCTTTGTCACGGGCCTGTTTGGCTTGTCACGCTTTCTTCTAATATTCTTCGCTTGTTTTATTTCATGAACCGTTTCTTGCTGTTCTTGCTTGTCGAGGTCTTTTAGCTGCGTCTTGGTCACTTCGCTTGCAAAACACATGTCCACACATTCGGAGAGGGAAAGCTTTTTCCGTTGTAGGAGACGCTTTCTAATTTCGTTACACTTGACGCCGAGTACAATGCGATCTCTGATAAGGGAGTCGTTGAGGCAAGTACAGAAATTGCACGTCTGGGCCAGCGTGCGGAGCTCTGGGATATAAGCAGAGACGGACTCGTTGTCCCTTTGATCTCTACTGTTGAACTTGTACCTTTCGTATGTTTCGTTCTTTTCCCCAACGGCGAACTTGTCAAAGGCTGCGATAATGGCCGTAAGGTTTCCTTTCTCAGCGTCGGTTAGATCGAAAGTATTAAATGACTTCACCGCTTCATTTCCCACCGAATAAAGGAAAAGGGCAACCTTGTACTCCTCTGGTTGCCTGTCTAACTGTGTGAGTATGGAGTAATGGTTCCAGCGCTGTTTGAAGGTCTTCCAATTCTCCGCTCTGTGATTATCGCTCAGGTCTAAATTGGTCGGCGGTTGAAGATTCAAGCTTAGATGTGCACGCAACGGTTCCACAGTTTCGCCAGAGGCTGTAGCTTCTGCTTGATGCTCCTCCTCACCACTCATAGTTCTGGGTTTTGACCGCTGCCACCATGTATGGTTCTGATATATATTTATTGCGTATCTCCTAGACTGGCGTACGCCTGCCTTCAGGCAACTTACCAACGTAACATAATACAATTGAATACGTCATAAGGCATGTCACGTTACAACATGTACATGTATTAATTATACTAGATCTGTTGTACACATGTACAGTATTTATTACTTCTTAACTTTATTTTTTTTTTTATAAGACCAAACTGGAGTAAGGAAACCAGAGGATAAATTGAACAAAAATAGCTGTGAAGTAATATGTATCTCAGACTCAGATGATGATGTTCTGGAGTCTGATAATTTGGTGTCAGGTATGATGGCCATGTCTGTAGCACATATTACATGCTAAAGTTAATAGACTGGTACTGTAGTGCTCTATTAGGTACAGGTTCATATACTGGTAACTTATGTTAAACCTTTGCTGCAGCACATCAATGTAACATAAAGGTGTCACAGTATTTAGGTGCTGCATATTATTTTGTGAAAAGAAGTACACATGGTGATTCTACTTTCCTGCATTGCTTCTAGCAAGGCTGCAATGAATAAGTTTGCCAAGCGTGGCATAGTGTTACACTGAATGTTATGTAACGTAAAAGTACTATAAATTCATGCTCTGGTTATTATTACCTGTCATTGTAATTGAATACCCAAGTTTTGCAATCAAGCACATGTCTTGATGGTCTGTTGTTGATTCAGTATTAAAAAGAGCATGATCGTATCCCTTTCCTATCTCTTCGAGTTATTACACTGAATGCACATTGTACAGTATTGTAGAATTTGCAGTGACTCATATATAATATTATATGTATATTTTGCTGTTTTTAAAATACTGCTAAATGTAAATGAAAGCAATCACCATATAACAAATACTCTACATGCACATGTATGAAAGACATCTTGGTATTTGTTTACTTTACTATTTTTTAATTTCATTTTAGAAACCTTGCATAATAACAATGCCGGTGATGAGAGTGATGATGAAGATCTCCGTGAAGATGAGATGGTAACGATTCTCTCCTTTTTTAATGACTGTTCCCTACAAGAGCTAGCATCAGTTCCAGGTTTATCTGACAAAAAAGCACAAAAGATTGTCAAAATGAGGCCTTTTATCTGCTGGGATGATCTGGTAAGAAATTCCCTGTTACTGTACATAAATATAATCATTAATTGTTGCAATATTCTTCGTCAGTTTTTTCTATTTGGACATATTTTCATGTGCACGTTTCCATTATTTAGGAGAAATTTAACCTTACTGTGTATGAGCGTTATATTGTAAATCATCCTTATGATTCCCTATCACTAAAAGAGAATTTATTTAATTCCAGTAAATATAGTTTATCTTATATATAAGGCATGAAGGCTGAACTGTTAGAATACCTGTATCTACCATGAGTCTTGAATATATACAAAGAATACAGCATACAAAAATTTATCTCCCAGTAGCGTCTCAAGTAAGATTGGTCAGCAGGGGATTTATTGCATTTATGCTATAAATCTGGTAACTTTAGGACATGACTGTACAATGGAAAATGCTTTGCTGAGGTTTAATCGAAAGTTGTTTTAAACTTTGTATTTCAAGACCAAAGTGGGAAAACAGTATTTCTGTGTTAACTGTCCATGCAGTAGTTTGCATTTACTTTTTCCCATAAAGATCAGCTTATACCATCTTGATTTGAAAGGCCAAAATCTGACTCTGAATTATGCAGGATCATTTTGGGATAATTATGACTGGATCAGTCATGTTGTTGAGAACAGGTTGACCCTTGTGGCATCATAAGTGTGATAATCTGATTGGCTAATTTACCTACTTCCCCTCTGAATGTTTTTGTTGCATAGCAATTATTTTGTATTACTGTACGTGACTTTCAAATTAAACAATTTATTTAAGTTTTCAGTTTTTTTAGTGACTTATCCAGGGAGTTACAGGGATTCAGTAATGTACATGTGTTACATCAATATTTATTTCTATAGCCTAATAGGTCATGCTGTTATGTTAATTAGTACACAGGGCTGTCACTATGGACCGGGGGCCAGGGAT